>PVIU01000052.1:0-24900 GCA_004026605.1 Ondatra zibethicus | reverse complement strand
ACCATCTTACTGGCCCCAATTTCCAATTTTTGAATGCTTATCTGGATTTAAAATTAATAACTTGGTGTTCTTTGAAGGGTTCAAAAGGGAAGTTAAGCAAATTTAATCATTAAAATACAAGTTGATCATTAAAATTCAAATTTTAATAAAACTCTAGGCCAGGTCAGAATTCCAATGAATGAAGCTCTAGGCTCAGCTTCATCCACCATTAAATCAACTTAAGAATGTGGCAAAGAAGCCGGGCGGTGGTGGCACACGCCTTTAATCCCAGCACTCAGGAGGCAAAGGCAGGCAGATCTCTCTGAGTTCAAGGCCAGCCTGGTCTACAAGAGCTAGTTCCAGGACAGGCACCAAAAACTACAGAGAAACCTTGTCTCAGAAATAAAATAAAATAAAAACCAATAAATCTCTGGGAAAAAAAAAGAATGTGGCAAAGATGAAGATGTCAGCCAATATGCCTCTAATAGCATCATGGTTGTATATTGACTATAGTAACAAATGATGTGGGGATTGAAAGCCCATAGAGACTAGATGAAGAGTCCAAATAGACGGATTATGTTAGAGTTCATTTTTCCTGTGATAAAAATCTTAGAGTCAAGTAGGAGGCAGAGCCCTAGTTATGAATGTAAAAAGTTTGCCCCAGGTATCTGGTTTGAAAATGGATGTCCATCACAAGCCACCTGCCTCCAAGGTGCTCCTAAAGCATTGGGCAGCTGTATATTATTTTTTATCTTTGCTTCCTGGCAAATCTTATCACTATTCATAGCTTAGTATATGATCTTTTAAGTTTCTATAGATACCTCCCTTGGGAGGGAGCTAGAGCTGCTAAGAAGAAGTAATTGAATATTGGTCTCTTGTTGGGATGATGGGAATTAAAGCAAAAGTTGAGAGGATTAGAAGAGTGGAAAAACATTATGTTGAAAACAAAACTCTGCAGGTCTTCCCCATCACTGCACATGGAGACTGAGTGAAAAGCAATGCCATCCCAGAGAAGGGCCTTGAACCTTTGACCTTGACATCTGGTTGAGCTCAGATTAGTGTTGGGAATTTATATGTTAGAAGCTAAAGGAACTGTTGGAAGAAATCCCGAAAGCCATCTCCACAAAGAGAAGTGTCTCAGCAGAACAGGTGTATGTAGGCCTCTTACCTCATCCCTTTCCCAGCATCCACTCCAGTTAATTCACTGCCAAAGCTGCACTCTCGTAGTCAAGGACATTAAGCACAATCATCACCATGATATAGAACTTTTTACAAACAAATGCATGTACCAAGAGTGATTCAGGAAACACATTCTGACTGCAGCACAAATTGTGGTCAGGATATAACCCTAACTGTGTCTCGAGGGTTATGCATATAATCAAGAAGACATTCCTGAGTTTAATTTTGGCAGGATAATGTTTCGTGATTCCCTGCGTAAATGTCTTCCTACATATCATTATTATATACTTTAAAATACATATATATCTTCATTCACTCAATGTTTATTGAGTAGCGACTAGTATACTACCCACTAAAGATGCAAAGTTAAGAAAGGCAAGGGTGTGCTGTCACTTGTTTGAACAAGTGAAGGGTCAGACTTGCAAACAGGCAAAACAATGAGATATACTAAATTGAATGGCGCCCAAAGCTGAGTGACAGAATAATGCATCTAATCTGCTCTAGAAAACCTTGCATGGTGTTTCCTGGGCAGACAGAAGATTTTAAACTATATGGTATCAGTCACGGGATGCTCTTGTGCCGGTTTTTCCTAGGGGGATGTAAACAAATGCCTAGTCACTCAGCTAGGATGCTAAAGCAGACCAAGTAACAGTTCCACCAAAGTCCAGCTTGGAGAGCCAATGAGGTTATTGGCTTATTACAGACATGGGCACTTACACATTTACAGGAGTGTGGATGATGGCAAGGCGTTGCATCATGGTAAAGTCCCACTCATCATGAGAATCTCATGGAAGTTCCATCGTGGAGTCTCCCCTTCAGTTAACCTTCCATTTCCAGGACAAAATAATGGCTGGACTACAAGCAAAGATTCTGTGAGCATCCCTTCATCCATATATTAGGAACTATCAAAGATTCATTACTATCACCATATAACAAGCTACATCTGAACTGTACTACACAGTTAGTTGCCATCGCTACCTGGCCAAAACAGCATCTACTCTAAGATGGTGATGGAGTGAAAATGTTACATTATACCCATACCTCAACCAGTAAGGAAGTAACATGATCAATTTTAGTATTTTAACACCGAGGCCAAAAGGAAAGGGAGATCAGAGATGGGAATTCCTGGAGACCTGGGAAAGATCGAGGACAATAGCTCAAGAATTAAGGGAGTTTATGGACTTACTCGTGGCCATTTCACTATGCAAGGAAAATAATAAATAGAGTGTGTTGTTTAGATAAGATAGGAGTCAAAATCTCTCTAGCCTACAGCTTGGGAAATGGAATGAAGCTCCCCAAACTTTCACTAATAGATAGAAGAGAGAGAATAGGTTTTGTGGCACCAAAGCACAAATGAACTGCATGGAACCTATGGACTCCCTGAGTTTTCATGGCCCATAGGACATCTGCATAGTATGCTTTAGAAAAAGTTTAGAGGTGTAAGAGGCTCAAGATAGATTTAGATGTGAAGTGTTGGCAAGGACACCTTCTCTCAAAGGTGGATAAAGTGGGTGGAAAGGACGCTGACTTCAGAGGAGAGCAGAGGACTAGAAAACCCCAAGGCACACTCTGTGAAGAAGTAAAGTGGAAGACAATGAAGAGCAGGGCTGCCTAGAAGTCAATGTTCTAAGAACAGAAGAGTAACAAGGCCCAGGGCGTTGGCTTTGGAAGTGACGAAGTTAAGGTTGCCTGTGCAATGAAATGGGTAGAACCACAGTGGAGTGAATCAGATGGTGAGTGGAGGATGTGGAATCTCAGACAGCAAATTCAGGTAGTGTTTTCTAAAATAATAGCTAGTGTGTGAAAGAGAGAGGACTAAAATCAGTTCAGGGCTTTCATCTGCTTGCTCTTTGCTTTCCTTGAAAAGGAACACCCTTGAGGATTAAGAATAACTAAAGGAATATTGCAGTTAAAAGAACATTGATGAAGCAAATTCCCCAAGGATATCCATATGGTGGAAAAAATGTCCTTAGCCCCATGGGTGGAGTTGCTAGAGGTGCTTATAGAAGGAGGATGGAGAAGGTACAGGTGGGCTTGGGTAAGTGAATGGTGACATGAAAGAAGCCACTCCTGATTGCTGCTAGTCCCTCAATTCAAATCAAGGTCATTCTGAAGACAGAAGATTGAGCACTCTGAAGAGCAGGAAAGGCTTGGAGTAGTAGCTGAGGGACACGGAAGAAGTGTATGTAATAGGGCTGGCGAGCAACATTAAAGGCACAGCTGAGATTAGTTTCAATCCAGATTTATGGTCTCCAGTCTGTGTGGTTGTGATTTTTCTTTTTCCCCCAGCAGAACAGCACTTGTGGGATGTTTACAGCAAAGGAGGGTCCACAGAGGATTGCTGAAGGACATGAAGTCCATCCATCTCTTCAGATAGTTTAGATTACATCTCAAGATCAAGGTAAACCATCCAAACTAAACTCCTGGGCCATTCTATTTTGATCTTTTTAACTGTTGCTTTTCCTAAATTGTCTGTTGGCATTGGGCCTTGGCTTACACTGGGAAACCCAATAAGCAACAAATAGCCCTGAATGTCTTAGTTCCTTTAGCATCACAGAAGGGTGTTCAGAAAAATACACTCAACTCTCTGTACCATTTGGGTTCCTCTCCTGAGGGCCCCAAGAGCATTTCTCTTAGACCTAAATGCCAGGAGACGATCAGTTGTGCCTGAACAACACCAGCAAGTCTGTAAGTTTCCTTGGTACAGGAATAGAGATGGTAAAATGCACAGCCTCTAAACCAGATTGTATCCATGCATCCAACATTAGCAACATAACCTTGAGCCTGTTAACTTCTCTGGGCTTCCATTTTTTTTCCATCTATAGAATAGCAAAAACAATAGTACAAGGTAGATAGTACAAAAGTGTTCAGTACTCCATCTGGTCAACTCTCAGTACACATTGGCTGTTGGTGAAATTAATGACAGCTGAATTTTTGGTTAGGATTTTGTGATTTGTCTTCATTCTAAGTGTGGCAACCTTTTAGGGTACTAATTTCCTTTTGGTCTCAACTTAATATGATTTTTCCACTTGTAATTTATCCACACCACTTATTTTTATATCTAATATCCACCTAACATCATTTTGACATGAAGCAGACTATAAGTGAACTATAGGATGTCTTATGTCACCAGTAATGATGAAGGCACTACTCTCTGTTTTTCCTCCCCATTTTAGGAAAAGCTTCAAAGGCAGTAGAAAGGACGTGGAAATTTGTGGTTTCACATTTGCATTTCACCTGTTTCTTACAATTATTTTTGATTGGCTCCTTTGAGGGCTTTGGGTCAATGTTCGCTTGCCTATTTTTCATTGGAGATAAGAATCACGTCACTATAATTGCAGGGTGGGGTAGACTAGCAGTTCAAGAAAGGGCTAAACTTTTGCAATGGAGTGCAGTCTACCCTGGGGGTCACTTGTCCTTGGTTTACACAGCAGCTCTACCCTGGGACTCTCTGGTCTCTGGCTAAGTAGGGCTAGCATGTAGATCTGCCAGTGAGAAGCAAAAAGGGCCACGAGAAGCCGAGTAAAGCTTCAGCAAAGATTGGCTGGCTCTGCATCCCATGCAGGAGGCCACAGACAGTCATTCAAACTGAGGCTTGGAAAACTGGGACTGCTAATTCTGCCTTCTAAACAATCTTGACAACCAGCCTGGCCATACTTACCTCGTTGAACTTAGTTATTCAAAATATTGACACCATCCATTTAGAAAATATTTAGCTAAAAGTAAAAACTACAAGTTTTAATGCTGCTTTAAGGATACCATACTTTAGCTGGTGAGAAGATGGCTCAGCAAGTAAGGCAACTAAAGCCTGATGACCTAAGTTCTGTCCCTAGAAGTTACATGGTGGGAAGGAAGAGTGGGCTCCTGTAATTGTCCTCGGATTTCCACACATGTACTGTAGCATGTAGACACACACACACACACACACACACACACACACAAATGTTAAAGGAAAACAACATGTTTTAAGGTTATCATCTGTAAGAAATCTTTTATTAGCTGGGTGGTGGTGGCTCACGCCTTTATTCCCAGCACTTGGAGACAGAGGCAGGCAGATCTCAGTGAGTTTGAGGCCAGCCTGGCCTACAGATGGTGTTCCAGGACAGCCAGGACTGTTACACTGAGAAACCCTGTCTCGAAAAACGGAAGAAGAAGGAGGAGGAGGAGGAGGAAATCTCTTGTTTTCAGAACATCAGCTTGGCCTTCAGTGTCATAGAGAAACATAAAAACTATCTGTTTATATTCTCTGATTTTAATTAATTTAAAGATCTGGGGAAAAAAATCCCCTATATGCAAATAAGCCTGCTTTATCTCCTGGCAGATGATGCCTGAATCTTGTTTTGGGGTTCATTCTTATAATTGTTGCTGCTTCTGCTGCTGCATAGGCCATAAGCCCAGGTCGGGGTGGAGGTGGGGGAGGCAGCTTTAGTTTGGTTTAGTTTTAACTGGAGGCATGTGAACATGGGATGGCTTATCCTGGTTGTTGCTATCAAAAGGATAGCAAAGGCTTTAGGCCAATTCTTTTAAGGAAATGGAAAGAACTTATATTCCTAGACCCTTCCCAACTTTCATGACCAAAGTTGAAACCCAGAGGGCATTGTGTTGGTGAGCCACTCCCATCCCACAGAACACCCCTGAGAAATCAGTGTCACACAGCATAGAAAGAGGCCGGCTACAATGGTTGGCCTTCAAAAGGGCTCATTTATTATATTGCTCAGCGCCCCACAGAGTTGCTCCAAGCTCATAACTGCCACTGATTTCAAAGAGAGCTCTGAACTCACATGTGCTCCACAAGGCATGGCGCAGGATGAGAAATAGGCTGAGTGGCTCTAAGCCATGTTCAGACATTTTTTTAATGTTCATAAATGTCTTTGGCACCATCACTTTCACATAGAAACCCACTTACCTCCTGCCGCAGAGTGTGAAATAAAGCCATTTTCAAGCTCGGGTAGGAGATGGTCTGGAAATCGGGCTAAATCTTCAAGCTACGTGAAGAATGAAAATAGGAGTGACAAGCGGGAGCTCCAGCTCTCACCAAACCACTTCCAAGGTCAGGTCACAGTGACACTCCATCCTGTTAGACACCATCAGTGGCACCCTTAAATGGTTAAGGGAGTGAACCAAGGTCACCTCAGTAGCTTCCCCAGTGACCCTGGAGTTAAATTGACCCTTACCTCGAAGGCATCCCAAGGTAGGAGGAAAGCAGGGTCTCAACAGAAACACAATTGGGAGCCAACTGGCATGATCCTGGGAAACGAGGAGTTAGATGTGCATTTCTCAGCACTCTTGCCTGCCTAGGGAGATGCTGCCTGGAATGTTAGTAGGGGGTACATGGGGATCCTTCAGAAGTCTCTCCTGCTAGAAATGAACTCTCCGCCTCCTTCTGTTCCTGTGGTTCCTGGAGGCAAAGGGAAGGAAAGGCACAGCCTCTCTGTGGGTCTTCAGCAGTTATTTTATACTCTGTGGGGTGTTCTGAAGTAGGGAATTCTCTCTCTCTCTCTCTCTCTCTCTC
Organism: Ondatra zibethicus; assembly: GCA_004026605.1. NCBI lineage: Eukaryota > Metazoa > Chordata > Mammalia > Rodentia > Cricetidae > Ondatra > Ondatra zibethicus. Next base: position 18,230 of record PVIU01000052.1, on the reverse strand, counting down.
TCTCTCTCTCTCTCTCTCTCTCTCTCTCTCTCTCTGTTCCATGAGCACCTGTCTTTGGGAGACTCTAGAAGAAACGTGCCCTGTTTATGTTCATCCCTCAGCATAACCTCTGTGGGGCCCAGGGAGGGTGTTATATTAGGTACCATCATTAGCAAGAAAGCTGCCTATCTGAAGAGAAGGAGCTAAATGAGAGATTAGATGAGGCCTACACATACCCAGGCAAAGGCTCCACAGACAGTATGAGACACTTAGGTTTTCCTTCTCACAGTCTCGCTCCACTTTGGGGGGGGTTGTTGTTTATTTTAGTGATTTTGAGACAAACATCTCACTGTCTAGCCCAGATTATGCTCAATTTTACAGCTATCTTCCTGCCTCACCTCCTGAGTGTTAGTCACAGTCTTTTCTCTCTGAGGAAATATTACTAACTATTGACCTTCTATAAACCTTAACCCTTTGTTTAATCCTTCAAAGAACACTTAGTGAGCACCTTCTATATGCAGACGTAAATCCAGTTGTTGGGACACTGGAGAAGGGAAGATGATAAAGACCCCCAGCTCATGAGATTGTGTCTAAACGTGTAAGACAAGTGATCACAACAGAGGCCAAGTGTCTAATGTACTGAGGTGCTAGTGTAGGAAGTGAGCAAGAGTGATGATAGAGGTGGCAAGGTCTCTATGTGGCGGGAGATTCTGAGATTGGATGATACAGTGAGGTGGCATTTGAGTAAAGAATCCTTGGGAGCTTTTTCTTTTGCTGTCGTTGTTCTTGGTCCAGATCTTACTAGAGAGAACTGCTGAGTCCTCTATAAATTCTTCTCAGAACTTCAAAGGCTACCTTGCCAAAGAGCAGGCAGAACAGCCATGGGCCACAAAGCCCTGGGGAAAGGAACTGTACCTGGAATCAGGTTGTCAGCACAGTGAGGGCCCAATAAACACTCTTGGCTTTCGGGTCAGAGCCAGGGGTCTTGGATCAGATCTTACAAATATTTGTGATAAAAATTCATTGCCCCATGCTTTTGTGTCACTCCCAGGGGCTCTGAGTAGATATTGCCATTCAGATTGATGAAACATCAGAAATAATTTCTGGAACTCTATCAAGTCAAAGCTATTCTGAATAGCATCCCTAAGTTCATCATCATCAATAGAAATACACTTTACTAGCTGCCTTTTCTTACTCACGCCTTCCAGTCCACCATCCATCCTATTGTTGATTGCTAGAAAGATTACCTGTCTTTAAGAGAAAGCATCCATTTCTTTCCAAGATGCACAGTGTATTTCTAACCTTTGTCCTCTGCTTCCTCTTTCCTTTAGCCTTCCTGTTCTTCTTTCCAGGATCTATACTGTGCAAGATAGCATCCATTATTGACCCTGTTTTATCAGACTTTAAAAAAAATGACTGAGGATACAGATGCATCCATTCCAAGTGTTACTTAGGAAAAAAAACCACTAAGTAGGAGATATACATATATACTGCTATACCTAATGACATCACCTTCCACCTGTTGTACCCACATATTTTTCAGCCCTTTCAATAGTATAATAGCAGACCAGAAATTGGTACCTGATATGTAGTACTAGAAATGGAATCTCAGGCTCCATCTCCTTTACTGAGTCTGCATTTTAACAAGATCTCTCAGAAAGGTGCATTTTCATAGACACAGAGAAGCTTGAGAATCTTGACTTTAAATATCTCTGTGATGTCAACAAAAGTGCCCTTCCCTGTTTTGCTGCTTAAAAACAAAACTGAGGAGTTTGGGGAGATGGCCCAGGCAGTAGTTGAGAGGGCCTGAGTTCATATCTCAGCATACACGGAAAAGTCAGGTGTGACAACATCCATCTGTAACCTCAGTGCTAGGGAGGTAGAGACAGGAGGGTCATTGGGACTCTGGCCAGTGAGTCTAATTGAATCAGAGAGCTCCAGGTTCAGCGGGAGACTTCATGTCCACAGCTTCTACAGTCATACTCATATTCACGGGCACCCACGCCAACAGCAACTGCATTTCAGAGATATACAAGTGACCCATATACTGTCAGCCATGGAGTCAAAGGTCACTATCCTAGCCACATGTGTACACTACATACCTGTAACCTCAGAACTAGAGGAGTAGAGTCAGCAAGATTCTAAATTTGTCACCAGTTTGAGCTCCGCAACAAGACCTTATCTCAACCAAACAACCAAGTAACCAAACAAAGCAAAGCCCAGAGTTCTCTCCATTATAGCAACCCCCGCCCCACCCCGCATGGATGTTCTTAGAAGAATATAACACATACTTATTTTTTAATTGTGTGTGCATGTCTGTGTGTGGTTTATATGTGTGCCCACGTGTGCAGACATATATGGAGACCAGGTTGGTGTCTGGTGCCTTCTTCCACTCTCCAGTTTTTTGGTTTTTTTTTTTTGAGACAGGGTCTCTTGCTGAACTTGAAGCTTGCTGATTGGCCTACAGTGGCTGGCCAGTGAGCCCCAAGGGTCCACCTAGGGGTGGCAGAGGCATGCCACTATCCCCAGCCTTAACTTGGAGGCTTAGGGTCCAAATTTAGGCCCTCACGCTTGCATAGCAAGCACTTTTACCGTCTCAGCCGTGTCGCCAGCCCCCATACCTCGTTTTGAGTCTGATCTATTTGTATTCCCTTCCCCCACCTCCCCTTCTCTCTTCTCAGTGTTAAAGATTGAACACAAGGTCTTGCTCAACTCAGTATGTCTTAAGGAGGTCTGCAGAGATCTCAAGCTGATGGTATCCCTGATAGAGAGTAAGCAGCTGGTAACCTCTTGCTCAATCACATATCCCTGGTGCTGGATGTTCCTGCTGCCTCTTGCCTGAAGGAGCAAAGGTTCACTACGTGTAACCAGTTTCATTGTTCGAATATTCTCTGGTTTTTTTCCCAGTTGCTCATGTGAACACATTAAACTATGTTAGCAATCCTGAAGTATCTGTTGACTTTTTTCTTTCCTAAGCAGGTTCTCTATGGCCTTGCTGCAAGCAGGAAATGCAACTCTAGCGTAGCAATCACTCCCTTGGCGCCAGGCTCATTCCTGCTCCAGGCAGAGGATTGTTATCTCATAGCTCACCTGCAAGATGCTGACGCTGAGTGCAAAGGTCATGTGTGGTTACGCAGGCCAGCCATCAGGATTCTATGCAACCACACTGGCCTCTTCCTAGAAGTTCACCTGAATTAGCATGATCAGTGCTTCTATGGGTAGAGAGGGCATCTTATTAGCTTGGTTTGTAATCCCCACTGATGATAAGGCAGGTACTGTTCACCCCAGTGTATAAAGGCCAAACCATCTTCTGTTTTGCAGGTTAAGGTTAAATATAGAGTAAAATCAAAACAGAGGGGAACCATCTAGAAAGATACAAAGTCAAAGTAAAGGTACAGGATCTCCCCAGAGAGGAGTCAAAAAGCTGCAGAGGAGGGATCTGAGGGAATGGTTTGAAACGTCCATCGAAACTCGGTATGCACAGACTACAATAGAGGCATATGATCTGAGCAGGGCCTTCTAAACCAGTGAGGTTTTGATTCTTCATGTTTACCAAAGAAGCAGGGAAAGGTCACCTTATTCTTTAAGAAAGGGAAGAGATAAATAATTCCTGGAGCAGGCGGAGCTGAGAAAGGCATCTCCTAGGCGCGCCTCATGATTCCTTTTAATATACAAGCTCTGAGCTGCAGCTTTCTCTGCCCCATCCTGTCTCCTAAACATTGGGTAGAAATGCTCTCCTGTGCTGCTCTCTGAGACTCTGAAGATAGCTCATGCCAAAGCCTCTCTCCTGCTCTTAACGAATTTGATAGGATATTGTAATTATTTGGAGTTTAATATATGCCGCAACTGTTTTGCTGCCTTGGCACTTCAGGATGCAAACTTTCCGATCTCTTCCAGAAACATGACATTATCAAAGGGACTACCATAATTAGAAATAAAACCGTATGATCCTCATTAACCAGAAAAGCAGTTTTTTTAAACCCAGGGAGGCTCTACTTTTATTCCAAGAAGAGTTGAGAAGATGGGGGTGCAAGGGCTGAAATTCACTTGGTAAAGTGCTTGGTTAGCATGTGTGAAATGCTGATCTGCCCGTAAACTGGCCACGGTGGTGCGTGTCTGTAACCCCAGCGTACTGGCAGTAGAGATAGAGGGATCAGACATGGGAGGCGATCCTCAGTTACATAGGGACCTTGCCCAGTCAACAGAGAGATGGGGAGAAGAGAAGAGAAGGAGAGAAAGAATGACAAGTTGGGAAGATGGAATCGCAGGAGCCCAATAAGTATTCTGGGCTCACTGAAATTGACTGGAGCCAATAAGAAAAGACAAGGAACCCAGGCCAGAGAGATAACTCAACCAGCAAGACACTGGTGCCAAGGCTGATGCCGAGAGTTCAATCCCAAGAATGGACATGTTGGAAGGAGAGAGCCAACTCCCTTCATTATCATCTGACTTCCATACACCTGCCATACATATGCACGCCAAGATAATAATAATACATAAATACAAAATAATTAAAGATGGGGGATAACAACTGCTTCTAACAGAAGAAATCCAAGCAGAGAAAATGTTGAAGGATCACACTGAACTCAACATTGTCTAAAGTCTCACTATTAACTACACATTCGCATCCGAGTTCATTCAGCTTTTGAATGCAGTGTGCAAATGCCAGTGCTATTAGCCAAGAACGTCATGGTACCTGCGTCTAAGGCTATTGTGTTCCTGTTTACACCATGTAAGCAGGAGAATGATTTCTGAACTAAGACTGAAAGTGCCAAATCCTTAATGCCTGCAAATAGCAGAAGCGTGTGGAAGAGCCAGAACAAGCTACTTTGGTAAGGATGGCAGGATTCCCTTCGATTTCTAGCCTTCATCTTTATCTCTGTCCTTCTGAAAATCGTCTTCCCAGTAGCCTCACTATGGAATTAGTCCCAGGAAGAGTTGAATGTGTAAGCCCATGCCTTTTTAGACCCTTTAAAGAGAATTTGGTCACTCAAATCATGAATGAACGTTAGTACATAAAGCTTAGAATCAGAACAGTTGATTTTGCAAAGGAACTTAAAATCAACCTATTGCTTTTAAAGATTCTGTCTAAATATTTTTGATGTGGAACTCAGAGGTTAAAAAAAAATCATGGAACTCTTAGGAAGTATCACCAAGATACATCCAACTTAACATGTTCAAAACTTAATTTTTAAAGTAGTTTCTTGAGCTTCTTTACAATTATTCAGGGAGCAGGGCTTGCCACAGGAAAGTGGGTACTAATGAAGGTAGCATTATCCCATCAATAATTTAACAATGATTACATTTAAATATCCTTTTTCATTTTCATTATGAAGGCCAAAGAAAGAGGTCAGTAAAAATTGTGTTCTGCTCCTTGGGATTTTAGACCTTGTCAGAGCTGAGGGTTCCCTTTCGGTTGGAGATAATTTCATCTGTAAAGGTCCCAAGAGCAACCTGGGTGTTCAGAGGGATGGGAAACAGGGTAATAGAGGATCTTCTATACAACTGAAGACAAGGGTTCAGGAAACAACAGCATGTGCTAAGACATCTCCAGAGGGTTGACAATGGAGGATCATGGGAACCTGAAGGCTTAGGAGGTGGCCAGTGAGAGGAAGGCTCTGGAAAAGTAACCCACAGAGGAAGGTACCCCTGCTCCAAAGCAAAACCACAGGCAGAGATGCAAGCCTACTGCCAGGTCCAAGTTCAACCAGAAGAATGTATACCTGTCTCCTATGTCCAACATCCCCAGAGGTGTCCCAGCTCCCACTACTACTAACTAGAAGAAAGAGGACCAAGTTGTAGTTGAGGAGGCTCGTATTCCTTCCAATACAGAGAAAGGCACAGAAGAGCAGAGGATGCAAAGGAACAGAGGGAGAATTTAAGCTCCTTGAGAGTTCCTGCTGCCCTGGCTGCCTGACTTAGCGTTCCCCCTCAGGCCTCTCTTGTTACTTACTCCCATCATAGGTCCTCATTCTCATCTGCTACATCAGCAAGAGGAAGGCCAGCTAGTTTCAAAGCAGCCTGCCACAGAGGTTACTTCTAATAAGCCCTTAGCTCTGCTAGTATTTTCCATGAAAAGAGGTTGATATAGAATTTTAGAGTTCACAAATTCTGATATATATGTATATGTTATATATATTAGAATATATAATGCACATTTGACCTTTCTTCCATTTTTAAAATCAGAAATAGTAGACAAAGCCAGCTAAGATATATATATTATATGTATAATAAATTATATATAAGTATATGTATTTCACATACAGAGACTATTTATTGTTCACACATCAAATAAACTTTTTCTCTGACTGCTTTCTCAGATTTTAGCTAGTCTTGGTAAGCTTCAAACAGTGGTAATGTGTATCCTATTCTCTGGATTACCCTATATGAAGGAATTCTTGCTGCCCTGAAATTATGGCCTCATAATCAGAGAAAGTAATAGTGATGAATGTGGTTGAGAAGTCATATGCATGTATGAAAATGTCATGTTGAGGCTGGAAAGGTGGCTTAGTGAGCCAAGTGCTTGCTGCATAAGTATGCAGGCCTCAGTTTGTAGCTGAGAACTCATGAAAAAGCTGGATAGTAGGACAGGCATCTGCGGTCCTCCTACTCCTCCAAAGAGAGGAGAGGCAAAGACAAAACACCTGCATCTTGGGGGCAACTTTGCCTGTGGTGTACATAGTGACAAACAAGAAAACCCCGACTCAAACAAGACGGAAGTCAGGACAGAGATTGTCCTTTGACCTCCACATGTGTGCCACGGCATGTATGTGCCCACAGACGTATGTATGTCCACCGTAGACAGATATGCACAAATATATAATGGTTTTAAAAAAATGGAAAATGCCACAGTGAAATTCATGACTTTATACAATTAATATATCCAAATGAAAAGAATAAATTCCCATAGGCAACTGAGGTTTTCTGAATTAAGGGTTTCTGAGACAGATTTTCCAGTGGTCGATGTCATTAAAAATAAGACCTTAGATGATCGCGCTCCCTGGAGCCTCATAGCACCTGCTGACACCGTGAGAGCTAACCAGCAAGGAGTCGTCTCCCAGCCCAGCTTCACAGGCAGCTTACATTTATACTTCCACAGGATAGCTTTCCTTCATAGCATTCGCCTCCGAGTGTGGTAGTTGATAACTTGATAAATGTGTGGCGTCGTCCCAGAACGAATATTCAGGAGTTATGGATAGCTTCCATGCTTGTCCATCACTGAGTTTCTGCCCAAGCCTAGAGCCTGTCCCACAAAAGGAGCACTCTGAAGATGTGGAATTAACTGCTTCCTCAATCTATCCTCCTAGAATCTTGCTCAGTTGCCTCCTTTGGAAGGCCATGATGTCACACTGTCACCCAAGATGGAATGTCCCCCTAGCAGCTGTGCGCATGTTTGGGAACATCCCAGCACCCTGCATTATTTGAGCTGTCAGTTTCTTGAGCACCTCAAAGCCCAGAGAGAGCTGGGCTCAACTTCATATCCACTGTGCCTGACACATAGACAGCGACTAATATGCTATAAGATTTTCGGGTAAAATTCAAGAAAAAAAGTCATACAACATGAAATTTACCACTTTAACTGTAAGTCCTTGGCATTTACATCAAGAATGTTGTGCAGTCATGAGTAGCTACCTAGTCTGAGAACATTTTCATCACCTTCGAAGGAAACCCCATCCTTATTAAGGAGCCACTCCCACTCTTCCCTCTTGCCAAATGATTTTCTCTGTGTTTTTATGGATCTCCTTATACTAGATGTTCTGTATAAATGGAAACTTTGAGTCTTGGTTCTTTCAGTTCTATAACATTTCTGAGGTCTGTGGATGTGACAGTATGAACTTGCAGTCATTTGTAATCATTGAATACTATATCATTGAATGGCTATGCTACATTTGACTTATTCACTCACCTGTTGTTGGATATTTAAGTTGGCCCAACTTTGAGCTACTTTGAATATTGAATGTTCACATACAAATTTTTGTGTGAGCATTTTCAATTCATTTTAGACTATCCTTAGAAATAGAATTCTGGGTGGCTCTACCCTTCACTGAGTAAGGAGCTACTATCACACTGTTTTCCTCAGCGATTTAATGTTTGTGTTCCCACCAGTAATCTACAGCTTCTAATATATGGGTTCTAATATACAGGTTCTACACCTCCACCAACACTCGTGATTTTCTAATTTAAAAATAGATATTATTTTAATCATACTAGATATAATGAAAGTATATCTTATTGTGACATGACTTTGCATTTATGTGTTTATTAATAATGTTAAAATCTCTTCACGTAATTGCTGGTCACTTATCTACCTCTCTAAAAAAATGTGTATTCAGATCCTCTGCTCATTTTTCATTGGGTTATCTGTCTTCTTGCTATCTAGTTGTAAGAGATTCTTGTATCTTCATGCTAAGCCAGTAGGGTGGTTCACAAATATTTTCTCACAATCTTTGGACTGGATTTTCATTTTCCTGATGATGTCCTTTGAAGCATAACATTTTTAACTTTGATCATGTTCAGCTTATTTATTGCTATTGGGTTTTTAATTTTTAGTTCTAATATTTTATAATCTTAAATAGTATTGGGAACCTTTAAGATGCAAAGAACTATTAGGATTTCAGGGGAAATTGTGTGTTGTTGATCCAGTCCCCTGAATGGACTTTACATAAGGCATTGTTTTAGTATGGGTGTTAGTTCCCAACATTAAAGTTTCAGAGACGTCAAGATGAAACTGAATTATACAGGAATGGAGAGATTTAGGACAGAAGCCTTGAATACATATTGTAAAACAGCTTAAAGGACTTCTAATTAAAACAGTTACATTAAAGGGAACACCTGACAAAATGTATGAAGTCTAATCACGCTGTGAGAAAACCTGTGAAACAATCTGAGAAATTTCAAGCCCTTACCTGTGCTATTGAATACAGTGGTGTTTGTGTAAAAGGGCAATAGTAATAAATGCTACTAAAAATTGTGGAGTGGCGGGGTGGAGACACGTAGGTACTGAGGGCAAAGGAGAAAAAACTTAGTCCCTAATTGAACTCTAATATGGTAAATTGCCCTATGCACAGTAACTATTCAGTAAAGAGTTTGTGGGCTCAGAATGAAGTCTCTGGAAGAACAAATGAATACCCTGCATGGAGTAAATACTCAGTGTCTTGTGTGGTAAGTGAAAAAGAAAACTTCTAAAATGTAAATGAAGTTGCTGGGAGTAGAATAAATATATCTCCATTGAGAAATGGCATTTTTAAAGTTAAATGGTGATGGGATGGAAGTAAGGGCAGTTCGTGGAGTTCCAGCTCTACAAAAGGAGAGAGGAAAAGTGGGGGAGCTGAGAAAGCCAACCTCCTTGCACGTCTATAGGCCCAATATTAGGGCCAGTCCTGTAAAGGGAAGATGAGTTTTTCAGATCCTAGGAACACCACCATTCAGTGCGCAGATGGAGGAACACACCTATCACACGATAGCAGCTGCCTTGCTTTCGTTTCTCACTGTGATGAAGCCCCCCCACCAAAAAGAGCTGGGGGGATAAAGGGTTTGATGTAGCTCACAGGTCCATGTTACAGATCATTGCCTAGAAATCAAGACAGATGGTACTTGAGGGACCTGGTCACACCAGGTCTACAATCAGGAAGGCAGAGTAAGGAACACATGCATTTGGGGGCTCAACTCCCTCTCCTTTCCATTCAGTTGGGGCTCCACCCATGAAATGTTGCCACCCACATTCAAGATTGATCTTCCTACTTAAATTAACTAGATTAAGAAAATCCCTCAAAGACGTTCCCACAAGCAAAGATTTAGATAGTCCCTCACTGAGACTCCATTCCCAAGTAATTCTAGACTGGGTTATTCCTATAGACTTTTAGGATAAGCACACTCTTTCCTCTTATCAATGTCTCTTCAAATGGTTCCCTCTCCCTATTATGTAGTTTCTTTGGGGTGGATAGACATTCTCGTGGGTGCTGCATGTGTTAGCGTAGGCATGCTTCTTTAGGTATACATGTGGGTGTGGACGCCAAAGGCCAAAGATATCTGCCTCAATCCCTTCCCATCATATTTATTGAGACATGATGTCTCACTGAATCTGGAGCTCACCGACAGGCTAGACAAGTTCACCAATGAGCTCCAGGGATCCACTTGTTTGGTCTTTCCCCAATACTGGGGTTCAGCCTGGATTTTCTGTGGGTGTTGGGGACCCAAACTCAGGCCCTCAAGCTTGCAAAGCAGGCCCTTCATCTAGTAAGGCATCTCCCCAGCCTCTTGTCTCTTTTTATCTTCAAAAGAAGGCTCTACTTAATAAGCCGAACTGAAAGAGGTAATAAGCATAAAAATATGAGAGTGCTATAGTTTGTAACCTATGAGTAGTAGCTTATGTAACTGTTAACCATAATATACACAATCTAGACTTCTACTGAGTTAACACAGACTTCAAATCGGTGCCTCTTAGCTTGTTGTATGTCATGGTTGTACTGATGATTTCGGCATAAGGCAGATTTGTTCAAACCCACTATATTTTACATTCAAGTTATAAAATTACACAAAGTGGAGCTGATGAAAAGGAAGCAGGAAGGGCAGCAGGTTAATTGTAGGGCAAAGAGAAGTCGCCCATTGCCCTTTGGCTGTAGACAGCTGTTTCTCAGACCTGGATGGTCAGGCAGAATGACTTTTACCAATGAAAAAAGTAAATCATCACAAGCAAGCACATCAAGAATTTAAATATATTCTGTAGTCTCTAGTTTGGTCTTGGAAATGAAACCCTGAGCTTTTACTTTTGAACAAAAAATGAGACGGCAATAATCCATATTTCAAGAAATTGTGGAAAATATGAAGATGGAGTTGAGTTGGTACATGGTAAAAATCAATATTCTTAGATTTTTGTTTAAGCACAAAGATCACTGGTTACAAACGGTGACGAGTGTTTGGTGCAGGAGAATTGTCTGTATTCTGTCAATCATGTTTTAAATAAATGCTGATTGGCCAGGCAGGAAGTATAGGTGGGACAACCAGACAGGAAGTAAAGGTGGGGCAAGAAGAACAGGAAAATTCTGGGAAGAAGGAAGCCCATTCCTCCCCAGCCCTGCCCAGACCACAGAAGAAGCAAGATGTGACCTGCCCGCTGAAAAAGGTACCGAGCCATGTGGCTAACATAGATAAAGCTACAAGAGTTAATAAGAAGCCTGAGCTAATGGGCCAATCAGTTTATAATCTTCTGGAGACCTCTGTGTGATTTTCTTTGGGACCTAATGACTGTGGGACCTGGTGGGAGGACAGAAACCAACCAGGCCCTCATGTTACAAGTGTTAATACACCATTCAGGTTAGGATGAAGTGATGGTTAATTTTTGTCACCTGGAAAGAAACGAAAGTCATGTGTGGGAAACCGCAAGTGAGGAAATGCTCCTATCAGGTTAAGCAGGTCTGAAGCATTTTCTTAATTCTTATATTGGTGTCGAAGGGCGCATTCCACTGCAGATGGTGCCATCCCAAGACAGGTGGTCTTGGGTTGTATAAAAAAGCAAACTGAGTAAGCTCTGGGGAGCAAGTCAGTATGCAGAATTCCTCTAGGGCTTCGGTGTCAGTTTCTGCTCCGGATTTGTTCCTGCCTTGAATCTTGCCCTGACTTCCCTCGGTAACTTACTCTGATTCTCCAGTATTAGCCAAATTAACCCTTTTATTCCTCAAGTTGGTCTGGTCAGTGTTTTATCATAGCAAAAGAAAAGAAAATTTGGACAACTGGATTCTATTTTTAAAAGAAAGAAAGAAAGGAGGGAGGGAGGGAGGGAGGGAGGGAGGGAGGAAGGGAGGGAGAGAGGAAGGAAGCAAGGAAGGAAGGAAGGAAAGAAGGAAAGAAGAGGGAAAGAAGAAACAGTGATGCTGGTGAGGATGTGGAGAAGTTGGAAATGATAATGTTTGTTATTGTACTCCAAGAGAGATTCTATCAAAAGCCTTTGTGCCCTGCTGATGGGAATGCAAAGTGGCACTGCCATTGTGGAATTTATTATGGCAGTTCCTTAAAAATTAGAAATAGGGGACTGGAGAGATGGTTTAGTGGGAAAAGCCTCATGACCTTAGTTTGATCCCTGAAACCCACATGGGAGAGGGGGAGAACTAAATCCTGTGAACCATTCTTTTATACTTTCACATATACAAAACACACATGCAAGCACACTCATGTACATGCATACATATAAATCAATAAAGGCAAAAAATTTAAATTATAAAAGATTTAAAATAGATTTACCATATGATCCAACAATCTGCTTCTTGAGATCTTCCCAAAGTCCTGAAAATGAGGGCTGGAGCAGAACTCTGTACGCACATCCTTCATGGCATTATCAACAGTAGCCGAAACGTGGACGTCTTTCCTGTATACTGATGGATAAGTAAATAAATAAGATGATGTGTTCAGGCAATACAGTAGAGTTCAGCCATCAAAGGGAAGGACATTCGGTCCCATTCTACAACATACAAGAAACACGAACTCATCCTGCTAACAGCAACAAGCCAGTCACAAAGACAGATAGTGTGTGGTTCCATTTATACTATCTAGGACAGTCAAAGTCACAGACTCAGAAAACAGAAGGATGGTCCCCAGGACCCTAGGCAAGGGATGGGTGGCAACGATAGGCAAAGCATGGGGAGACATTTCTACGTTCTCTAAATGTAGAGAATTCAAGCAGACACTTTCATGCGATGACAGCCTCGGTTTCTCACCACCTCCCGCGTTTTGTCAACAGTAAAGTTCATGATCTGACATTTCCCTGATGTCTGAGGGTGACAGTGAAGTATGGTATTCGGGAGAGAAGTAACTGGTTATGTCATGGGAACAGGAGGAAATGGACAACTCAGGAAGGGACTCAGAAGAGAATAAAAATCACCCGAGCAAAATGATGACCCAAATGTGAGTGGGAGAAGCAGAGAAGAACTTGGGAAGGTGTAGGAGGAAGGCTGCACAGAACAGGTAAGGAAGAAAGGGCAATGTATTTTGCAGAAAAAAATGACTGAGTCTGGGGTTCCCAGTGATGAATAGAGCTGTCAGCTGGCCAAGTTTTGGCTTAAAGATCAAAAACTGCCATTTTGTCTACAGGTAGCAATTATTTATTGCATAACTATTAGTTCTGATGCAACAGCCAGTAAATGATATTCGTAAGCAGATATTTTATTGGTGGAGTCATAGAAATACCCACAGGAATCAAAAGGCAGAAAGTCATACTGCTCACAGTAATATATTTGGGGATTCTTTTTAATAAAAATTCTTATTTATTTTGTGTCAGGAAGAATATGAGGGAGTAAAATTATTTTGAAATAAGGCTAGGTGGAATACAATTCATATTTCCTTTCAAAATGGGCAATACGTTATCATACCCAAAGAAACTTCCACAGCTAGTTGAGTTAATTCTTAAGCATTTCTTAAAATGGTTATTCAGGAAAAATTATTCATTTGGGATTATCCATATTTTTTGCAAACCCCTTTCTTTCCTGGTGTGTGGCTTTAAGCCAGTCTTCTGATTCTTAGAATGCTCCAAAAAGATGAATTAAGGAAAAGGAAAGGAAATCAAGTAAGTCAATGGAGCTGCTTGGCAGTTGGGAACACAAAGCATGCGATTAAGAGGAGGTTGGCTTGTACTAAATTCAAGGCAACTGCTTTTTTGCAATATACTATTTCAATCCCCCATTTCCATAGAAGAGGGCAAACTAAGATGGTAAGCCCAAAATAGCTAATATTCATCAAACCAAGCGCATGGTATGCCAGAGCAAGTTCTAAGTACTTCATGTGCATTAATTCATTTCAGCTTCATAGCCACCCTGTTAGCGAGGAACCTGTAGAAGCCAACTGCTAGGTTTCCAGGAATTTTGTGAGCCTGATGTAGTTTGAACTCCATTACTCTAAGAATATTTACATCATAGGAATCAACGTATGCTACAAGTCAGGGGTGGTGGCACACACCTTTAGCTCCAGCATTTGGGAGGCAAAGGCAGGAAGATCTGTATGAGTCAGCCTCTTTGACCCTGTGAGTTCCAGGCCAGCCAAGGTCACAGAGGGACCTTCTCTCAAAAACAAGCAAACAGAAACACTTATGTTACAAATCCAAGATTTTGAAGAAGAGAGCTGTTTGGTAATTACATTCTAAGATTCCAGGGACAGTCACTCCTCTTCCAAAGCAGAAGAAAATAAAGCGTAGAAAAGTTGAGTAACCTGACTGTGGTCAAGCAAGCAGTTCTTCATAGAGTTAAAGTTGCATCCCAGGCGACACCAGTTGGGAGCCCAAGCTTTGGGTCTTTTTCATGCTTTGGGTTTTGAAGACTCTCAAGGGCACTGGAAAAGCCTGGGGTCATATTTTGGGACCTTTTACTTTTAGGAGCTAAGGCCTAAAAACATGGTTGTGACAGAGATCTTACAGCTTTAGGCTGCTTCACAGTTCTCTCTGCCGCAGTACAGTGAAATACAGCATGAGAAACTGCACAATGACCCTTGCTGCTTCTTGCTTCTTTTCTTTCCTTTCTCCATTCTCTTTTTCTTCTCTCCCTTTCCCCTCCCTTCTCTATCCCTTGTTTTTCATCTCCCTCCCTCACTTCCTTTCTCCTCACTTCCACTGATCTTGTCTGTGCCATTCAAGTAAAATTTTTGTAAATCTCTTGGAACTTTTGACAGCATTTAAGGAGACCTGTAGTGGCTTTTCTCCCTGATGTTTCTCATAAGGCTTCCTGCTTGTCACAGAAGGTAGTACAGCTGTATTAACAGTGGGCCTTATCATCATTAGCAAGTATGTACTGAGTATACCCTTTGTGCTGAGCTTTGAGGATGCACTGAGGGACAAGGTATAATCCTGGAGGTTGTTAAGTAAGTGCTTACAAGTGGAAATTATTAAAAAGATACCAGAGGGGCTGCGGGATGGCTCAGTAGTTAAAAGGTCTTAATGCTAAGTCTGATGACCTGAGTTCAATCCCCAGAACCCATATAGTAGAAGAGAACTTTATCAACAAAATTAGCCTTTGGCTTCTGTGTGTGTGTGTGTGTGTGTGTGTGTGTGTGTGTGTGTGTGTATTCGTGCGCACGTGCGTGTGCATGCCATAACAAGATAACTAAACAAGTAAATGCAATTAAATAAATTACAAACACATGTATGTGTGTGTGTGTATGCATGGTTTGCATGGTATGTTTATGTGGTACATAAACATACATGAATTGTCTGTGGAGGAGGACAGAAGAGTGTGTTGGAACCCCTGTAACTAGAGCTACAGACCATTCATTGTGAGCCACTAGGTAAGTGCCAGGACAGTACACACACACACACACACAGGAGCAGAGTAACCACAATGAGTAGAAGGGGAAGTGGGCATTAGAGGCAGGTAGACTGTTGTGAAGAGAGGTAGTGAGGAAATTTACCATTTTGATTTTTTTGTGCAGGGAGTTATTAGTAGTTTATCTTGCATTGAAAAAAGTCTCTGAAATAAGAGAGAAGGTGGGAAAGAATGAGCTCCTGCTTGAAAATGGCTTCTGGTGCTTGATAAGAAGCCTGGACTTCATTTTCAGTGCACAAAGAATCCCCGGGTATTCCTGAAAGAATGTTGTGAAAGACATGTAAGTCAGCGCTGGAACATGACTGTAGTCGGCTCAGCATGCCAATTGAACTGGGTGGTAGTTACTAGAAACGGGATGGTAACATGATAATCTACTAAGAGGGCTTTCCACATGGAAACCCTCATGGAATACTCAGGACCACAAGCAAGTGCCAATTCTGATTGGGCACCATGATTACATTGGCGCCTAACACATGTTGTGAGAAAAGTTGGAAAGAAAACAAATATCATGGTAATGGGTGGGCCTGGTGGAATTACACAATACTTTTCCCATTAATCAGAATTTTTGTAATGTGGTCATTGTAATGTAGGATGTCAGTACAAAAGTGTTGTGTAAATGGTAAAAAAAATTATTGACAGCAAATGAAATGTTCAAAGGAGACAACAATTTTAGGTAAAACGGTGGATTGCCCTTTAAGTACGGCAAAATGATAGCGAACCATTTACATGTGGGGGTTCTGGAGCTAATGGTCACACTGTGAGAAATGGCATTTAAGAGAGGAGTAAAACTTTTACAGACTGTAGTGTGAGCCCTGGAATGGCTAAGAATTCTTAAAGGGTATGCAAAGCAAGGACTGAGCAAGAAGGCCTCCATCTTGGGACTGGAGAGATGGCTCAGCAGTGAGGAGCACCCGCTGCACTTGCAGAGGATCGAGGTTCAAGTCCTGGCACTTACCTAGTGCCTCACAATGAATGGTCTGTAGCTCTAGTTACAGGGGTTCCAGCACCCTCTTCTGTCCTCCATGGACAGTTCATGCAGGTGGTACACAAGCACACATACAAGCACACCACCCATCACAAAAAAAATCAAAGCAAAAAAATCTTAACAAGAGAAGGCTTGAATCTTGAGGGTTTCTCCAAGAAGATACACAAGACGGGACATGACAAGGTCTGTGAAAGAGACAATATACTCTGTCTGGGAGAAAAAGGGAGTGTTAAGGCCCATTAACAGAAAAGGCCAGTGCTGGTTAGTAATTTATAAAGTGGTAGAATTCTGAGATATGGAAAAAAATTAATGTGAAGAAAGTTCCCTGTTGCTAGCTTCTTTATAGAGTTGGAAAGGTTAATGGTAGTTTCGTTGGTTGATTCCTTGAGTAGACTCATTGATTGAGTGTTTGGTCTGCATTAGCACTGTGGTGTGTGCCTTATACCTATCCCTTTATGTAATCCAATGATGGCTTGTATTGGGTGCCATTAGAACATTGTCATCAATCTGCAGATGAGGAAACAGCATTTCACACAGCAGGAACCTTATAGATTACTTAGTCCTGGTCTTTTTAAGTGGAGATAACTGGCACCTGGGTGGTTTGACTCGACTAAGATCACTTGTCTCTCCTGGGAAGATCCTCACCAGAAGAGGACGGAGCCCAAGCTGGAGGGAGGTGATGTGGCCAGATCCTTTGCTGGTGACGGGAAGTTCATCTTGCTATCTTGTTGGTTCCTGCCATCATCGGGGCTGTCAAAGACTGTCTTCGATTTTCAAACTGATATGAAGTAGATTTGTCCGTGTTTACTTAAAATGTAAATTAACTAAATGTGCAAATGCTAATGCTTGCTTCCTTCAGTATTACTCCACATTTGCATTTCCAATGTCTTCCAACTTGATCTATATATTCAATGTAATTCCAATCAGGATCCAGGCATATTATTTTGTAGGTGGTGATGAAAAGACTCTAAAGTTTATGCAAAGAAACAAAGACCTGAAATAGCCAATGATAAATCAAAGAGGAGCCTGGAGACTCACTTTAAAGCTACAGTAATGTAAACAGTGTGGTACTGGCAAAACAAAATATAGGTATAGAGATCAAAGAAACAAAGGAGAAAGGCCAGAATGAACTCACATAAATTTAATCAACTGACCTTTGTCAAAAGGAACAAAAGTAGGTATCAATATATTGCCCTTTTTAAAAAAAAAAAAAAAGTCTTTCGGAGTTGGAAGGTTGGCTCAGCCAATAAAGTGTTTGTTATACAAGCAAAAAGAGCTGAGTTTGATGCCCAGTGCCCAGTAGAAAAAGGTGGCCATGGGGGCAGATGCTTGGCACCTCAGCACTGGACAGGCGGAGACAAGAGGATCTCTAGCGCTGTAGTAGCCAGCAGGTCTAGCCACGAGGCCTCAGTAAGAAATTGAGAAGAAACAGCATTGACAGCTCCAAAAGGATATCTAAGATTGACCTCTAACCTTCACACACAGACACACACACTGACACACACACACACACACACACACACACACACACACACACGATACTCCTGCCCCGACACACAGTGTTCTCAATAAAGCATGCTGAATCAATTGGCTAACAACATGAAAGAAGGAAGGAAGAATAGAATGAAGGAGGGATAGAGGAAGGAGGGTAGAAGGGAGGAGGGATCTAAATATAAAGCATTTACTCTCTGCAAAAAATTAACTCAAAATGTAAAACAGACCTAAACGTAAACACAAAACCATAAATTTCCTATAAGACAACATGACCGCCTTTGTCCCACGGAGCCGAGCAGAGAGGAGCTGGCAACCCTCAGTAGGCCTGCTTTTGGGACCGGGATCCTCGCCCAACCAGCTTCCGCGGATTCATCTGGACCCTGTCCCGGCTGCACCTGAGCTCGGCCCACCCGGGCTGAGGCCTTGGGGGAAGGACAAGTCCCCTGCTAGGGGGCCTCCTTTGTCCCACGGAG
>PVIU01000051.1:128183-550764 GCA_004026605.1 Ondatra zibethicus | reverse complement strand
ACAATTATCACATGTACTCACTCATAGGTGGTTTTTAAACATAAAGCAAAGAAAACCAGCCTACAAACCACAATTCCAGAGAACTTAGACAACAATGAGGACACTAAGAGAGACTCACATAGATCTAATCTACATGGGAAGTAGAAAGTAGAAAAAGACAAGCTCTCCTGAGTAAATTGGGAGCATGGGGACCTTGGGGACCTTGTTGAAGGGGGGAGTGGAGAGGCAGGGAGGGGAGCAGAGAAAAATGTAGAGCTCAATAAATATTAATTAAAAAAATAAAAAACTTAAAAAAATAAAAAGAAAGTGTTTTCTGACCCAAAAAGTACTGGTCTAATATTTAGGAATGCTACTATTATGGGTTGAGACAAGCTTTTCCTCAGGTTGAACTATTTAAAAATCAGGACATTTACTTTATTGTATTTCTGTGGCTTATCATTTATAAATACAAACTCTGTGTTTCGAGACCTTATCTCAAAGATTTAAAAAGGTCAAAGAAATACTGATTTCTACTAAAGCTGTAGAGCACCACCTACAGATGAGAAAAAAGAACAGAAAATGGCATAATAAATATTTAATACTTTTATCTGTGGCAGAATTTTCCCAAAGCATACATTAAGAAATCCTAGACCTTAGAGATGTTAATGAACAACATATTTTATAATACTTTTAAAATTAAAAGCAATATCTTACTGGAGCAAAAAATGAGTTAAAGTCAAACGGCATCCCTTACTGTGCAACTTCTCAGAATAACAGCCAAAACTCAGTAAGTGCTCCCTGAGCCAATTCCACATTACAAACATGCACGTGTATTACCTCATTTAGCTCCTATAATCTTGTGAAATGAGTACTATTATTTTCCCATCTACAGAGAAGCAGCTGGGGCTTAGAAAAGTGAAGGCTAAATTGCAGACATGTCATATCTCTCCAGGGGCTGGACAGATGCCTCAGTTGTTAAGAGCACCGACTGTCCTTCCAGAGGACCAGGGTTCAATTCCCAGCACCCACATGGTGGCTTATAACCATCTATGGCTCTGGACCTAGAGAATCCAACACCCTCCTCTATAGGCACTACACATACATGGTGCACAATCATACAGGCAGGCAAAACAGCCACACACATAAAAATGAATAAACATTCTTTAAAAGTTATAATCTGCCTAATGCTGTCAAAATCAAAATATTGCAAGATTTTATATAAAACCTGCATATTCAGGGGCTGGAGCATAGTTTAGTTGTAAAGTGTTTGCTTGCCTAGTACACACAAGGTCCTAAATTCCAGCTCCAGCATTGCAAAAATGGACATGATGGTGTATACTTGTACAGCAAAAGGAAGAGGACCAGGAGGTCAAGGGACACCCTGGACTATAGAATGAATTCAAGTTAACTAGAAAAATGAGATCCTGTTTCTAAAGGAAATAAATTCTGACACTCAGATTCTCTTGAAATCATTTGAAAAATCAAAATAACAGTTAACAACAGTAGTTGTAGAATAACTCATTTCACTAATTCCGGTATGAAAGATGGATATTTACATATTTGTGCATGTGTGTGCACATGTGTGTGGAGGTCAGGTGTCTCTTCAATCACTCTCTACCCCACTTTCTAAGATAACGTCTCTCACTGGATCTGGAGCTCACACTTTTGGCTAGTACAGCTAGCCAGCAAGCCCAGGGACCTCAAGTCTCCACCTCCCAGGGCTAGATAACAAGTATGCAAGCATTTCCAACTTTTTATGTGAGCGCTGGGAATCTGAACCCAGATTTTCATGTTCACATGGCAAGCATTTTACTGACTAAGCCATCTCCCCATTCCCTCATTCATTTTGAATTAATAACGATCATTAACCTTTGATCATTAAACTTCTAGTCCATCTTGACCAACACTTTCCCCCACTATACTATACAGGCCTTTTTAAAATTATTACTTTGTGTGTGTGTGTGTGTGTGTGTGTGTGTGTGTGTAAGCATGCAAACACACATAAGTAGAGATCAGAGGACAACTCAGGATGTCAGTCAGACTCGGCAGCAAGCACCTTTACCTGTTAAGCCATCTGCCATCCCTGTATACAAATTTTTAATATACAATGAATGAAGTTGGGCATGGTAACTCACCCTTGTAATCTCAGCCTCAGGAGATAGAGGCAAAAGAACCATCTTGGGTTCAAGACCAGCTTAGGCTGCATAATGAGATCCTGTCTCAAAAAGAAATCTAATATATAATTAATACTACTACACTCATAAAAGGAGAGAGGGCAACGTGATATTTCCCAAACTTGTTTCTCTAGACAACTTTTTCCAAATATCAAACACATTGTGGAAATCCTGACAAACACTTTATAAATTTGTAAATCCATAAACAATCTTTAAGTAAGGATCAAAATAGAAATGAAGAAAATGAAATCTACTTACAAATATTAGTCCAGATATCAAAGAAGATGTCCCTGTAAGTGCCACATAGAACTTGGGTGTCAACGAACTTAAAAACCCTGTCACTGTTAAAAGAGAAAACAGCAGAGTTTTTACAAAGTACAATTTAAAGTACATCATAGTTATGCAAGCATCTTTAGATGGAGGGAGGTGAGCAGCACAGATACCTGACTTTAGTGAGGCTATGTTCAAACAAGTCTATAAATTGAAAATACTGCAAGTAAAAAATGTAGGTTACATCTCTAATCTTCCAAACGCCATACCTTAGCAACATAATACCTTAGACAGCATTGGTTGTTTACTCTCCACATTGTATGAATGGTGAGTGGGAACCAGAGGCTTCCTGCCACTGCCCAGCATCATAGAGATTATGTTGCTAGGGTGGGAAAAGACAAAAATTCAAAATTTCTATGAATGCAGACAGCTTTTCCACTACTGCAAAGCTCAAAACTTCTAAGCTGACCAGCCTAAGTCAATAACTGTCCATATTAATAAATAAAGTGAAATTCATTTGAAAAAGTTAGAAAAACAAGTGGCATGCATTTTTTAAAGTGACTTTAAATCCCCATTGTGGTGCAAGCCTTTAATCCCAGCACTCAGAAGGCAGAGACAGTGGATCTCTGTGAGTTTCTCTGTGAGTTCAAGGCCAGAGGTCTACAGAGCGAGTTCCAGGATAGACTCCAAAGCTACGCAGATAAACCCTGTCTTGAAAAACAAAGACAAACAAAAAAAGAATCTTCGCATGTATATAAAAGTGGGATTTCACACTGCTGTTTAGTTAAATAAGAAAGTAAATCAAGATGAGGCTTAGCATGTAAGCCCTAGGATCAATCTCTGCGGTCAAAAAAAGGAAAAAAAGTCAGGTGGTGGCACACTCCTTTAATCCCGGATCTTTGTGAATTCGAAGCCAGCCTGGGATACAGAGTGAGTTGCAGGGCAGTTAGGGAAACACAGAGAGCCCTGTCTTGAAAAACAAAGCTAAACAACAACAAAAAAAGAAAATCAAAAGTCAAAATGAGATAACTTAACCTGCTTTTCTAAAAATCTAAAACACAAGTCACAATTTACACTAGAACTTCAATAAATATATAAGGATAAAAAGTTAAACATACATTTAAAAAGTGGTCTAATATAACCCAAGCTGGTCTCAAATTCACTTTGTAGCTGAGAATGGCCTTGAATGACTGATAATCCTGTATTTACCTCCCAAGTGCTGGGATCACAGTCATGCATCAGCATTCCTGGTTTAAGGGCACTGAGAATTGAATCCAGGGCTTCCTGCATGCTAGGGACGCACTCTACCAAGTTAGCTACATCTCTAGCCCCAATTTTGAGTTTTATAAGAAACAAAAAATCTGTAATAATCAATGTTCAACTAATTGGTAAATATATTTAAAAACATAGACAATGAAACCAAAGTTAGCAGATTTGGGAGTTCAAGTCTGAAATTCTAGCATTCTGGAGGCTGAGGCAGGAAGATCTCCAGCTTGAGGATTTCCTGGACTATACAGAGAGACAATGTATAAAATATTTTTTTAAAAGCCAGGCTAGAATGGACTAGGCAGTTGTGTTGCACGCCTTTAATCCTGGCACTTGGGAGGCAGAGGCAAGCAGATCTCAGTGAGTTCCAGGCCAGCCTGGTCTACAGGATGAGTTCCAGGACAGCCAGGACTGTTACAAAGAGAAACTCTGTCTCAAAAAAAATCAAAAAACAAAAAAACAAGAAAAAAAGAAAAAGAAAAGCCAGGCTAGATAATATAAACCTCTAATTCCACCACTTTTATAGTGGTGCTTAAAGGATCAGGAGTTCAAGGCCAGTCTTGGCTACATCCTGCCTCAAAGCAACAACAATAATAATAAGTAGAAAAATAAACAACAAACTCAATGAATAGCACTTAATGAGCACACAAACTACCATTAACATCCACCTATTACAGACAAATTACATAGGTACGTGACACTATCCTCTAAAATATTCAAAGCATTTCAGGACATTATCCCACAGTGTTTTGTGTCATCTCATGGAGTAGAAAAGGGAAACCAGTGCCTTCTCAAAGGATAGAAAAATTAATAAGAGTCACCATCTAACAGAAATACTTGATCTTCTTCTGAGGCTGCAGAAAGAAATACTGCAATAACACCACAAAAGACCCAGGACCCCATGCTTTCATCCTGCTTATGGCTAAGGAATAGCATCTGCAGAATCTGCATGGATCAACACTGCTTAGGAGTCTTTAGCCCAGGCTACATACCAAACATTGTACAAATGCTGAAAGAACATATTAAACAAACCCAATGTTTGCGCTTCTCTTCCCTATCACTTTCCTGTACTATTTTATTATTCATGATAAAATCTGAAGGCTAAAAATATCACGAAAAACGTTTCTAAACACAACCCTCTTACAATAAAAAGTATGGTCCACTAAAATCGTAGTACTTTCTATCTTGTATTACAGATGTGCTGATTTTCTGGGTGTGGGTTTTTTCTCTAAGTTTGGCAGCTGGAGACTCAAAGGCACGATTTTAAAGGGGCCCTGCAAATGCTAAGAATGTATATAAACTGTGTGTCCGTGTCTGGGAACGCTCTCTTCTTTCTTACTACCTGAAGCTTGCAGCTTGTCAGGTAGCTTTTACTGCGGTAATGTAAGACAGAACCGAGAGGGCGAGCCTTCAGCGCTCTAGGGAGGGGCCGGCAAACTGCAGCACAGGTTTGACAATCAGCTGCCCGGTTGTTGTGGCCCAAGAGAAAAAAAAATAATAACCCACTGGAGCATGCAACACCGATTCCTTCTCCAAAGCCCTCCATGACTCCCAGAGAATCTCTGATCTTTGGTGCTTGTCCCCGACCGTCCAGGAGGTTTGGGGCCTCTCACCCGCTGTCACGTTGTCACACAGCCTCAGAGGGACCCTCAGAGCGTAAAGCAGCCCCAGCCCCGCCAGGAACCACAGCGTGGAGCCCGAGTTCGCCAGCCCGGCCTTCAGCCGCTCTTTCCAGCCCAGCGGCGGGCTCAGGCCCAAGCCGGGAGCAGGTGCATGGGGACACCCCACAGCCCGCGCGGCTTCCGCGAAGCACTCCCCGTCCGCCATCTTGCGGCTCCGGCAGGCGCCGGGACCTGGGAGGGGAGAAGGGCAGGAAACTGGAGTTGGGAATCCTGGGATAGTGGCGGACTAGAAGCCGGCCTCTGTCAAGGCTGAGTCCTGGGGAACGGGAGCGAGATCTGGAAGGAAACGGAGTGCGTCCTCAGACTGAGGGGCTGCCTAGTTCTCTAGGAGGGCGGGGTAGGAGCCGATGGTGGCACTTATTCTGCAGGAAGCGGTCTCAATGTGGCGCGGGAGGGATATGGTTTGGGTTCCATACGAGGATGAGGGTCACCTTTCGCCCCGCTCTGGGGCTGGGAAAGTACTGGTGTTTCCTAGAGCCGAGCAGCTCTTGGCGCACTGGACTCGGCGGCCTCGGAGACCATCGGGACCGGGAAAACTCAGAGGTGTAGCCATTGCTACTTGACCAGAGGGAGCCCAGGCGCCATGGACAGTCGAGACACGCCACCGAGCTTCCAGGATGAATGGGCAAAGGACTGAAACTCAGTGAGAAAGACGCTCAGACTCCAAGGCCTTGAGGGCAAGACCGGCTTCCCAGAGTGTTCCCACTACGGGCTGTCACGCCCGCGCGGAACTGACATGGCGCCCTCTTGGCCGGAGCTTCCGGGCGGGTCTTTCCGACGGCCCCTTGGTGATTCCACCACTCAGCT
The DNA here is from genome assembly GCA_004026605.1 of Ondatra zibethicus. Classification (NCBI taxonomy): domain Eukaryota; kingdom Metazoa; phylum Chordata; class Mammalia; order Rodentia; family Cricetidae; genus Ondatra; species Ondatra zibethicus. The sequence continues at coordinate 544,586 of PVIU01000051.1, read as the reverse complement.
TCCTTCCCGGCCTGCCTCGCGCCGGTCGCCGGGCTGGGCCAGAGCAGCCAAGATGGCCGACTTCGAGGATCGGGTGTCGGATGAGGAGAAGGTAAGGGGTCCGCCTCTCTCTTTTACCTCCTCCCCCGACGGGGCCCAGGGGTCCGAGCTGGCAGCAGTGGAAAACCTGGCGGTATCCCCAGGAAAAAGAAAGTCGTTTCCCGGTGCTGGCATACTCCCTCTGCACCCGGGACGCTTTCTTCCTTCATGGGGATTTCCTTTGCCTCACGGTGGCCCCAGTTCCCCATTCCTCAACTCTTCTTTTCATTCCGGACCGAGCACAGCCTTCCTCTAAAAAGAGGAGACAACTTTAGCTGGTTGACTTTTATCTGTAGACCCTTTTTGTAATTGTAAGAGAGGAGGAGAAGGTGATGTTGGGACGTGTCATACAGCAGTTATTTTGCCGCCTTTGGCTGTTGGGGCTCACCCCATCCCCCCATTTATAGGTATGATTGGGGTTAGTTTGGGACGAGTCACTTCCTGATCAGAGTAGCCTCCTTAACTTCCCTTTTGCTCCTCCTTCCTCAGGAAGTGATTTTGCTGTCACGACTCCCTGACAGGGAGAGGTTCTCTGGTGTTGTCTATCCACCTAACTAGACACCCTGGTCTTTTCTCAGCTAGGGACGATTGAATTAGTTCGATAAAAATAAATCTGTAAAGCTCAGGACATTTGCTTAAGAGTTTGGCCAGCACTTCTGTGCCTGCTGCTGATGTCTTGTGTGCACGAATGTCCCCAAGGTGACTCCATCTCTTCTCTCTTAATCTTAACTATAATTTTTTTCAGAGTAGTTTTGGCTTCCTGTTAAACAGTGAGGAATAGCCAGTAGACTTTTTTTCAACTCCAGAAAAGTTTGGTAGTAAATAAACCTTACATTAACATGTTTAGGTTAAGTGAAATACCCAGCCCTTTTTTGGGGAGAGGGGATGGTTTGAGACAGGGTTTTTCTGTAGCTTTGGAGCCTTTCCTGGAACTAGCTCTTGTAGACCAGGCTGGCCTCGAACTCACAGAGATCCACCTGCCTCTGCCTCCTGAGTGCTGGGATCAAAGGCGTGCTCCACCACCGCCCAGCCCAATACCCAGCCCTTTGGATGACCTACTGTGTGTGGTGTCTGGTGGCTAGGTTTGCCAGAATGCAGATTGTGTACTCGGGTCTTTAGAGGTGGTTTAAATACAAGGATGCCTTATAAATTAAATGGAATAACTTTTTCTGACAACAGCATACGTTTACTAAACAGTTTGTCAGAAAAAGAAAGAAGCGTCTGGCTCTTCAGTAAACGCAGCACTTCAGGATTGGTAGATGTTGGAATGATCTCACTAGATAACTCCTCATGGGACAAGAATCTGTCTTTTGTTTCCTGCAGCGACTGTAAAAAGTGTGTACCCTCCACTGTTCGATAAAATCTGCCTGGGTTCTTATAGTAGTGAAAATATTGGCGATTGTTGAGGGAACACACACTTTTTGGTCACTTCTCCGTAAAGAATAATTTAACATATATCTGTGTATGTATTTTTAAATGCTGAAAAAGGTGCATAACACCTTTACAAACCACTTCACAGGGTCGAGGGTGTCAGTTTGTTGGTAGAGCACGCAACACATGCAGTGTCCTGTGTTTGAACTTCAGCATCAGCATCACAAAAAATAAAAAGCCAACAAATAACACATGATCCCTGTTTTCTCTTATTTGGAGATTGAGCATCGTAAATGTTAAAGACCTAGGAAACAGAAAGACATATCTCAATTAACAGTGGAAAGAAAGCTATAACAAAATGTTTATTCTAAGGCGAGGACTTTGGGTTCACATAGCATCAAGTTAGAGTGAAATTTTATTCTGTTTCTTGAGGCTGGGCCTTGTGTGGCTTATGTAAGCCTCCAGCTCACCATATAGCCAAGGATGACCCCCATCCATCACCCGCTTATCCCCACCTCTTAAGTACTGCTCTTATAGGCATATGCCATCACATTTAGATTTGGTGCTTGCTTTTAATAATGATAGAATAAGCAAGTCATAATTAGTAAATCCACCCCAGAAGTAACCATGAATTTTATTCCTGTTTTAGTAAAGAACTTGTTTTTTGTTTTGTATTTTTAGGACAGAGTCTTGCTATGTAACCCTAGATGGTCTGAAACTTGCTGTGTAGACTGGATTGGGCTCCAGTTTGTCCTCCAGCTTCTGCCTTCCATGTGCTGGGATTCTAGCCAAACCCCACGATGCTGGGTTTAATAGAATTCTTTTTTTTTTTCCTAATTGACTACATTTATTGGTGTAGATAATGAAGCGTAATGATACAGTAAAAATTCTTATGGTTTGAGCCAGGCATGGTGGTGCACACCTTTAATCGCAACACTCAGGAGGCAGAGAAAGGCAAGTTCAAGGCCAGCTTCATCTACCAGTGAGTTCTAGGACTACGTAGAGAGCCCCTTAAGATTTGAGATTCCTGGAGTTCTATTCGATTCCTTTCCCCAGACAGACACAGTCATACCTCTCGAAATCTATGGTAGAAAGAAAGGGCTTTGGAAGACTTCCTGGTCTGGCGGCTTCTTACCTTGGTCTACTTCTTATAACCTTCGGATTGATTTTATCTGAATTCAAAAATTAAGAAAAGGTAGGAAGAAAGGCTGGGTCTGATGGTGTCCATCTGTAACAATCCCAGCTCTTGGTAAAGACAAAGAGGATTAGGAATACAGGTTTATCCTTGGTAACAGGGAGTTTAAGGCCAGCCTATATGAATGAGACCCTTTCACAAAAAGGGGGGGTTCATTTTGAGAAAAGATTTTTTCAAGATATTTACTGATTTGAATGCCTTGGAATTCATAAGCAAGTACCCTTGCAGAAATTTTTGCATTAATTATCTGTTTACTTAGATTTTTTTTTTCTTGAAACAGTCCAGATTCTGTAGCCCAAGTTAATCTGGAACTCACGGCCCAGGCTTTAAATTTACGGTGATCCTCTGTCTTGGGATCCTCATTGTTAAGCTTAGAGTCATGAACCGCCATGCACAGCGGTACAGACTAATTTTAAAATCAAGATAAAAGATATTCTTAATTGTCCTTGGGTCTGGTGGGTCAGACCTCTAACCCCAACTGCTTCAGAAGCTGAGGCAAGAGGATAGAAAAAGGTCTCTTCAGGCTACAAAGCAAGTTGAAGTACAACTTTGAAAACTTGATGAGACTGTCTCAAAAATGAAGTGAAAAAAAGAAAAAAGGGGATGGGAGATGGGCTGAATATAGAGGTCAGTGGCCGAACACTTGCCCGGCACCTGCAGAGCCCCTAGGACCAATTCCTTCTCTAAGAAAATCTAGAATTTCCATTTTCTTCTTTCTTGTTGAAGACTTCAAGTGTGTTTCATTTGGGATGGGTAGTATTTTGTTGTTCTCTTTGTTTTAAGTATGTCTGTTGTGGTGCCAAAAGAAATACTTTTATTTTCATTATATTTTCTGAAAGCAGTAAAGCTTTCCATAACTTTGGCATTGGGGTCTCTGATTTTCTTTTAAAAGCAAGTAAAATCACTTTTATAACCAGCTGCCAAAACTCTTATCACTTTTAAAGAGGAAGTTGGTTTTTTCACTTCTGCAATGTTACCTGAAATGGTCAGAATGAGCTGCCTAAAGAAAGCAGGAAGTGAGAAGTGTAGTAACCGGCAGAGAAATGCTCTAGTCTTACCCAGCAGTCGAGTTTCTGGAGACTAGTCTAGGTACTTTTGCTCTTCAGTTAGCATAGTTTTAAAAGCTTACCAAGACCAGATGCCCCAATTAGGAAGTTTGAGGTTGCCATGAATTACTTTTTTGAGTTCTCTGCCTTATCTGTTTTCTTTATTCATGATTCAGCATTGGTTTGTTGGTTTTTTTAATGTTCTTCCTCTGCCCAGCCCCCCAACAATGAAGAGAACTCGATTAGTGTGTCTTCCTAATGAGTAAAATATGTGCATACACCTTAAAGACTGAGAAGAGCATCTGTGTGCTTTTAATCTAGACATTGGTGTCCTTTGTAAGAATTTGTTTGGTTTTTGTTCGTTCCATTGGATGTTTGGGTTTTGAAATAGTCTCATTCTGTAGCTCACTCAGGTTGTCCTCACATTCTCTGGGTGCTCCTCTTTCAGCTTCCTGGGGTGCTGGGATTACAGGCCCAAGATTATTGCACGTCACACCTGGTTTAAGGCATTTGTTTTTGTTTTTTTTTTAACTTTTTGCCCATTTGCTTTGTTTTGCTTTTAAAGCAAGATATTAGTATGTAGCTTAGGCTAGCCTAGAATTGGATGTGTGACCAAGGCTGGCCTTGAACTGTCTCAGCCTCCAGAATGCTGGGATTAAAAGCATAAACCATTGTGCCCAACTATCTGCTGCTGCTACTTCCTCCTTCTCCTCCTCCTCTCTTCTAGAAACAGTTTTATCAAACCATTTAGTAGAGATGTATAAAGCATAAATAGGGCCAGTGAGAGATGGCTCAGTGGGTAAAGGTGCTTGTTGGGCAAACTTGGCAACCTGAGTTCAGAATCTGGAACACATGTAAAGGTGAAGGGAAAGAAATGACCTCACAGAGTTGTCCCCTGACATCCACACATAGGCTTTGACAAATGCACACCCCCTCCCTACTTTAATAATAGCAACAGTTTTTAAATCTTGTAAATAAAAACTAGGATTTAAGAGCTTTGTTAGAGCTCAGGAAAACCTACTTTTAAACTGGATATCCTCAATTATATACTTTACAGGATGAGCTAAATCTTTGTAGGATGAAGTAAGCTCTGAGCCTTATTTGCCAAGACAGTCTGAGAAGTCATCAGTTAACATTCATTTTATCATTTTCATCCTTCTTTCCCCTTAGCTCTGTTAGTAGTAGTCTTACAGTTCATTACAAAATCCTTAAGCAGAAAACAAAACCTAAACAGCTGTAATTCATGGGACTATAGGTGTATTATGATTTCTTCTAGAACATTTAATTCTTTTATTGGAGCCAGCGTTGGTGCTAAATGGGATAGTATAATTAGTCATAAAATGTAGACCCTGGGTTTGTCTGTGTCTCAGCCATCCCTTTTGTACTACACTGTTTTCCATGAACTGTGAGTGAAAACCCAGACAGGGGACCACTTAAGGAACTATAAATGAAGTATTGTGGTATGACAGAACAGAGTGATTCCAAGTATTAGGAGAGTGTTGGTGCGCCTGTTTCCTTCTAAACTGGGGAGAATTAGGTCAGAGTGCTCCAACAAGGTTTCCTAAGCTTTCTCAGTCTAATAAAGAAATTTCTCTTTAAAAAATTGAAACATTAAAGTGTTCCAGAGGTTCTTAGATTCCTTTGCTTGCTCTGATAATGGCAGAGTTAGTTCCTTGGTAACTGGAATCGTGCCTTTTTATCTAGTGCTTAGCACAGCACCAAGAACACAGTGTAGTTATAGTCTTGATTGTATGAAAAATCCAGCTTCGTTAATTCCTCCCTTTGCTCTTATGAAGTACACTTTCCCATAAGTATTTCTGATAGTCTCTAGATGTCACCTCCAAAAATGTCTCTATGGTTTGAGTGCCTTTTTGTGTGTCGTTATGTCTGAGCATTTGCTGCCGTTACAGTGCTCTGCCGGCCACTGCTGGGAACGTTCACACACAGCCGGGCAGCATTTTCCTAGTAGATCTCTGTAAAGCTGCAATACCTTGTAGATGCCACTGTGGCTATGTAGGTGTGTACCTTGCGGAAGACCCTGAGGGAGGTATTTCCTTTGTTGACTATGTGTCCTCTCCTTTAGAGATTATAGAGGTTAAAAAAAAAAAGAAAGAAAAAAGGTCGTACAAGTAGGCATTATTTGTGCTTTCCTATGTCCCATGTACAAATTTCTTACATCTCCTAGCCAAAAATAAAGTCCTTATATGGATCATGAAATTAAAAACTGTACATAGAGGAAATTAGTCATAATAGCACAGACAAAAGACTACTTGGGTATTTTTTAACTAGATTTCAATATCCATGTACTATGCCTTTTCTCCCTTTGTTACCTACTGCATGTGGTCAGTGTCTGCACCTGGTCTTTCCAGGTTCTTGGTATCTCATCTTCCAGGAATTAAAACACATGAAGACTTGCAATGGAAGAAAATGTAATTGAAAAACGAAACCATCATACAAATCAGAAAGAAATACGGTCACTCTTTACAGCTGGCCACATGAGTGAGAATGCTTAAGGGCCCTAGAGCTGCTTTTATGGTTTCTAAAGTAGGAAGGAGTTTGAGTACTAGGGGATGGATCTAATTGGTTCCCTTTTTCTATTAACAGTGTTGGGTTATATTAGTCTTTGCACATCAGTGTGTTTGTCCCATCCCATGATATGCTTGATTTGACTTTATTCACATCCCCAATTATTCATAGTCATAAGATTATGGTAAATATGGTGGTAAATAGATTTTCCCCAAAAGTTCACTTAGAGGTCACAGTTTACCTTATTGGAAACGTGCATCCAAAACTAATTAGGTTGGATATCAGTCAGCTTCCTGTCTTCCCTTCCTGAGATGTTTTGAAAGAGGAGGTTTTGCTGATTTGTCTAGGGGAGAAGAAACTTACTTGGAATGACTGGAAGTCCTAGTTGGCCAACAGGTTGCTAGGTGGGCTGTTAGAAGAGGAATATGTGTGTGTGCCTAGTAGATTCTGGTTGAGGGCCTTGGGTTGTCAAGTACATTGATACAAAAGGATTGTATGTAAGCCAGGTATGCCTTTAATCCCAGCACTTTTGAGGCAGAGGCAGGGAGATCTTTGAAAGTTCAAGGCCAGACCAGTTGGCCCCAATGGCTACATAGTGAGACCCTCTTTCAAATAAAACAACACAGACAAACTTGTATAGTTCAAGCCAAATGGAGTTCCAGGTTGCAGAGCTATTCCTTATGTTTGATTGCTTCATCTTCATCAAAGCTCTGCAACTTCACCTTTCTATTCATCCCTCCATTATTCTACTTTTTGGTGCTGGAGATTGAACATGGCACCCTGTGAGTGCTGAGGAAGCATCCTTCCCCTGAACTCTATCTCCAGCCCAAAAGACCTTTTTCCTTTGTTGTTTTTGTCTTGTTTGTTTTGTTTTTGTTTGTTTGCGTGTTTGTTTAATATGCATTGGTGTTGAATCCACTGGAGCTGGGGTTACAGACAATTGTAAGCTGCCATGTGGGTGCTGGGAATTGAACCCAGGTCCTCTAGAAGAACAGCCAGTGTTCTTAATCGCTGAGGTCTCATGTAGCCCAGGCTGGCTTGGAACTTGTTGTATTAAAGGATGATCCTCCTGCCTCCTCTTCACAAATGCTGTGATTATAAGCATTTACTACCACACCCTATCTCTACTTTCCATTTAATCTGTCCACATTCCTTCTACCATTGTTTTCTTTGGGGGTGGGAGCTTTTTACTTTTCATTGTTTGTATATCTCTGTATGTTTGGCAAACACTCCACTACTGAGCTATATATGCCCTCATTTTTTTTTTGTAGTTTCTTTGCTCAAGTGCCCTTTTCCATTGAGCCACCACCACCCCCCTCGCCCTTTTGTTTGTATGTTGTAGCCCAGGCTGTCTTTGAACTCAAAGAAATCTATCCGCCTCCAAGAGGACTACTTGTTTATTTTGTTGGTTTTTTTTTTTTTTGAGACAGGTTCCCTCTGTTATGTTTCCTGGAACTTGCTACATAAACCAGGCTGGCCTCAAATTCACAGAGATCCTCCTGCCTCTGCCTGCCTCACAATTGCTGAGATTAAAGGAATACATCCCCACTCCTGACTCTTTAACAAGATTTTTGGATATTTTCATTATTATTTTTTTTAAATTGTGGTATATGTGGGGGCTTGGGAGGGGAGGTATGTCCTCATGAGTGTAGGTGCCCTGAGAGTCCAGGAGTTGGATCCCATGATCCCATGTAGCTGAAGTTCTGCCCCACTCCCCACGGGAGCTGGGAACTGAACTCAGATCTGCAAGAGCAGTATGTACTCTCAGCTCTGAGACATTTCTCCAGACCCCTTTCACACTATGCTTAAGCATGTGTAATTGTTCTCTCTGCCACTAGCCTTTCCTTCCTTTCCAGGGTTACTAGAAATTCTTCACAGCTCTGTTACTCAGTTTTGAGCAGTATGTAAAATTTATCTTTACTATTGCTTGCACGTGCATATTTTAAGTCATTGTAAGATGAAATATTCATCTGAGTAAATCATATGTTGCTATGTCAGACATGGTGTAGCATAATAGCAAGAAGGCTGCATCAAAGATAGGTGGTGGGCTTTTGAAATGGAGGGACTTTTCCTTGTGAATTGTTTTTGCATTGAGATAACCTTTTAAGTACTTATTATGTGTTAGGTCCTTTATAAATATGCATTCCTGTCAAAACATCCCTAGGAGTAAAGTGAAGCTTAAAAAGACAAACAACAATAACAAAAAAGGACCAACTGTCCAGAACTAATAATTAACAGAATGCATACAATGTTGTCTGATGTACGATTAATAAAAACTCAGGGTCAGAAATTGGGCTTCAACCTGGAGATCTGAAAAGTAAAACAGCCAGTCACTGGCACTTACCTCGACCTCAGTCTGAAATAGCGATTCTGTCTCCTGGAATCTCAGAATGAGACTGTATCTGAAAGCTGTCTCACTCCGTCTTATATTCCTCTCTAGGGCTGGGATCAAAGGTATGCACCACCCAATTTTTATGGCAGCTAGGGTGGCTACTGGGATTAGAGGTGTGTGGCATTGTGATTAAAGGTGTGTGTTATCATAATCTGCTCTATAAGGCTAACCAGTGAGACTTCTACTCTTAGATTTTTAGGCAGTCTTTATTTATTAAAATACAGTTGAAATGCCACTACAGTTGGCAGTCTGCCTTAGAGCTTGTTTCCTCCTTAGGACCTTGACTCCTTTGCACAGGTGGTAGAGAGTAGAGATGCTGAGCATAGCCCTAAACAACAGAACAAATTGGTACCATGCCAACATAAATACCTTCATAGCTGTTGAGATATCCAGATGCTCTGATGACATCATAATTGTTGTTAAATCAAGGTAGTGGTGTTTTGAGCTTCTTTAAGTATGCCACCAGAAATTCTTGCATAAAATGTGCTAAAAAGCACTTTGAGAATCATGGGTTTGATTAGAACAGTTCTTGCCTACAGTCTCATTTCTGGTGAGTTTCTTTCAAAAGCAAATTTCTAGGTTCTGTCCTAAACCTACTGAATCAGAATTTCTGGAATCAGTGGTCGGAATTTATTTTTAGTAAGTATTCTGGTAATTCTTTATAGCATCCAAAAACAGTGAACTTGCAATGTTTCAAATCTTAATTCTCTGCCTAATATGCTAAATAGTTTGATTTACCAGGATACTAAATCTATCTCTTTCAGGGACTTATATTGGCTAAGTTGAAGAAACAAATTGTAAAAATGGAATAACACTAATTTAATAGATACAAAAGAGGCTATTTTTTCTAGCTATTGTAGGCACGTGGAAATTATAATTTTAACACATTTTTATATTTATTATATAATATATATATATATTCCATCCATCCCTGTAGTACTTATTATTAAACCTAGATCCATGTCCATGCTGTGGAAGTGCTCTACCACTGGCCTGTATATGCAACCCTTTTTTTAAATTTTATTTTGAATTTGTGTGGTTTGCCTGCATATATGTATGTGCACCACATGTGTGCCTAGTACCTGCAAAGGTCATAAAGGAACGAGCTATCTCCTACCAGTAGAGGTTGTGCACTACCATGTGGATTCTGGCAAGTTCTCTCACCCACTGAGCCATTACTCCAGCTCTTATTCTTTACTTTTTTTTTTTGAGACATCATTAAGCATTTAATATGTTACTTCAGTGCAAAACTAAGAATTGCCCAGGATGACCTGAATTTATGGTCCTTCTGTCTGCCTCCTAAGTAGCTAGTATTGAACCTGGCCTCTCAGTACTTTAAATGTTTTGAATCTGAAATTGGAACCAGGGACATTATCTATGTGATCCAGAAATTTTGATGGCATCTTCTTCCATAACAGGTACACCACTTAGATCAGGTGAAGTTTTTGGGTAATAGAAATGAGTGGGAATTTTTTTCTTTTTAGGCTAATTTGTTATTACATTACTAGGGGAGCTTTTACAGGGCTCCAAGGAAGCCCCTATATCTCAAAATTTTGAACCTTATAGTTCCTTCTTCAGTCATTCATACCTTTTTTAATTTTTTTGAAGACACATTCACTAGTAGCCCAGACTGGCCTCAGACTCATCTTTCTCTCCTCTCTTCTGACTGTAGGCATGTATCAACACACCCTCCTCTATTCTTCCACTTGTAATTTCCCTGTAAAAGTATCTGAAGTATTTTGCAGAGTCCATCTTTAAAATCCCACCTTTTTCTTCCTTGTAGGTTTTTTTCACCAACCTAACCCATATATCCATCTCCTTCTTCTTAAGATCTATGCCCTATATTCTTTATACTTTTGATTTGCCAGTTCTGATTTGTAGTTATTTTAAACCTTTTTAGAGTTGGAGAGACAACTCAGTGGTTAAGAGCACGTACTATTACAAAGGACCTGAGTGTGTGTTCCAGCACTCACATTGAGTTGCTCACAACTGCCTATAATTCTAGCTACAGAGTATCCTTTGCTTTCTTCTGGACTGTGTGGACACAAGCACCCATGAGCACATGGCCACACACATTTACACAAAAAGTTAAAATAAAATACATCTTTGAAAATAAATAAGTAGTTGTTTTTAAATGCCCCTTATTAAAGGCTGTTGTTCATGTAAATTTATTTGCTAACCTGATAAAATATACAAAGATTGGAAGGGTGAGGTACTTAATGTGGTTTATCTTGTGTTATTTGTACCCACCATTATTTGCACTTCATATTAGCTGAAGGTAGTGATTTGACATACAACCTTGGCTGCTGAGGAAGTTTTGTAAAAGCCAATCCCTACTAATTCTTACACTTCTGCCTGTTAAGAGAGCTGTCACATCAAAATTTCTGCAGGGTGAACCCAGGCATCTGCTTATTTAAATCCCCCAATGATTTCAATGTTAGAAGTAAACGGAGTGTTTATTTTCATGTTCTTTTTTAACCTCTTCTTTAGTATCATCTCAGTGCCTGGGATCTAATGAATTGTTTTTGTTTATTTGTTTTCTTTGTTTTGAGTAAATGAACAAATTACTAAACACAAAGGTTTGAACTTTTAAAAGAGGACACATAACTCAAATTTTGATAATGCTTGGCCATTTACTTAAGAGAAAAAATTAAGTACTGTGTCTAAGTATATTTTATGTTACCTCAATTGGATAGTTAAAATAGTCCTTAATGTGCACAGGAATTATACTTACAAATGAAGAAACTAAATTCAAGCAGATGAATGGGAAAGATGTCTTGGGAAATAGTTTGATTCCCAGTAACTAAAAAAGAAAAAGTAAAATTGGTTTACGGGGAGGAGGATGTACCTTTCTGTTAGAATGTCATAAACATATGCACCAGATCCTGAAGGCAAATGCTGCTTCCCACTGTTTTGTTACCATCCAGCACAAGCCTGTACTGCTAACTCTACCTCTCTGAGTTTGGAAACCGCATCATTACTCTAGGACACTTTAATCTCAGGTGTTGCTGTGCTTTTGCTCTTGTTAACTTAGTTATGTTTCTTGGAAAATACTGTTTCTGTCTAGGTCAGACTCTCTCTCTCTAACATTTTTAATAGTAAAAATGTTTTATGAAGATTTATTTAATTTTATGTATGTGAGTATTTTGCCTTCATGTCCCCACAATTTTCTTGTCTTTCTATCATGTCTTAGTTCTTTAACTATTCAGATAGATCTTCTAAGTAAACCATTACTAATTACTTAGTCCTTTCCATCCCTTTCTATATACCTGCTGCATTTATGGTAAGACTTGGCTTAATCTCTACTGAGATTGACCAAATACTTTAGATTTTATTTACTCAAACAAGTCATAGCATTCACTTTAAATGCCTAAATGAACGCTTAGGATACATATTCAGAAACCTTATCAAAATTCTGCATGGTTTAGAACCCAGAATGAGAACTAAGGGATGATTTCCTTCTAACTTGGTGCTTAAATCGCATGGAATTACATGGAAATGGTTGGGAATGATAACTATAAAATAGACATCTGTTTTGTTTTGTTTTGTTTTGTTTGAGAAGGATTCTTTCTGTGAAGTCCTAGCTGCTCTGGAGCTTACTATGTTGTCGATATGTAGGCTGGCCTCAAACTCGGAGATCCCCCAGTCTCTGCCTCCCGAGAGCTAGGATTAAAGGCATGTGCCACCAAGCCCCATGTAGTAAACTTTCTGCTTAAGTACACCATTTTTAGACAGCATGATATAAATTGTTATAACATACAATGGTAACTCCTATTAAGGAAAAATTATTTGGTACGTGTTAAAATGGTAAGATACTATGCAAGATTGTTGTGATAAAGGAAAGATTATACCCAAATCCTAATACAGTAAGGACAGCTGGGGTTTATAGCCAGTGGCAAACATGCGTACACAAAAATAAATAAATTGAAAGCCCAGTACTTAATAGGCAGTAATAATAAATTGTATTATTTATTTATTTGTTTGTTTTCAGGATGGGTTTTCTTTGTGTGACAATCCTGGTTGTCCTGCAACTCATTTTGTAGATCAGGCTGGCCTCGAACTCACAAGATCCCCTGTCTCTGCCTCCCAAGTGCTGGGATTAAAGCTGTGTGCCACTACACCAGCCACATAAATATTTTTTAGGTAGGTCTAAACGAGGATGAAGTTTAATAGAAGTCAACTTGTAGGGATTACTGCTCCCACTCTGTGTGTTCTGGGTATTGAACTTTGTCATCAGGCTTAGAAAAAGAATCCTTATCCACTGAGCCATCCACCACTCAAGTTTTGAAACAAGATGATAATATTTTGACTTTTAAATTTTCTCTTTATTATTTTATCTATCCCTCTTTCTCAATTTTGTTAGAGATACAGATTTCAAAAGCAAAGCTTTTGAGTCAATTCTTGCTTCTACTCATCTTGCCGGCTCCCATTTAGTTTTCAGTAGTGTACCAGTACACTCAGTGTCCAGCTCATTTTCAAAGGGCATGTGAGACAGGTTTTTCTGCTTAAGAATGGCTTGGAGGCCTGTGAGATGATCCACTGGATCATCTTGTTCTTGTGTATAGGCCTAAGAACTTGAGTTCTTCCCTGGATATCACAAGGTGGGGGAAAGAACCAACTTTGAAGAGTTGTCTTCTGACCTCCCTCTACATACCTACCAGGACAGATGCATACCTGTATATATACACACAGAAAATGGCTGGACTTTGATGTGACCATAAAGAACTTAAAATTGTATGAAGTGTGCTAATCTGGAAATAGAAACTGTCTTATCTATTAGATACTCGTCTTTGCTCTACCTCTGTGATTTTAACATCTTCCTGTGTGGCACATTAAGCATTGGGGAGCAGCTGGGTGGTGGTGACGTATGCCTTTAATCCCAGCACTCTAGAGGCAGAGGCAGGTGGATCTCTGTGAGTTTAAGGCAAGCCTGGTCTACAAAGCTAGTTCCAGGAGAGTCAGAGCTAATTTTATAACTATTAGATATCTATGTGAAGATATTGTCAAATGGCAAATAGAAGCACATCTAGAGGAACTCCAGGAATAAGGAGGAAAGGACCCAGACAGTCTTAAAACATATTAGCTGAGCTTTCTTCCATTTAGGCTACATTATACCAAAACCAGTGTTTATTCACAGAATATAGCATTGAGAATGAACACTGAGCTAGTCACAGTGTCTAACACCTGCAATCCCAGAACTGGCTGAAGCAGGAGTTCAAGGCCAGCCTGAGCTACATACTGAGTTTGAGGTCAGACTGGGCTATCTGAGGTCCCATCTCAACACCTTCCAAACCTCCAAAAAAAGAGAGGCCTGCAACACTAAAGGTAACCTTTAGGCCTACTCAAACGATAAGGTGTTCATGCTAGGTATTTTATCCCAGCACTTGGGGGGTAGAGGCAGATGGATTTCTGTGAATGAGACCAGCCTGGTCTGCAGAGTGAATTCTAGGACAGCCAGTGCTGTACAGAGAGAGACCCTGCTCCCCCCGCCCTCCCAAAAAAAGGTAAAGTGCTTGCACCCTGATTGGAAGCAGCAAGCCTAGCCTTGCCCTTCAAAGAACTAGAGACAGGCTCTAGGTAAAATGAACAGGAAAGCTAAAAGGAGCCCCAAACAAGAATGACTAATGCCCTCATGAGGATAATTGTATACATAAAGGGAAATTACTAAAAATCAGAACAGTGGAAACTTGGGAGAGTTAAAATAATTATCTGAATAGCAAACCGGGCATAGCTGAAGAGCATGTTAGTGAACTGAAAAATGGAACTGCCCAGAGCATAAAATGAAAGTTAAGTATAGAAGAAGAAATGAGATGCAGAATAGATCCTAACATTCTAGCACCCATTTCTAGTAACTGATCACAATAGGGAAGATAGCCTTAGGTAGAGGACAGAAGAGGGAGGCCACAATGAGTAATAGAAGAAAGTTTCTCCATAATGCTTTAAGCCTGTCATATAGAGCTGAGTAGTAAAAATGATAGAAGTCAGCTTTGTCTAGACTTCAAAATTGGTGGCAGTGCTAATTTTCTTTAATATGTAGGTTACCTTAGAATTCTAGCCAGTTATCAGGTCAAGGAAACTTTCTGTGTTGCTTCCAAAATGAGTAATTTGTTGGATTCTAAGATATTAAGTGTTTTTTTTTTCCAATAAGATTTGGGATGATCATATGACTTCCCTCCTTTTAATTTGTAAATCACATCCTTAGTACTAAACCTTGCATTTAGATAATTGCAATTTGATATTGGTATTTACTTTGTTTGGAATATTTAATTTTGCTTAAAATGTTTCTGAGAGATTATAGCTTGATTTATTTGTGATTGTTTTATATTTTGACCAAAGCTGATTATTAGTTTTTTAAACAAAAATTCAAAGGGCTGGAGATATAGCTCAGTGGTTAAGAGTGTTTACTGTTCTTGCAGAAGACCCACTTTGGGATTCATTTTTCAGCACCTATAAGGCTATTCACAACCCCCTGTGAGATCTGTTGCCTTCTTCTGGACTCATCAGCCTCCTGCACACATGTGGTTTCCATAAGCTCACTCTCTCTCTGTCTTTCTCTCTCTCTCTCTCTCTCTCACACACACACATTTAAAAATAAATGTTTTTAAAAATTGAAAATGACTGTTAGTACATATATTAAAAAGTATATCTATATTGATAGAAACAGCTTTAGGGTGTTTTGTACAAAGAAAATTTAAAGGCTTCTAAACAGTAAAGCTTTAAATAAATTTTTATTTCAAGAGATATTGTAGGCAGGGAAAGTAGCTCAGTTGGTAGAGTATTTGCTTAGTATGCATAAAGCCCTGAATTATATCTTAGCATCACTTAGAACTGGCTGTGCACACCTATAATCCTTGTAGAGGGAAGGGTAAGCAGAGCAACTATGCAGCAAGTTTGAGCCAGACTGAGCTACAAGTTATCTTGTTGCAGAGAGCAGCTGGAGACATGGTCCAGCTGGGAAGTCTTTGCTGCTCTTGCAGATAGTCAGAGATGCATTGCTGGTAATGGGTGACTTAACAGTTGCCTGTAACTCCAGCTCCAGTGATGCCCTCTTCTGGCCTCTGGGTACCACCAGAACATACAGGCATATATACAGACACATGCACATATTAATAAAAATAAATCCTTAAACAAACATTGGTGCTGGAAAGATGGATCAGTGGTTAGGAACACTGGCTGCTCTTCCAGAGGACTGGGATTTCATTCCAAGCACCTACATGCCAGCTCACAGCTGTCTGTAACTCCAGTTTTAGTCCTATTCTGGCCTCTATGGGCACTGCATGTGTGTGAAGGGGAATTTTTTTTTAAATAACACAAAATTTTTATGATTTGTTAATTGCATTTACATGTTTTTGGTTTTGTTTTTTTTAAATTGTTTGCTCATTAGGCTTTTGTGGAGAGATTTGGGGGAGGTAAATACAGTCTTACTATATCGCCCGGCTGACTTTCAACTCAAGATCCTCCTAGTTGTGTCTCTTAAGTGCTAGGATTAGACAGTGCCCAGCTTTGCCCAGCTGTTTGTTTCTCTTCACAATATACTTACAATAAATTTTATTTTTCTTTAGGTACGCATAGCCGCTAAATTTATCACTCATGCCCCCCCTGGGGAGTTTAATGAAGTATTCAATGGTAAGTAAAGATTAATATTGAGCTGTTCTAAGTTTTCCCTAATTATTGTCATTATTTAGCTTTATCCCTTTTCTTTCTTTTTAAATTTTTATTCCATTTATTTATTTTGGTGGGGGGGGGAGACAAATTGTGAAAGTTGGTCTCTTCTTCTACCACATGGGTCCTGAGAACTGAACTCAAGTCCTCAAGCCTAGAAGCAAACTCCTTTATCTGCCAAGGCATCTCACCAGCCCTTTCTCCTTTTAAATTTTGGTCTTTTGTGGCCCAGACTGGCCTTGAACTCTTGAGTGCTAGAACATGGGTGTACACCAACATGCCTAGGTGTGAGTGCTTGCTGTCTCCAGATTCTTAATGACCTGTTACAGCTTTGCTAGAAATCAGCATTTAGAAACATTGAAATAATTTGTTCAAGGCCACTTAGCTACTAAATATAAAAGTTAGGATTCAGTTCTAGCTTTGAATCAAATACTTAGTTTTGCCTCCTCCATTAATTAGGATGCCACTCTCAAGTAAGCAAAAGCTGTCTTAGTGGCTCGCACCTGTAATCCCAGCACTAAGGGTGCTGAAGGATTGCTGCAAGTTCCAGTACAACCTGGACTAAAGACTGTCTCAAAACTAAAAATAAACGAATAGAATTTTAAAATAGCTTCATGTTTAAAAAGAATGACAGTAAATTGACTTTTTAAATTTTTACTTTTTGATTCCTCCTATGCTGTTAGTTTTATCATGATAAGTGAAAACCTCGATTCACACTGCCTTTCCTCAAGAAGTCCCATACTGAAGGGCATTTTTCAGTACTATTGTGTCTGTACAGATTCTATCTGAAGTTTATTAACATTTCAGATTCATCCAGGCAGTGGTGGCACACTTTAATTTCCAACACTTTGGAGCAGAATCAGGCAGAGCTCTGAGTTCACGGCCAGCCTGATCTACAGAGCAAGTTCTACTGTGGTCAGGGCTACAGAGAGAAACCCTGTTTCAAAAACAAAAAAAGAAAGAAAGAAAAAAGAAAAAGATTCAGCCAGAAATGGTGACCCCCTGCTTGTAATTCCAGTACCCAAGAAGCTAAAGCAGGAGAATTACTTTAGTATCAGGCTAGCTTAAGGTACAGAATAAGCCTTTGTTTCCAAAACAAAAACCAAAAAAATTATTAAATAAATTTATAGATCCGCCTTTATCATCTCATCCAGGTTTTCATCTATTAGACATTAGGTAGATGTGGTGGTGCACACTTAGGATACTGACAGCGTGAGACCAAACTCAAAACATAAAAAGAGGTCTTGGTTTCCCATTGTTCTTCTACGGTAGGTATTATGGTTGTGTACAC
The DNA here is from genome assembly GCA_004026605.1 of Ondatra zibethicus. NCBI lineage: Eukaryota > Metazoa > Chordata > Mammalia > Rodentia > Cricetidae > Ondatra > Ondatra zibethicus. The sequence goes on along the minus strand of PVIU01000051.1, from coordinate 527,025 downwards.
CTGTAATCCTAGCACTTGGGAGATGGAGGCAGGAGGATCAAGAGCTCAGACTCAACCTTAGGCATAATTCTATAGGAACCTATGGACATTAGTGTCCATTACTCATTAGCATGTTTAGAATTTCCATATATGGAGTATACATAAAGACTCATCTTGCAAGCCCTGAATTTTAAAAATATATTCTAGAAATGGACCAGAATTTCTTGAGTTTGTTCTGTACTCAATGTATTCCAATGCTTTCTTCCTCAGATGTCCGGCTACTACTTAATAATGACAATCTCCTCAGGGAAGGAGCAGCACAGTAAGTACCTCTTAAGCCCACGCGGTTGGGAGTGCAACTCTGACAGAGAGCTTGACTAGCCTGTGTGTGTGAGGCCCTCAGTCCAGGTCAGCACTGCAAACCAACAATCTCGTTTCATCCATTTACATGTTCTGTCACTGGATAATCTGTGGTGACGGTAAACTAGTACTTTGCAACCTAGTTTGAGACACTTCAAACTAAAGCAGTTAATCTTTGTGTTAGTGAGTCCTAAATGAAGTTCACTATCATTTTATTTGTTTGTTTGTTTGTTTAGACTAACCATAGTCCATGGCCTTATTGATCTGGCCCAGGGTTAGATAGACCATCATGGTGTCACAAACATGTGACAGATTTCTTACTTGATGGCAGACAGAAAGCACAGACAGGCACAAGATACAGCCCTGAGAACATCCTCCCATCTTTTTCAGCTAGGGCCTACCTCCTTATGTTTCTGGAACCTCCTAAAATTATTGCTGTCTGGGAACTAGACCTTCCAAACCAAGCCAAAACAGTCTCTTTCACTATAGAAAACTGTTTAAAGAGCAATTACCTAGGAAACAATTGAGAACCGTTTGTGGTAATGCTTCATAGCCGAACCATATATCTTGTTTACTTTTCTTTCTCTCTCTCTCTCTCTCTCTCAAATTGATTTTTGGTAGAGGAAACATGTTCCCCCTAAAACATTTGTTTTCTTAAAACGTAATATATGAAATTACTAATTTTTGGTTATGCCTAGATTTTTCTCATTAAAGCAGAATTTTCCTAGTCCATACGATTTTTGTTTTGCTTTGTTTTGTGTTTTTAGTTTTGGGAGGCAAGGTTTCATTATGTAGCTGAGGCTGATCTGAATTTGCTATGTAGACCAGGCCAGCCTAATACTTGGCCTCAAAGCAATCCTGCCTCTGCCCCTCTGCCTTTCTGCCCCTGCCCCTCTGTCTCTCTGACTCTATGCCCCTCTTGCCCCTGTCTCCTCTGCCTCTGCAATGCTGAGATCGTAGGTGTGTGCTACCATGCCTAGACATAATGTGGAATCTTTTTAAACTGATACTTAGAGAAAAGTTAGCCTGCTAATAAGTATTGATGAAGCTTCACAAATAACTAGTTACAGGATAAAGTCATGATTATTCTCCCTGGTCACTGAATTCCAATTGCTGACAGGTGAACTAATCTTACTAAAATACCAGTTCCAGCCAGGTTGAATGGTGCCTGTCTGTAATCCCCACACTTAGAAGGCAGAGGCAAGAGAGTTAGGAACTCAAGACCAACCTCAGCTACACAGCAAGTTCTAGACAAACAAGTGAGATGTCATGCACAAAAAAATAGTATTTTCAGTCTTCTTTGTCTTCAAAAACATAGTGGTAGGGCTTGTTTGGTTTGGGATTTTTGTTTTGCTTGTTGATTCTTCTTCTAGAGTCATATACAAACAATGACTTTCAAGGGCCCATGTTATCTGGCTTTATCAGTACTCTGCTCTGATCTTCCCAAAATTCCCTTTCAGTTATTGTCTACCCAGCTGGCCCAAAGTCTCTTTGTAAAGAGGAAACCTGAATTGAATATTGCTGGAAAGAGGTGGGCTGGGGGTTGGGGGAGGCGTACAAGAACATGTCGATGCAAAACATACAACTATCACAAAGTTATTTGGGTATGTTATATAATCTGTTTGAATTTGTTACCTAGTAAACAATCGTTTGCCCTGTCCATGATGCTTTTGGGACTAGATTCTGTTGATCTAGGATTTCAAGACCATCACTGTAATTCTCTTCATGACTGATACCCTAGATATAATTCTCTTAGGAAACTAAGGTCCACATTGAAGAAACTCCTCCTTATAACTCTCGACATATTACTACTGATACTAGGGTAGAATGTCACTCAGAAGTGCTTGAAGGCAACCATGGTAGTGCAAGCAATCTCAGAATTTGGTAGGTGAGAACAGGAAGATTGACATGTGTTCAAGGGTAGCCTGGGCTACAGATTGAAACTCTAACTTGGTGGTTCTCAACCTAATGTTGGGACCTTTTAATACAGTTCCTCACGTTGTGGTGACCCCCAACCATAAAATTATTTTCATTGCTCCTTCGTAACTGTAATTTTGCTGGTATTATGAAACATAATGTATCTGATATGCAGATAGTCTTAGGTGACCCTTGTGAAAAGGTGATCCTCCTCCCACCCCTCCCATAGGTAGAGAAACGGTACTCTAACTCAAAACAAACACAATAGTTGTCCTGATTTCTAATCAGTACTGGTTATGTCGATACATAGTTCAGATGTGTCTGCTGGTTTAATTATGCTGACAGACACTAAAGCTCTGTGTGTGTGTTCAAATTCTTAGAGATTTCAGGTTTTTGGAGAACCTACTTGTTAAAGGAGAATTTTCCTGTGCCCAAATAATTTGATTTTTTTTTTCTTATGGGTATGAAAAGTTCACCTTATTACTGGAATGAAATGCTTTAGTCTCTTGGTCAGACTCTTTCTGGTGTCTAGTACATGGTGTTTCATGTACTCTCTATCATTATTGCTTCCTTTATAAACTGAAGGAGACTTTATTATAGCTGGGTATAAAATATACATAGATAATGCATTAGATTGGCCTAGGATTTACCTTCTTTCCTATTATTTTGGCGCCAATGCTTCTAACCACAGAACCATTCCCTGATAGTGCCTAGCTCTTCTGGCATAAGTAGGATGTTATAGGTCACATTGAAGAGGGAATTTCATTTTGAGTGAGAAGACATTGTTAAGAATATTAAGCAGAGAATGACGTGGTAAGACTTAAGGTTTACAGTGATCACCAGCTATGTATTCTGATCACTGTGTAAGGGGTAGAGGCTGAATGAAGCAAGACAATAGTTGAGAGATAGATGTAATTTAGAGCAGAAACAGTAGACATGGGGGAGTGAGACTTTGATTATTCTTACCATAGAACTGGTGAGTTGAATGTCAAGTGTCAGAGAAAGAAAAGCTAAGGATAATTCCAAAGTTTGTGGATTAAGAAACTGGTAAACAGGAAATACTATTTACTTTTTCAATTCTTTTTTTTTAATAGTGCATTTGCACAGTATAACATGGATCAATTCACACCTGTGAAGATAGAAGGCTATGATGACCAGGTAATAATAACTGCTCCTTAAGATAGTTAAATAATCCAATAGTTAGTCTGTGGTTGGCAGGTGATAGAGATGTAGACATCGTCAACAGAGCCAAATATATTTATGTCTTAGGTTTTAAAGTAGTCTGTATATTAAGATATTCTTCCTCTTTCTGTACTACTAAGTGGTTTTTTAATAGAGAAAAGAATGCCATTGACTTGATATGTAACTTAGTTATAAGCTGTGCATATACAATCCCTGGGTTCCAGAGAGCTACCAAGAAAGAAAATCTAGCAAAAATACCAGGAGACATTAAATTTGGACTAGTTTAAGTTATTCGAGGAATTTGCTAGTTAGGAGATAGGTGTGAGAAAAAGATTTCATTTAGTACATTTATGAACTATGTAGCTGTATTTCTTAAGTGCTCACAATAATACAGTGGCCCTGAAAAGTTTCATAAATATGTGAAAATGAATACATTAAAGTTGGTATTATAGCTAGGAATAAATGAACACATGGAAAATACATTAGATATAAATAAAGAAATAAAGTTGTTGTGAGGAAGAGAAGTTTGTCTATAAATTAGTATTTTTATGAGAATAAAAATGATACTTGATTTAAAAGTCAATGTGGAAAAGAAAAGAAATGAAAAGTTAACTTTCCTAGAATATTTATTATTATTTCTTTTTGCAAAACATGACAAGAATTGTCTTTTTTTTTAATAGTTACTCATATTTGTAATTCTTCTCTGAAAGGTCTTAATTACAGAGCACGGCGACCTTGGTAACAGCAGATTTTTAGATCCAAGACACAAAATTTCCTTTAAGTTTGATCATTTACGGAAAGAAGCGAGTGACCCCCAGCCAGAAGATGTGGACGGAGGCTTGAAGTCTTGGAGAGAATCCTGTGACAGTGCTTTAAGAGCCTATGTGAAAGAGCATTATTCCAATGGCTTCTCTACTGTTAAGTATCTACCTGGTCCTCCCCAGCTTTTGGGACTCATTTTTTTTTTACATTTACCTTATCCCTTTAAGCTTTGGCCACCAGACATCACTCCTTTTCTTTTGGTTATGATCACTTCCCTAAATCATTTCTAAAGGAATATATAAGTATATGAAAAGTTCTTTTTAAAAGATTTCCTTTTATTATTTCTAATTATATACATATAAGTGAGGGTAGAGGTTGTGTGAGTACAAGTGCCCTTGGAAGCCAGAGGTATTTGACCCCCTGTAGTTACAAGTGTTTGTGAGCTACGTGATATGGATACTGGAGACTGAACCTGGGTCCTCTACTAAAGTAGTACATGCTCTCATGAACCGTTTCTCCAGCTGAAGAAAAATTTTTTAAAAACCTCAGTACACAATAATATAAAATATCTGTATATTATAATTGGTTGCATCATGCTTAGTTTTAATGTGTTTTGCTTTTCGTTTTTTTTTGTAAGCTGAACCTAGGGATTGGCACATGCTAGGCAAACATTCTGCCACTTATCTGTAGCCCCAGTCCACATTATAGTTTTTGTTTTGAAACAGTGTCTTACTAAGTTGAAACTTATTCTATAGTCCAAGCTGACCTTGAATCTTGCCTTTTTTGTCTTAGTTGCCAAACCTGGGAATCCAGGCTTGCATCAGGCCTACCTGCTTTTTCAACTTTTTAGCTGACAAATTGTATCTGTTTATAACATGTAAAATGTGATGTTTTGAAATAATACGCTGTAATATGACTGAGTTGGTGTAGAAATTGGGACTGTGTTAGCTTTCCTACTTTTCCTCTTGTTTTTGTTTTAAATAGGACCTCACTCTGTAGCCTAATCTGGCCTTGAATTTGAGGTGATCCTCCTGCCTCAGATTCCTGTGTACTGGTATTACAAGCTTAAAACACCATACCTGGCAAGAGAGAGAGTGAGTGAGAGAGAGAAAACAAAATCTACACATAGTTACTAGTTAGATTTGATGAGTTTGCCTGGCAGTAGTGGTACAAGCCTTTAATCCCAACACTCAGGAGGTAGAGGCAGCCGAATCTTTTTAAGTTCAAGGCTAGCCTAGTCTACAGAGTGAGTTCCAGGAAAAAGCCAATGAGTTTAATAGGAATATAGTTAGTTAAGAGCACTTTGAAGCCTGACTGATTTAAATCCTAACCAGGCTATTTAGCTAGTTGTGACCCTAAATTAACTAACATCTCTGTGCCTCAGTTTCCTTATTTATATAATAAAACATAATGTTGTGAGGATTCGGTAAGTTAATGGAAGATGTTGACAGTGTCTGGTACAATGTGAGCTATGCATAAGTGGAAGATGCCATTATTCTTTCCTGTTTGGGCTTTTCTAAATAATAGAGGAAACACATCATTGTAGCTAAGTACAGATTTCCTTTTCAAACATTTTTCAGGAAAAGAAACAATATATTCTCTCTTAGAAATCAACTGTCTAATCTAAAGGTACTTGCAATTTACCATTTATTTCCAATTCAAAGTTTGTCCATTTTTTATTTGTTTTTTTTATTTTATTGAAAAAACTATCTTTTCATTTTACATACCAATTCCAGTTCCCACTCCCTCCCCTACTCCTGTTCCCTCCATCTCCCCCCCCCCAAGTCCCCCAATCACTCCTCAGAGAGGGTAAGGCACATTGCTTTGAGGAAGGACCAAGGCCCTCCCTACTATATCTAGACTGAACAGGGTATCCCTCCAAAGAGAATGGGTTCCAAAAAGCCAATACAAGCAGTAAGGATAAATCGTGGTCCCACTGCCAGTGGCCGCTCGGTCTGCCCCAGCCATACAACTGTCACCCATATTCAGAGGGCCTAGTTTGGTCCTCTGCTGGTTCCTTCCCTGTCTGGCCAGAGTCGGTGAGTTCCCATTAGCTCAGGTAAGCTGTTTCAGTGGGTGAACCCATCATGGTCTTGACCCCTTTGCTCATATTCTCACTCCTCCCACTCTTCAACTGGACTTTGGAAGCTCAGCCCAGTGCTCTGCTGCGGGTCTCTGACTCTTGTTTCTATCAGTTGCTGGATGAAGGTTCTATGGTGACATTTAAGATAGTCATCAATCTGACTACAGGACAAGGCCAGTTTGGGTACCCTCTCCTTTGGGTATTATCTGGGGTCATCCTTGTGGATTCCTGGGAATTTCTCAAGTGTCAGGGTTCTTTGCTAGCCCCATAATGGCTCCCTCAAACAAGATATCTCTTTCCTTGCTCTCTGCTTCTGTCTTTTCCCCCATTGACTATCCTGTTCCCTCAAGTTCTCTTCCCCCTCTCTATTTGTTTGTTTTAGAGAGAGGATCTCACTATGTAGTGTTGGCTGGGCTAGAAGTCACTATGTAGACCAGGCTGACCTCAGATTCAGAGATCTTACCTGCCTCTGTCTCCAGAGTCCTGGGATTAAAGGCTTGTACCACCCTGCCTGTCCATTTACATTCTTAATCTGGAGAGCTCAATGCCAAAGAACCCTACTGAGACCCTTTTTCATTTCTTTGAGTTATATGAACAACAGAAGGTGATAGAATTGCCCCAATACTACCAGCAGTATCCTAGTAACCTGCCTCCTTAGCATCCTTAGATGCTCCTAATTTCATCTCACTCTGTCACATTTCCTGTACATTGTAGTGTGTTTCAGACATTTTCTATTGTTGGATGAGCATCTAATTAGAATTAAGACTGACTGAAATTGTATTTGTTTCTCCATAGTCATAAATCTGTTCTTCCTTCCATTATACTTGAATCTGAGGCAGAAGGATTTTTTTTCTTGATTTTATACTATCCTTTTCAGTATATAGCTGTATATACTTTGTTTTTTCTTCTGGTATATTCCTTCATTACCTAGGCATATGGTCTTGGTTTTGTTTCTGAGACAATCTCATGTAGGCTTTCTTTCGTCTTCCTGTCTCAACTTCCCAGGTGCTGGGATTACAAGCATGTGCTACCATGTCTATATTTAGAAAGTCTTAACTCTCTTGTCTTTAAAGAGAGGTAAACCTGTCTCAATCACAATAATTCCTACAAATTGTTTGTTTCTTTAACCTCCTCTTTGTACCTTCTTTCTCCTCTCTGTTTTCTCCTTTCCCTAGGCTTGCACTCTGTGTTCCAACAGGAAACCAAGGACATTTTCCCCTGTTAGTGTATTTACTCATTAGCAGTACAAGTCTGAAACTTTGACTTTTCATTGTCTTTGCCATTCTATACAAACTGCTTTCTTAGCTTACTGAGCCAGCCAATTAGCTCCTTAATTACTTTCTTTCTTTCTTTTTTTTTTTTTTTTTTTTGGTTCTTGGAACTAGCTCTTGTAGACCAGGCTGGCCTCGAACTCACAGAAATCCACCTGCCTCTGCCTCCCAAGTGCTGGTATTAAAGGTGTGCGCCACCACGGCCCGGTGGTTCCTTAATTTCTATATGGCATTTCACGTACGGGCTTCCAAAATGATTTCTTGCTAAGTTGCTTTGCCAACACCCATCAGTTGTCTTCCATATTTTGCATTTAGGCGTTCTCCAAAGTTAGATTTCTCATCCTGAAGGTTTATAGTCTAACCAGGTATCAGGGATCATACCTGGGAACTTGATAAAGGGGAATTGATGTAGGTTTGACACCCATCTTGACCTACATTGTGTGTTATAAGTTCAGGCCAGCATGAGTAACAGAGTATGAGGTACTGTTTCACGATGAAACCAAGACAACAAAGCCACAAAGAGTTTATAGTGCAGTTATTATAGGCAAAGTCTGAGTGTGGGCTCACACCTAGAATTTCAGCACTTAAGAGTGCTAAGGGAGGAAGATTGCCAGCCTGGGCTACAGAATGAGACCCTGTCTCAAACAGACAAACAAAAACGAAAAAAACACTACACATACATTTGGGACTTTAAAGTACTGTTGTTTGCTTTGCTATCTTTGGTGAATGCATTTCTGTTTGCATCCCTATCACTTCCACTCTAAGAGTTGATATTTCTAAATGCTAGTTAAAGCTCTCATCTGGGTTTCCCAATCTGCTGATGGCATCACATGGGTCCACATCATTCAGGTGTAGAAATACTTGACTTCTTTTTCCCTTTGCCCTTTGATTACAACATACAGCTAGACTTCTGTTTTAGTTAGGATTAGCACTGCTATGATGAAACACGATGACTAAAAGCAAGTTTAGTAGGGAAGGTTTTGTTTGGTTTATACTTCCACATCATAGTCTGTCATTGAAGGAAGTCAAGGCAGGAACTCTGCAGGGCAGGAACTTGGAGGCAGGAGCTGATACAGAGGCCATGGAGGGGAGCTGCTTACTTGCTTGTTTCCCATGACTTGCTCAGCCTGCTTTCTTGTAGAAATCAGAACCACCAGCTCAGGGATGGCAACACCCACAATGGGTAGGACCCTCTTCCATCAATCACTAATTAAGAAAATGCCCTAAAGCCTTGCCTACAGCCCATTCTTATGGAGACATTTTCTTTATTGGGATTCTCTCCTCACAGATGACTTTAGCTTGTGTCAAGTTGACATAAAAATAGCCGGCACAACTTCTGACTGTATCGTTGCATTTGCATTCTGTGTAATATCCTTCCTTTCCCTTCTCATCCACAGTGCCCTAGACTATTTATTGCCTAGGTTAATTTGTGGTCTCCTAACTGACCTTAAGCTTTTTATCTTCTGCACCGGTATTGATATTTCTCCCAAAATAATGATTCTGGTCTTGTTTTGTTGTCTCTTGTTTGTAGAATACAGTCTAAACTTTTTGCCTTTTATTTAATCTCCCTTTTTCTGTTTTTTTCTTCCACTAGTACATCTCACACAGCTCCCCTAACCTGGCAGGACCAGTTGTCAACTTGCATGTCCTTGGTTTCCTGACTGAGCTGTTGACTTGTCTTTAGCCTTGTTCTCTGCCTGTCAGAAATGCACATATTTTGTGAGGCCCAGCCTAAATGGTATCTTACAGTATGATAAGTCAGAAGCAGTAGCCTCCTAGGATTTACTGTGTTCATATCCCAGGAAGGCCTGTGTTATAAGCATGTTCTGACACTGCTTCCTTCAAAGATTTCAATTTAGCATTCTGCTTTTGTACAGTTTATTATAGAGTGAATATGTTTTTCATTTTTAACTTTTTTTCCCCACCAATAGGTTTATGCTAAAACTATCGATGGACAACAGACCATTATTGCATGTATTGAAAGCCACCAGTTTCAGCCCAAAAACTTCTGGTAAGAAATAGATGTTCTATTTGTATATAATTTATATTGGAAAAAAATTAGTGACTGAGGTTTTATTTTCAAACTGTCTTGGGATAGATTATTTGATTTAGAGTCTTTATTTCTCCATCTTTAAAATTAAGGATTTAGACCTTGTTTAGTTTCCTTCCATTTCTAAGACTGTTTTTCTCCTGTGTGTATGTGGTTTTAGTTTTATTTACTTACTATTTTTTTTCAAGACAGGGTTTCTCTTTGTAACAAACAGTCCTGGCTTCATTTCTAAGACTTTTATAATTGTTTCTTTTTGAAAAATATTGTTTGCTAGCTGGGTGGTGTTGGCCCACACCTTTAATCCCAGCACTCGGGAAGCAGAGGCAGGCAGATGACTATGAGTAGTAGTCACCCTAATCTACAAGAGCTAGTTCCAGGACAGGCTCCAAAGCTACAGAGAAACCCTGTCTTGAAAAACCAAAAGAAAGAAAAGAGAAAAATACTGTTTATTATACTGAGTGAGAATATGTAATTCGGCCGGGCGGTGGTGGCGCATGCCTTTAATCCCAGCACTCGGGAGGCAGAGGCAGGCGGATCTCTGTGAGTTTGAGGCCAGCCTGGTCTACAAGAGCTAGTTCCAGGACAAAGCCACAGAGAAACCCTGTCTCGAAAAACAAAAACAAGAAAACCTTTTGGGCTGGAGAGATGGCTCAGTGGTTAAGAGCACTGGCTGCTCTTCCAGAGGTCCTGAGTTCGATTCCCAGCAACCACATGGTGGCTCACAACCATCTGTAATGAGATCTGGCACCCCTCTTCTGGTGTGCGGGCATACATAGAGGCAGAATGTTGTATACATAATTAATAAATAAATCTTAAAAAAAAAGAAGAAAAAAGAATATGTAATTCAAGTGGCTACAGGCTTTAGAACAGCTGGTTCAGGAGCAGCTAAATGCTGGACATATTAAAGAATCTACTATCCCTTGTAAATCTCCTGTTTTTGTTATTAAAAAGAAATCTGAAAAATGGAGAATGCTGACAGACCTAAGAGCCATAAATAAAGAATTTCAGCCTGCAGGCTCTCTGCAGCCTGGAATGCCAAAGAATGGGCTATTGTCTAAAGAATGGGCTATTATAGTTATTGACTTAAAAGACTGTTTCTTCACTATACCTTTATAAGAAAATGATAGGGAAAAATTTGCCTTCACAGTACCTACTTAGAATAATTCTCAGCCAGTCAAGAGATATTCCTCCCACAGGGAATGTTAAATATTGGGTGCCTGATAATGTGAGTGGTATTCCAAGAGTTACAAATTGCCTTTATTATGGAGATACAAAGGAAATGGGATTCAAAGGAAAACCACAAACACACAGAACACTGGAGCAGCCACTGTGTCTTGCTGCTCTGCCCCAGGGAAATATGAACAACAGCATAAACTTGCTTCTGCTTTGACCTCCCAAGAGAGCAAGCACATTTCTTTACCCTGCTTATCAGTCCACACATAGTACCATGCCCTAAGGGCCAGTACCCCAAAAGCTATTAACTGAATTAATTCCCACAACAAGTATGTGATTCACAAAGTATGCAGTTGAAAGTCTTCGGTTTTCCTTGAGTTGGGGTTGTCTATACCTGGGGCTGATTGTAGAACTTAGTGCACCTAAAGCAGCCTCTCCTGACTTGAGAGGAACCTTCTATGATCAGAACAGATGTTTCTGCCTCTATTGACAATCTTGAGTTTGTCACATTGAAAATAGCTCTCACCACCAGTGTTGCAAACTTCTGTGTCAGATCACCTCTTTCTTGTGCCTGCTGCTAATCCTGCAGCATCATGTGTATGCTGTGTTTTAATAGGAATGGTCGTTGGAGGTCAGAGTGGAAGTTCACCATCACACCACCTACAGCCCAGGTGGTTGGAGTGCTCAAGATTCAGGTAAGAGGGCAATGTATGTATAGATGATGGTTAAAATAAAGGTGTCATTTGCTTTTCATTCTGGTATTAGAAATAAAGACTGATAGAGCACTTCCATACCATGAGCATGGCCCTGGGTTTGATTCCAGTACCACACAGGAGGGGGAGAGCACTAAAGTGTATATTGATGAAGAGGTCAATAGCAGTGAATGGAAGTAGGAGCCTCCTTCCCAGGAGCTATTTGAGAAGAGAGCTATTCTAGGTTGATGGAGGATGACTATATAGCACATACTGCTGGGTTACTTTTTTCCTTCAAGGACAACAAGGGCTTTTAGGAATAATCAAACAGTAGTTTTAGGAAAGAAAAAAGTGAGTATTAAGACATTAGGAGGGAACTGGGTACCAGGCATGGTACACACACCTTTAATCAGGGGCATAGGGGAGCGGTGGTGCTCAGTGAGTTCAAGACCAGCCTGGTGTACATAGTGAGTTCTAGGACATCCAGGGCTATGTAGAGAGACTGTACCCCCCCTTTTTTTTTAAAGAGTTTTATTTTTGAATTTTTATTTTTTGACAGAAAAGTAGATTGTATTGTTTTGTTTTGTTTGAGACAGGGTTTCTCTGGCTGTCCTGGAACTTGTTCTGTAGTCCAGGCTGACCTTGAACTCACAGAGAACAGAAAAGTTTTTGATTAAATTTAAACTAAAGCAGAGAGGTTCTAGAGAACATCCTGATACTGTCATCTCCTGGAGTATCAGTAGTCAAGTGGAGCAGATTTTTAATGCTGATGTCAGGACAGAGGAAGCTGAATGGTTGCTGTTAGCTCATTTGCTATTTGTGTGGGTTATCCTGGTATCTTTGAAGAGATGTGACACTCTAATTCAGGTGGTTTATTTTCAGTCTAGCTAACTGAGGTCAGACTAAATAAGTCTGATAAATTATACTATCAGTATCTAGCCATAAATATATAGCTATATATTTATGCTATATATTGTATTGTGTTGCCTTTAATAAAAAATTAGCAAGAGTTGTATTTTCAAAGTATGATTTAAACAAAAGCATGCCTGGGGGAGAGGTGCATAGTCTACTGGTAGAGGGCTAACCTAACAGGGACAAGTCCAGGATCTGTCCCCAGCACCAAAAAAAGGAGCACGTAAAGCCTACTACATACATGCAGGTGCTGTCAGCATTCATCTTTACTACATGTATGTTATTATCTACTTTTTTACCTTTCTGGCCTCAGGAACATACTCCAGCTCAGGCACACAGGGTAGAAATGCTGAATCTTTTCTCTGAGAATAACCCTCAGTGAACTCTATGAGCTGATAGATAGATATGGTAACCCGTACCCTATCGATAGAATAATACTGGGCATGTTCTGTCTGTTTTGTCTGCCAGAGCTTGGTGCCCACAGATGCAACCGGCTCAGCAGTGTCCTTGCGAAACTTCCTCTAGTTTCACTAGTTTCTTGCTAGCAACTTCCTAAGTAGATTACCTCACAAATATGCTACCTACTTCCCCTCACATCTTTTTCTGGGGACCTTCTTCATGGAGAGCCCAACTGAAAATAACAAAGCTATCTGTCTGGTTTTGACAATTAAATCCACAATGTGGCCTAATACTTCAGACTTTTTATAACTATCTTTAATCAGGCAAATTGCTATATATTTATGTAAATATATTTCTTTTTCAGACAGAAATAGTAATTTGTGGTCTATCTTTTCCAGTGCAAACCTATAGTTAGAACATGCACAGAGTGGCAGTTCCTGACAAAATTTTATATAAAGGCCTAACACCTCTTTGTTTATACTTACATTTTTGTCTGCTGTCTTTTAGAGACAGGCTCTCTGTAGCACCCAGGCTGGCCTTGAACTTGCTCTTATATAGCTTAAGATAACTTTGAAGTGATCCTCCTGCCTCATCCTCTTGGGATGTAGGCATTGGCCACCAATTAGGATTTATTTGTATGCTTGGGATGAAACTCAGGGTGCTAAAAAAGTTCTATGCCACTAAGCAAAATTCCCAGCACTGAGTTTTGGGATTGTTTTGGTTTTAAGACAGGGTCTCTTTGTTTTCCTCTTCTGGCCTAGAGCAGTTGTGAGCCTTGAATACCTACCTGATCCTCCTGCTTCCACTTCCAAAATGCTGAGATAACTGGCTTGTACCACTACATGGCTTGTTTTTCTTTCTAATTTGAGACAAAGTGTCACATATACCCAATCTCCTGCCTTGTCCTCCCAAGTTCTAGGAGCTGGGCCTGCCATTTACTTTCCTTTTAATAGTCAAAATAAGGACTAGCAAGATGATCAGCAGATAATGGCATCTGCTCTCCAGTCTGATGGCCTGAGTTTAATACCCAGTTCCCAGATGATGGGAAGGAGAACTGACTCCTGCAAGCTGTCCTTTGACCTCTATACATGAACACATATGCACTCAATAAATGATTTGATTTAAAATGAAGTAAAAGTCATATATATTGAACATTGTTTGGAAAAGTTATCTAGATACTTACCTTTTATATTTTCCATTGTCAAATTTGTTATTCTATAGATAAAAGTGTAATTTTGAGAAGTAATCATTTTTAAAGACTTAAATTAATAGCAGACACATTGAAGTTTATATAGTCAGTGGGACTTTGTTGTGTTTTGGTTTTGTTTCGTTAGTAACTGAATTGTGGAGATGGTTCTGCTTTAGAGCAAGTAGAGTTTAAGTTGAATCTAAAGTCATGTCGTTGGTATATGAGCTCATAAAACTGGTGTTTTTCAGATTTTCATTTGAGTTTGTAACATTGAAGCTCACTGCCCTTCTTTTCCATTCTTCTTGTTGTTTCTGTTTTTGTTTTTCAAGACAGGGTTTCTCTGTGTGTCCCTGGCTGTTTTAGAACTTGCTCTGTAGATCAGGCTAGCCTTGAGCGCACAGAGATCCTCCTGCTGCACCAACACTGCCCAGCTCCATGTTGTAATTCTTTTTTTTGTTGTTTTGTTTTGTTTTGTTTTTTGTTTTTTTTTTTTTTCAAGACAGGGTTTCGCTGTAGTTCTAGAGCCTGTCCTGGAACTAGCTCTTGTAGACCAGGCTGGCCTCGAACTCAGAGAGATCCGCCTGGCTGTGCCTCCCAAGTGCTGGGATTAAAGGCATGCGCCACCACCACCCGGCAATGTTGTAATTCTTAAGAAGCATAACAGATCATCATGGCCCAGACCTACAATCCTACCTATTTAGGAGACTGAGGCAGGAAGTATAGAGTGAGACTTTGTCAAAAGAAAAAAAGAAATTACAATTAAAAAGAACTGTGACAGAAGTTCAAACTAGTTACATATTCTTTTTTGTTGTTTTGTGGTTTGGGGTTTTGTTTTGGGGGGGTAGAATTTCACTCTGTAGCCCGTGTTGGCCCCAAATTCACTGTCTAGTCCATTTTGGCAGCAGTCCTTTTGCTTCAGCTCATACATGTTACCACTATACCTGCCTTTTCTACTTTAGCTCTGAAAACATGTCTGGCCTTGCATTGTAGGTCTTTGACAGGGTGTTTACTTAACATGTGGGAAGTCCTGTGTTTAATCCTTAGGACTAGACAAGAAAAAAATAATTGTTGATCTTCAGCTACAGGCAGACCAAGGCAGGCAGAAGCAGCCATGATGGGCTTGAAAAAGAAATAAGCAAAGATGTCTTTTTGCTCAAATGTGTGCAGAAGTAAAGATTCTATTTAGATTGCTGCAACAAAATCCTTCTGATTGGGTAATTTATAAACAGCAAGTTAATAGTTCCTACTTGTATAAGTTGCTTTTCTTTTGACACAATAAAACACTATGACCATAGGCAGTTTACAGAAGAAAGCTTATGGTTCTGAGGGGGAAGAGTCATGACAGAGGCAGAGTAGCAAGTGACATGGCAGCGGGAGCAGGAAGCTTAGAGATCACATTCTCAACCTCAGGCCAAAAGCAAAAGAGCAAACTGAAAGTAGGATGAAGACTGTGAAACTCTCAGAGCCCACCCACCCCTGATGATGTGTTTTCTATCTAATGCTATTGCTGAATTTGGGGAGGATACCAACATTCAGTCCATAGCACTAAGTGAAGAAAATGACATCTGGACACTCTTCCCATCACCTCTAATAAGATAAAGTTTGAATTCTTGATTTGGCTCTTAAGGTCTTTGCACTCTTCGCCATCTAGCTTCAACTTGGTAGTCAAGTCTGTTGATACAGTTGTTTCACATCTGTTCATATAGTGAGGTCTTTGTCCTTCCCTCAACTAAACCAATTATGCTCCATTCTGATGCTTAGCCCCTTGCTGGGTGACCTCCATCTTGTCTGCTGAGGGGACTGCTCTTATGTTCAAGACCCTGTTCAGTTTTGGAGTTTTGTTATTGTTATTTGTTTTCCATTTTACAAATAGCTTCCCTAATCCTGTTCTGCATGGCCAGTTTGTAGTCCTGTTAAGAGAGTTGAATGAATCTTATAACTCACCCAAATCTCTGAGCCTTGCAAGTCTTAGCTCTACTGGTATAACTTGTATTCTTCCCTCTTGAAAACTGATTTTTGATTGTAGCTCATCACTTTACCTTACATATTCACGACTATGTTGCTGTTTGGTATTGTGGGGCTAGAGATCGAATCTGGGGTCTCGTGTGAAACAGGCAAATGCTCTACCACTAAGCTACATCTGTAGCTACAAAAATGCTTCCATCATACAACTTTTTACATGTGTTTATGGGGAAGGGGTGGTGTGGATGTGTCATAGTGCATCCAAGGAGGCCAGAGAACAACACGAGGGAGTTGGTTCTCTCCTTCCACCATGTAGTTCCAGGGATTGAACTCAAGTCATCAGGCTTAAAAGCAAGAGTTTTTACCCACTGAACCATCTCAATAAGCCAACACTTATTTTTGTAATTTTTAAAATATTATTTTTATTTTGTGTGTATGGGTATTTTACCAGTATGTGTGTCTCTGTACCTTGTTGTGTGCCTGGTGTCCAAGGAGGTCAGAAGAGGGCATCAGATTCCCTATAAATAAATTTATGAGTGGTTCTGACCTGCCATGTGGATGCTGGGAATGGAACCTGGGTCCTCTGCAAGAGCAGCAAATGTTCTTAGCCACTGCACCATCTCTTGAGCTCCTCGTTTTTGTGACTTACTAATAAACTTTTGGTTTTCAGTCCTCCCTTTAGCCTTCAAGCTTTTCCTGAACACAGTGTAGTTTACTTGCCAATATTAGTGATTATGCAAAAGGGAAAATATCTCAGGTACTAGGGTTCATTAAGAGTCCTTGATTTTCATAGATAAAATCTGATGCTCAGTGATTTTCATTTTAATCATTTTGATACTGTTATTGTAGGACCTTGTCACTTGTGCTGGCTCACTACTGTAATCCCAGCACTTGGGAGATGCTGTGATTTATATGATTGCCTCAAATTCCAGACCAGCCAGACTGTCTCAAAAGAAATAAAATGTCAGTGTTGCATTTGTATCGTCATGTATGGTCCAGTGCCTATATAGAGCAAGCATGTTTGTTAAACTTAGAAATCTCTTCAAAATATTTTTGATCCAATTTTCATGAATTTTCATACTATTGTGAATTGTCATTGATCATATTATTTATTCGGAGTTGTTAAAAATTGTTCCCTCAGCACTATATACATTTCTGCATGAACTATGCATAACCCTTCTCAAATATTATCTCTCACAGGTTCATTACTATGAAGATGGCAATGTTCAGTTGGTCAGTCATAAAGATGTGCAGGATTCAGTCACTGTTTCTGTGAGTATATAGTCTGGGATATCAACCTTGTTTGTCTTTTTTAGAAAATTGGCTTTGCACCTGATAGACAACTGTGCAGATTTGAACAATTTATGTCAGTGCCTCTTATTACCAAGGATCTGTACTGGTTAAAGTCTTTGACTAAAAAGATAATCGTCATGTCTTAAAACAATCTTTTTGTTTTGGGGGGGAAGTTTTGTTTGAGACAGGTTCTTGTGTACCCTTGTTTGTCTCTGAACTTGCTTTGTAGCCACTGATAACCTTAACTCCTATTTTTCCTGCCTCTACCTCTCTACTGCTGAGTTAACAACATTATAGGTGGATCTCTGTGAGTTCGAGGCCAGCCTGGTCTACAGAGCAAATTCCAGGACAGGCTCCAAAGCTACAGAGAAACCCTGTCTTGAAAACCCGATAGATGAATAGATGGGTGGGTGGGTGGGTGGATGGATGGATGGATGGATGGATGGATGGATGGATGGATGGATGGATAGATAGATAGATAGATAGATAGATAGATAGATAGATAGATAGATAAAAAGCTGCTCGGCATGGCAGGATATACCTGTAATCAAAGACTGAGGCAGAAAGATTATTGTTAGTTCGAGACTGGTATAGACTACAACATGAGATATTATCTCTGATAAAATAATGAAAATTCAGTAAAGTTAAAATATTTAATTAAAAATTGTGTTGACACAGTTCTTATTTTCTTGGTTTTTCAGCCCTGGAGCTAGCTCTGTAGACCAAGCTGGCCTCAAACTCACAGAGGTCACCTGCCTCTGCCTCCCAAGTGCTGGGATTAAAGGCGTGTACCAAGGCTGTCTGGCGTGTTGACACAGTTCTATAATTCCAGCATTTGGGAAGTCGAAACAGGAATATCAGAAGTTCAAGGCTAGCCTTGGTAATAGGAGAACTTGTCTCAAAACATTTTAACAGGTCATCCTGAACTATAGAAGAACTTCAAGGTCAGCCTTGGCAGCTTAGTGAGGATCTCTCAAAATATAATTCAAGTTCGAGGCCAACCCAAGATATGTGAGACTCTCCTTGTAACAAAAGAAAAAGGTTTTAAGGCAGAAGCCGGGTATGGTAGTCATACCTGTACCTGTAAGCCCAGCTATTAATAAACCTAAAGCGGGAAGACAGAAAAGTTCAAGGCCAGACTGGATAGATGTTCAATGGTTAGGGTCCCTGTAATTCTGGCTCCAAGGGACCCAACACTCTCTTGAGGATTCTGCAGGAACCTGCACTCAGATATGTATAAGCCCACATACAGATGCACACATATGTACATAATTAAAAATAAAATAAGTTTTTAGAAAAAAATAAGTTCAAGGCCTGCCTCAGCTGCATAGAAGTTTGCCATGAGATCCTGTCTTAAACTAAACTTTTTAAAGGACTTCTGAGGGGAGGTAGGATAGGGAGAGATGACTCTGAAAGAGGATCATAGTTTAGTTCCCAACACCCATAGTAGTGGTTTACAGCCACCTGTAACTCCAGCTCCAGAGACCTCTTCATTTGGCCTCTGAGGGCAAATATGCACACACTCATATACACATAAATAAAAAAATAAATCTGGAAAGGGGGCTGAGAAACTTGAGTGTGGTGGTATATACCTGTAGTGCTAGTTAGACGAAGGCAAGAGAATTGGAAATTAAAGTTATCCTTGGCTACATAGCAAGTCAGTGCCTGTTGCAATACAAAAGACCTTGTGTCAAAAAAAGATAAAACATCCCGGGTTGTAGTGGCACACACATTTAATCCCAGCACCCAGGAGGCAGAGGCAAGAGGATCTCTATGAGTTCCAAGACAGTCAAGGCTATACAGTGAAACCCTGTCTCGGGGGGGCAGACAAAACAGAGGAAAAGAAGGCTGAGGATACAGCTCAGCAGTAGAGTATTTGCCTAATATGCATAAGGTTCAATCTGTAGTACTGCACATGCAAATAATTTCAAGGTAGGATGCTGTGTTTGGGGAATATTTAATGGTAAAATGGAAAGAACATTGATTCTTATGGCAAAGTCCTAGATTTAGGTCATGTCCTTTTTTTTTCTATTATTGATGCATTTATTTAATTTATTTAAGGGTGGTGTACCATGCCATTTATACAGAGGTCAACCTATGGAAGTTAGAGTTTTTCTACCACTGAAGGTTCTAGTTGTTGAACTCAGGTTGTCAGACTTGAGGGCAAGCATCTTTTCCTGCTGAGCCACCAAGCCCTAGATCCTTTCGTTATTATTCATAAGCTGTATAATTTTGGTCAGGTCACTTAAGGTTCTGTTTTGTCATTTGCCAAATGAACATGCTGATAGTAGCACATCCACTTCACAGCGTTGTTTAAGAAGAGAGAATTTGCACATGAGCGCTGCATGAGCTAGGATCGTGGTGCAAGTGTCAGTTCATGGGGTGGCTTTTCTGTGTCTCTTCATCGCTTACCCATTTTTAGAAAATATTATTCCCCTCTTTTATTTCATTAGAATGAAGTCCAGACTGCCAAGGAGTTTATTAAAATCATAGAGAGTGCAGAAAATGAGTATCAGGTAAGAAGATTTGGAAGTGATTTTTTTTTCTGTGATTTTGTTCAATCTTTTGTGTCCTTTAACATAAGAACATGCACTGTTGGGCACTGCTAAGTGTGCGACTACAGACCCTGCAGTTTGGCATTCTGTTTACAATTATGAGACAGCAGCCATGTACCAGGACTACAGATGACTTTGATTTGCTTTTAAGATTGAAGTGGAGCTCAACATAGATGTTGTCCTGTGTCCTTTCTAGCATGCCCTTTGTCTGATTACCTTCCTGTTCACAAACAACTCATCATCAATTATCTATTGCAGACAGCAATTAGTGAAAACTATCAGACAATGTCAGACACCACGTTCAAGGCCTTGCGCCGGCAGCTTCCAGTTACCCGCACCAAAATCGACTGGAACAAGATACTCAGTTACAAGATTGGCAAAGAAATGCAGAATGCTTAAAGGCCAACTGCAAGAGTCTCCAGTACAAAGAAAAAGGATTCAACATGGTGTGGTCATATGATCAATAAGTGATTTATAAACAAACAAGAGTGATATTTTGCTAGTTAACAAAGTTAACAGATCTTCTAGCCTCATGGAATACTGTTGAGCCTACAGCACTGTCTTCTTTTATGTGTGTGTGTGTTCTCTGCCTTGTAATTTTCTGTTATCACTATATCTACTTGTAAATCTTTTTTTTTTAATTCTGCTACATTTAATGTCAAAGAGATCTATCCTGAAGTCATTTTACTGTTTAGAAAATTTCCTAGCCATGACGTCCTGTTGCTGGTTTTTACAGAGTATTTGGTCAGTACTTTTTACCCCATGCTTTAAAGCAATTCCAGTGCTTCAGTGGCTTTTACTGATCCACCAGTTGCTAAAGAGGCTATGTTATGAACTGTAACTAAGTGGACGACACACTCCTCTGTCTGACTGCTTTGATTGTTTATAGCATCTCACAATTATAGTTTTCATACATTTGGATTGGGGCTTTTTGGGTCCATGTTGGGAGGCAAAGGAAGTTTCTTGAATATTCCATGGCAGCAGCTTCTCTGGGAACTTGTTTTTAAATCCAAAGACTTGAACCACATCCCCTGCACATGTACGTTTATTTTCATTCTCTTGTCTCCTCCCATATACTTCCATTGTGGCCATAGATGTCTGCAGGAAGTGCAGCTTAGAAAATACATTGGGTGAAACCAGGATTGTCAGTCAATCACATGGGCCTATTTTCTTTAATGGAAAGAAATGCCTGATCACCTGGAATGCTGGAATGATAGGATCAAACAACCTGGTGATCCTTTGCTATTCTATTAGTGGTCAACCTCCAACTGAAGCCCCACCCCACCCTACCCCTTCCCACACACTCAATATTCTGAACATTGTTTAGGTCCTAATCCTGGGCTTTGTCTCTCAGTGAATAGAACTTATGTCTATTACATATCCTTCCTTTCTAGGCCTCAGCCCTAAATTTTGTTTGTCAGTCAATAAAACTCATTCTTATTGTAAAGGACACAGGTGCTTTACTATTTGGCAAGGGAATTTTGATGTAGCTAGCCCTGAAGCTTTGTTTTGAGAATTGTCATGTGGAGACTTTTTTTCCCAAAGTTCTACTCTATGTTTAAATGTGTGAAAAAATTAAAACACAGGATCAGATTGTAGAAGTCTTGATCCTGTCTGACCAAGTCTGGCTGCACCAAGTTTTCATTCTGTCTGTCCTCAGTCCACTTTCCTGTCAGTGGCAATACCTGCAGGAATGCCTCAACAGATGTCAGCATTTTTAGAAGAGTTTTGCCCATTTGTATTTCTGTTTAATATTCAAGAACTGGTGACATGCTGTGGATGTAGTAGAGTATAAAACTTGAAAACCACAGGTGTTGAAGGAATAATGGGTAGCTGTGTTTTAATGCTCTCTGGCAGCTTGTTCTGTAAGCAGAGGAATCAAACAGCTATGTTACCCACAAAGCTGGAATGAACCAAAGTCAAAAGTGAACTCCTAGGCAGTGTCTGTCTGCCATCACCTGGATTTCAGAGAATGCTAGTGCTTTCTCCTACTAAACAAGATGTAAAACTCATTCCAAATTACTTTCTCCATCATCCTGTAACTGTGATATAGCTATCTTCCCAGGTATGTTGGAGGTATGCATGTGTGATTTCGGAGCACACAGGTAATGTGATGTGACCTATGACAACTGGTAATGGTGGACTCATTTACATTGTTTACATTTCTATGACCAGGCCTTAGGGGAAGGTCAATTTTTTAAAAAACCAAGTAGTGTCTTCCTACCTGTCTCCAAACACAAGTCAAAACAGAAGGGTATTTGCTCCAGCTTTGTTTTTTCTTAGTAATACAGTCAAGCAGGAGTTTGTTTGCGGATGAAAGCTGTGTAAGCATTTTTGTTTATTTCAAATAAAATATATTTGTATTATTTGTCATTCATACTATCCATCCATGCCACACTATCTTCTGTATCAGGTAGTCCAATAGAAATACACCTGTTTTATTCTAAAATTGTGTTTGTCCTTTCTGTCCTATCAGCCTTTGTTCTCAAAGTGAGATATTCAACTATAATCAATTAATTCGTTGAGAATCTTCAGGGTTTCTTAAATTGTGTCCTATTTTCAACTACTAGGGACTCAGTAAATATGCAAAGACTTGTAAAGAGCAGCTCCTTTTTAGGTATGAATAAAGTCTCTTGAGACTGAGACAGGAGGACTGCTGGGAGGTTGAAGCCAGACAGGGCTACACAGTGAGTTTCAGGTCAGTCTAAACAACAGTACAAGGCCATTTCCAAGAAAAAGGTGGGGGTGGAGGATGGAGGGGTTGCAGAGAGATGACTCAGCTGTTACAAGTGAATGCTGACCTGCAGAAGACCCAAGTCCTGTTTCCAGCACTCAACCACTTGTAACTCCAGTTCTAGGGGCTCCAACACCCTTTTCTGGCTTCTGGGCAATCGCCACACATGTGCATACACACAAACATATTTTTAAAAATAGCTCCTAGGGAGTCTGGGCGTGGTGGTACATACCTTTGATCCCAGCATTCAGGATGCAGAGACAGGCAGATTTCTGAGTTCAAAGCCAGCCTGGTCTAAGACTGAGTGCCAGGACTACACAGAAAAACCCTGTCCAAAAAAAAAAAAGAAAGAAAGAAAGAAAAAGCACAAATGAAAATAAATGCCAGGAGTTGTATTAAAAAACAAAAGTCTAAGTTTTACCACTCTCCACCCAAAAGCTACTAATGACTCAAAGATTTTGTTTGGGACTTCCATCAATGTCAAAAAGAATCTGGTTATGAAAGAACAGGGCCTGAATATGATTGCAGTCACTAGGCAGGAGGTAAGATTGGAAGGATTCCTGCAGCTTAAGCCTGAGTACTCTTTTACATAGGCTTCACCTTAAATGTTTTCCTCTTCTCGAAGTCTGTTTTAGCTACTGATTTTTATCTTGGTTCAAATTAACAGGGCATTCCTCTGCTTTTATATTCCTGCACCAACTGAGATCCCTTCCTTGGGGGGCATTTAACTGTGTTCTATTCTTGTAAACATTAAAATATTCTTGACTGTAACTTGTTGCCCCTATTAGCCTTCTCAAGTTCTTTACATTGATTTCCTTATTCCAGGAAGACTTAGAATACAGGGTTTGAGAGTTGGCAAGGTTACCACCTTGGTTCAGCAAGTCGTCCCTGCCGTCGAGTCCATGGCCTGAGTTTGTTCCCAGGACCCACATGTTTGAAGAAAAGAACCAACTTCCAAAAGTTGTCCTCTGGTCTTTATACTACAGTTCTGTTACTTGATAAACAAGAGGAAGTCAACACCTTGCCAGTTCCTCAGTAAACCTGACTTCCAACAGGGTAGTTGCTTCATTTTATCGAGCTGTAGAAATCAGCTTGTACTGTTGTAGAGAGAGGACGGGTTTTCTGTGAAACCTCTCATGTTTGGCTCCAACTACGCTGTTGAACACTGTTTCTTTGTCATCGGAACCTCTGGTTGTTCTTCTCTTCATTGCCCAATCCTAGTGCCTTGTCTGTTTTATAATCTGAAATTTTGGTGCTAGACTTATTTATTTGTGGGATACTTGACACATTCTCTCCAGATTTATACATCTGAGTGCCATCTTATAATTTACACATGGGGCCTTGTGTTCTGTTTGTAAGAGAGGGTCTTGCTATGTAGCCCAGGCTGCCTTCAGCTTGACATCAGCTTCAATCTTCTGTTTATATCACCAAGCCCAGACCTAGTTTAGAGTTCTGTATTGAATTATCTAGTAGACCTGATGTCCATGACCAGCTTCTTGTTTCTGAACAGTCCACCTATGAAAAGCAGAGAAAGAAAATGTTAGTAAATACAGAATAAAACTGGATGGTTCTGTAGCTGTTGAGATAAATTCTCCTTTAAACATATGGTGCATATAATAGCATATCCCTTCCGAGGACAGGAACCAGTTGCATACCTCTCCAGATCCATGGTATCAAAAAACATTCTGAGGCTGGTGGTACTGGTGAATAGTAGCCCCAGTCCTGGAGGGTGGGTGGAGGAGCTATGCATAAAAATATGCAACTCTCGGGCTGGAGAGATGGCTCAGAGGTTAAGAACATTGGCTGCTCTTCCAGAGGTCCTGAGTTCAATTCCCAGCAACCACATGGTGGCTCATAACCATCTACAATGAGATCTGGTGCCTTCTGGCATGCAGGCATAAACCCTGTAGACAAAATACATAAATAAAATCTATTGAAGAAGGGAGGGGAGTGGCAGAGAGGGAAGCAGAGAAAAATGTAGAGCTCAATAAATATCATGGGAAAAAATAAAATCTAAAAAAAAAAATATGCAACTCTCACCATTAAGGGCAATGCTGTTGCGTATAAAGTCACTGAATGTTGAATTAGTCAATGAAACTGTCTTGTTCCTTTTAAGACAATCTAACTTAACAGTCCTGTCATAGTTGAGATGAATGAAGCTACGTAACAACATTCTTTATAAAGCTTTCTGTGCTTAATATTAAACCACATTTCAACACTACCCATGGGAGCCATTTTTAAGCAGTAAAATTACCACCAAAAAAAGCACAAAAGGGCAAAAGCCATGACATTAAATAGATCACTTGTTTATGAGGGCTGAAGCAAGGAGGCAGTGTCACAGTGCTTTGCCTCAGCTGGAGACATGGACACAGAAACCACTTTCCTGCTGCCCTGTGGATTTCCTTTAAAAAAAAAATCAAAGTGCCATGAGTGTGGACTTGGGTTACAAATAAATATTAGCGAGTAAATAAACTTGTAAACATATGCTTTTATGAAGACCAACTGTATCTGGTATGGCCTTTCCCTTTGTATGTGGTAGACTAATCAATTTCAGTACTGTAGTTGCAGACAGGTTTCCAGTAGCCTTGGAGAGTATAATCTAATTTGAATACAAAGGTTAGAGACTATTCAAATGATTTCTAGAACCTAAAGAACGAGTATTAAGAAAACAGTTTAATATGGTGGCGCAAGTCTTTAGTCCCAACAGAGGCAGGCAGGATCTCTAAGTTCAAGGCCAGTCTGGTCTACAAAAAACAAAGAAAATACAAAGCTACCTTGAGAAGCTGTGGATTTATTCCACTTAAGGATCACTAACATTAACTTCCAGACTGCTGCTGTTGCGGGTCTGACTCTGTGCAATCAACCTTCCTACTTGGAAGCTGAGATGCAATAAAAGCTTCAGGAAATTGCTGAGCTGATTTTCAGTGGGTGCAGAGGAGCCATTCTAGACATCTAGAACTGAAAACAGCAACTTTCAAAGTAGAGCCTTCCAGAGACGTGTAGAGTGGCCCCATCCAAACCAGAGCCACTCACCATCAAATGCTTACCCACGTTTTTACATAGACAACCAGGAGATGGGCCTGAGCAGAGAAAGGGCTGAGATCCTCAGGTGGCCAAATTGGCTGGTCAGAATTGGTGTGTGGTAATGTGATGAGCACAGTTTTAGAAATGCCTTTTAAGACGTTGGTAGAGAAATGGCTTAGGAACCGTGGGGTTCTCTGCTTACTCAGTCACGTGTCTGGTTATCTTTTTTTAAAAGATTTATTTATTTATTTATTATATATTATGTATGCAGTGTTCTGCAAGCCAGAAGAGGGCACCAGATCTCATTATGAGATGGTTGTGAGCCACCATATGGTTTCTGGGAATTGAACTTAGTACCTCTAGAAAAGCAGCCAGTGCTCTTAACCACTGAGCCATCTCTCTGGTTAATCTTGAGTAAATGATGTCACGGAATTCTGGCTATCAGGTGGAACCTTGGATGTATTGGAGTTCCTAACTACTTAAGCTATTTTAAGAAAATAGCCAGGCAGCTTTTTCTTAAGCTATTTCTATATGCCTAAAAGGCATATTTATTGTACTCATCAAGGGCATACACTAGGATTTTGAACTGGTAAGCAACAGCAATTTTGAATTTTGTTTTTGAGAGCATCTTCCCATGTAGCCCAAAGTTGTGCAAATTCATAGCAGCCATGTGTCAGCCTCCCAAGAAGTGGCTTACAGGCTTGGACCACCATGCCCCCTCAACTAACAACAATTTTTAGGAGCCTGTTATCTTTCTTCCTCTGGGGCTTCCTAAGTAAAAAGGGACAGGGGAGGTGTGACAGTGGTCACGTCTGCCTACTCTCCTAGTTTTTTTCTCTAGTTCACGTAATCGATTTCTAGGACGTGAAATTTTCCCTTGCTCCATTTCCCCACCCCTGTAGCCTTGATTCTTGCTCACAGGGCATTTCCTGTTGCTAAGACCTGTTTTTCCTGGCCTTGGTGGTTGGCCTGGGAGGTACAGAGTTAACCCAGCAAGAGCTTGACTCTGTTTGGGGCATTCCCTACAGTAGGTTAGACTGTGTGGCCTCCTGTGGAGAACCACTTTGGAGAACAGCAGTAGCTTTGATACGTCTGAAACTCTGGTACATTCAATCTTTCTTGCTATCTATTTCATTCCCGGGATAAATAGGTGCAGAGGCTTGTTTTGTATTTGTTGTTATGGTAGCCCCACCCCCTTTAATTTGTCTAAGCACATTGGTCTTATTTCTTTTTTCTAATGCAGCCGCTGTTAACCATTTTTTGCCTAACATAACTGTACCTTACTCTCAGGGTGCTAATTATATTTTGACGACTGAACAACCCTGATTTACCGCTAACAAGTAGCAAAGAGGAACACTAACCGAAGTGCAATTAGGTGCCCAAATGCATGGCTCAAGGGCATAAATCTCCAACCTTGAAATACTGAAGCCTGTGTGGCCCAGAAAACTAAGGACTAGTTAGTTCTTGGCGGCAGCTCTTGTCCCTCTCTCCCATACGCACACACCTTTATCTTGAAAGACTCTTGCTTGCCCTTCACCCCTCAACTTTGACTCTAGCCTTCCTCTCTGTGTCGGAAAGCCAGAGCAGGGAAATGGGGGAGGGGGCGTGCCGCTCGCTTCCTCACTGGTTTATGTCCCTGGCAGTCTGGGGGAGGTGCTGGACGAGCGGCCCCAGTCCGGCAGCAGCCGACCCATGTCCGGGGCCCTGCCCTTTGCTCTGCTGCTCTTCACTAAGTCCCGAGGCTCTCGAGAGTGGGCGTGGGAGTAGCCCTAGTTGAGGCTCCAAGGTCCTCCCGGCTGTTTAGGGGGCCCCAGGCGATAGCCACGTTCGGATCCTGGCTACCAGCCAGGGGAGGGAGCTTGGGGTAAGGGGAGGGCCCTGAGGGAGGGGTCAGACTCCTTAGGAAAGAGTTAATGCGAAGAGGGGGAGGGGATAGGACGAAGAGCCCGAAAGGAAGGCTCAGGTAGGAGAAGGACGGAGGAGGGGTGGCTGGCGGGGAGACTGTGGCTGGCAGGAGCAGACGTCAGAGGTAGGGGGCTTTTCCCCTTTGCACCCTCACCCCAGAGCAGCCAACTCTAAACCGCGGCGGCGACTTTCAGTTTCATTTCCACGGACCCTCCTGCCTGGGCCGCAGCCGCCGCCGCCGCCGCGATGCCCAGCAAGTTCAGCTGCCGAAAGCTCCGGGAGGCTGGCCAGAGGTTCGAGAGTTTCCTGGCCGAACGGGGACTGGACCTGGAGACAGATCGCGAGCGGCTGCGGGCGATTTACAACCGCGACTTCAAGCCCAGGTACGGACCGGCCCACCACGGGCCCCAAGGCTCCGGGCCAGCGCCGGGGCGGTGGGGCCACCTTCCCGCCGCGGGTGCACAGGGATGCAGCCCCGGGCCGATCGGGCCGGTCCGGTCCTGGCAGACCTCCTCCCGCGCCTGCCCACGCCCAGCCAGCGCCACCCCGAACCCGCCCGCTCTGCACAGCCCGGCGGGGAGGGGTCGGTGCCCACGCGTGGCTCGCAGCAACCGGGGCTCAGTGGTGGGGGAGGGGAGCCCCACAGGGAAGGCGCTGCAGGCGCGGGCTAAGAGGGGATAGATCCCCGCCCCCTCATAGAGGGGCCACTACCCCCAGGGTCCACGCTGCGGGAGAGCTGAAGAGGCCCAGGGTAGGCGGGAGACTCTCCGGGAGCTTCAGGGAGAAAAAGAGCACAAACTGCGTAGGCAGTCAAACCTCCATTAGCACCTGTGGCTTCTCCATGGAGACCCAGGGCCAGGGACAGCCTCCTGGAGGCCCCTTTTCCCCATGGCTGAAGATATTTGGTTTCCTTTTCCTGTTACCACCCAAGTGAAAAATCAAAGAGACTTCTGTCAAACCATAGACTCGTGCTTCGAAACACCTCTATCAACAGGCTGCTGCCTTGGATGGAAGACGAAGAAGCAATTTAACTGGGACGGGTATAAAGAGTTGCACTAATAAATAAGGAAATGGGATTGGGACTTAGCAGATTTTGAGAGACTTTGAGTTGCAACTAACTAAAATGCCTGTATGGGTGAGATATGGCCGCTGTGTTTTGGGGCAAGTCTTAGTCGGAATTAGTAATGGCAGCGTGGCTTGAGGTTAGGGAGAACTTAGGGATTGTCTATATTGACCAGAATATTAGTTACTAATGAACATACGTCTTGAAAGGAGTATTAAGAGGGTTGAGCAGCTTCTGAAAAAGAGGCGAAGAGACGATGCTGACCTGTTTTAGGCTCCACATTCTGCTGGGCACTGTGGGAACACACAGATGAACACTGCAGTGAACAACAAAGGCTATGATATGCATACAGCGTGTAGTCTGTAGTGTACCCTGTACTATACCTCAGGGTAAAGTAGTGGTGCTAGAGACAGTAAGGACAATGTTGAAAGGAAAGAGCCCTTGCCACTGGATAGTCAACACCCGCCCAAGTATGTTCACCTATGCCTGTAAAGCGCAGTGGCTCTGGACACAAGTCAGGTACTTTGGCAGGAGGGGAGAAGAGAGCATAACTCCAAATACAGCAGATTGCTAGGGATTCGTAGCAGCAGCAGTTGGAGACTTCGGTGCCTTGTTTACTGAATGAAAACATTACACACCAAGAGCAATTCTTGCTATAGGCAGTCGAGGATGAGAAGGTTGATGAGGTCACCAGAGCAGGGGAGTTTCTCACTAAACTAACTTAGGCTTCTTATTAGAACTGAGATGGACAGACCTAAAGCTTAGGGTGTAGGGAGCCAAATTCAAGGCCCAGTCAAGAAGGCTCAGAGGAGTCTGACTTTTAAGTTTAACCTAGGAGTCTTTGTCCACTCCAAAACTGGTAAACTTTTCAGTTCCTGGCAGAAGGCAACTATGGTGGGTTGCATACCAAAAAAAACTATGTGCGATAGAGGGATTGATCTGTTTATTTCAGTTAAGTTTATTACTGCCCAGACTAGCCTCAAACTTTTCAAACTTCTCCCGCTTCAGGTTCCCAAATCCTGAAACGGCAGATTTGACTGCTGTAATGTGTTGGATTTTAAATCTTTTGTTGTTGGGGTTTGGTGTTTTGTTTTAGGATTTATTTTATTTGTGTGTGCATATGCACACTATATGTATTCAAGTGCCCACAAGGCCTAAAGAGGGCATCAGATTCCCTGGAGCTGGGCTTCTATAGGCAGCTGTGAGCTGCTCACCACGGGTGCTTGAGACTCTAACTCCAGTCACTGAGCCATCTCTCCAATCCCCTGTTCGGCTTTTGAGACAGAATTTCATGTACCCCAGGCTAGACTCTAAATTACTATGTAGCCAAGGCTGACCTTGAATTTCTGATTTCTCCTTTCTCCATCTCTTGTGTGCTGGAATTATAGGCATGCCCCACCATAGCTGGGGTTTGCTCCTATTCTTTTTTCCAATTTATTTTGCAGTGCTGGAGATTGAACCCAGGGCCTTGCATTTGCTAGGCAAGCAAACACTCCACCACTGAACGGCATCTATAGCCCTAAGGTAATTTTTACTGTATGCACTTGTATTTCACCCAAATAAAACTGGGAGACTGACCTTGGCCTTGAAGGAAAGATAAAGTTTTAGTGCAACAGAGAAGGAAGAAAGCCCCGTGTGGGTTTATATCCTGTCATGAGACCTACTCAACAAAACAGGAATATTTGACTTGGGCATTTTAGAGACGCTCCTGGTGCGTAGTATGTTCCCCAAGTCACTCGAGAAAGCAGAAGTCGCAGTGGGTTTTATCGAATGCCCCTCTCTCCCAGCTGGTGAAGAGTTCTGCGTGGATAGAGACTAAGCTTTCTGTGTATCCCCCCACCCCTTTTTAATAGGGTCTTCTGTACCCCAAACTGACCTTAATGGCTTTGAGATGCCTTCCCTTCTCCAGTACTGGGGAGTCTACCTAGGAGGGCTTTGCATGTGCTAGGCAAACACTCTACTATCAGTTGAATTCCATCCCCAGCCCCTCCTGTGCAGTGAGTGTGTGTGTGGATTGAACTTGGGTCATCAGATTTGATGGCGAAGCACCACTCCCCCTTCGGCCATCTCGTCAGCCCTGCTGTGTGTTCTTTAAAACCAGACCGTGATTAATGGCTTCTTCCTCTAGAGTCTCTTAGCTTACTCTTTCCACACTGGCCATAGTCTGTTCACAGCCAGATTGTACTGCTTTTCATTAGAACTCCACACTGCCTTCCCCAGCACGCTTTCAAGTCCCCGGCCTTTAGTTCTGTGTGTCTCAGCTCTCAGTCCTCAACATAGCGTGTGTATGCAGTAGACGCCCAGAAAATGCATGCAGAATCCAATTGGATTCTAGTTGACCAAGAGAATGGGCGTGCGTGAACATAGCAAGTCACCCTTCCCAGGAGTTCTTGGGACCTTCCACTAGGAAGAATAGCTGCTTCCCAGGTAGGTGACTTTATATTAAGTGAACAAGAGGCAGGAGCTGGAGGCCACAGGAGGCGATGGAAGGAGTTAGTTTTGCTTTGTTAGTCTTACTTTTTGTTGTTGTTGTTTTTGTTTTGTTTTGTTTTGTTTTGTTTTGTTTTGGTACTTGGGGATGAAACCCAGGACTTTGCATAGGGCAGGTAAGTGTTCTCCAGTTGAGCTACTTACTCCAGCCGTTTTGTTGTTAACCTTCTTTTTTGGTGCGGGAGGGCAGTAAAGCAGGATCCTGCTGGGCTGGCCAAAAACTTGTGTTTGAACTCAACTTTGAGATAATTGTTTTGTCTCAGCTGTGGACATTCCTCCTGACTCAACTGCCTGAGCTCTACTGGGATTATAGATAATGTAGATGAAAACCTTCCAAATAAAAGACCGAGAGCCTAGCCTAGTGGCACATGCCTGTAATACCAGCATTTGAGAGGTAGGAAACAGAACGATCAGGAGCTTAAGAGTGCCCTTGGCATATAGCAAGTTTGAAATCATTCTGGGCTATATAATACAGTGTCTCAAAAAAAAATAAAAAGCCCTGGGCAGTGGTGGTGACACCTTTAATCCCAGCACTCAGGAGGCAGAGGCAAATGGAGCTCTGTGAGTTCTAGGCCAGCCTGGTCTACAGAGCTAGTTCCAGGACAGGCTCCAAAGTCACAGAGAAACCCTGTCTCAGAAAACAAAACAACAACAACAAAACCCCCCAAAACCTAAAGCACCTCCTGAACAATGTTCAGGGAGTATCTTAGAAGAAGGGTGAGGAAAGTATGAGAGCAGAAAGAGAGGAGGCTGCTGTGTGTGAAGAGCTGTCTCCTGGACATGAAAAGACCTTCAACTCATAGTGGCTGTGGTCACCACAGAATTTCAGCATTGGCAGGGAACGAGTTCGCGAGGCCCCACCCCTAGCTGAGGACTTTGTTGGAAGCTGATGACTACTGGAGAGGGAGAGGGAAGGATCATTTTTCTCTCTGGGGCAATGGCATCTGGTTGGTTGCCCATGCTCCAGTGGTGGCACCACGTTCATGTCAATACGGGATTCAGTGGGTTATGCTTTTAAGGCGGGGAGCGGTCTGAGGAGGTGGCTCAGCTGGTAAAGGTACTTGCTGCCTAGCATGACAGCTGGACTTCAAGCCCCAGGACCTAATTGGTCTCAGGAGAGAACCAGCTCCCACAAGTTGTCTTCTCACCGCCGCCCCCCCCCCCCAGTAAAGAAAAGTGAATGTTTTGGGTTTTTTTTTTTTTTTTTTTTTTTTCGAGACAGGGTTTCTCTGCGACTTTGGAGCCTGTCCTGGAACTCACCCTTGTAGACCAGGCTGGTCTTGAACTCACAAAGAGCCACCTACCTCTGCCTCCCAAGTGCTGGGATTAAAGGCTTGCGCCACCACCGCCCAGCAAGAAAAGTGAATGTTTAAAAAATTTTAAATACAGAGGACATGAAATTGAAAGGAAGATGTGTGGATAAAAAAATTCAGGGAGTTGGAGGTGGGATGGAAGGTGAATATGATCAAAACATATGGTATGTTTGAAGTTCTCAAAAAATAAATAAAATGTTAATCAAAAATAGGAGCTGGAGCGATGGCTCAGGGTTTAAGAGCACTTGGTGCTTTCACAGAAGGCCAGGTTCCCAGCCCATGTGGCAGCTCACAGCTATCTGTCACTCCAGTTCCAGGACATTATGACACCACAGGCAGTGTGCAGATGTACATATAGCAAAACACTTATTCATATAAAATAAAAATCTGGTTTTTTTAAAAAAATCAAAAGCAAACCAAAAAGATAAAATAGACTGATGTAATCAAGGTTTTAGAAATATTCTTGGCTTTTTGCACTGAGGGTGTTTTGGTGTCTTTCCCCCATCATTCTCAGTGAAAACTGCACTATTTTTGGTAGCCTAGTAGTATACACTGCCTTAAAACTGTCTGCCTGCAACAGCAATAGCCATGCATTCTGTCCCATTGTTGACTTGTTGACTCTGTGTGGGGGAGGGGGAGGGAGAGAGAGAGAGAGACTAGGTCTGTGTTAACTAGGTTGGGTTCAAACTGGCCACAATCCTCCTGCCCCAACTTCCTAAGTACTGGGTTGGCAGGCATGATGGCTCATGTCTGTAATTGCAGTGGTAGAGAGGTAGAGGCAGAGAGAGCACACAGGTTTAAGGCTAGCCTTGGCTGCATAGCTAAGTTTTGCCTCAAAAATCCACCCAAAATAAATTCCAACCTGATTTTGACCCACTAAGGAGAACTGCAACCTGAGTTTATAGGACTAGATTCTGATTTGGTGTTGTTGTTGTTGTTTTGCTTGTTTGTTTTTGATTAGCTGCCATTTGAGCAACAAACAACAGAGGCCAGGAGTGGGGCATCTGTAAAGACAGGAGAGCCTGCTGAGGAGCAGTGACTGAGTCTGGGAATGGCTAAAGCGCCTTGTGGTTTAGTGACTAGAGTCAGCTGGAGTTGCAGTAGGGCCACAGCTCAGCCCTGGAGGGAGAGATGTCCTGACTTGTTCCAGGTGACCTAGAGTCCCTGTAGGACAGAGCCCTGGAGCAAACGAGAGGTATCCTGATTTGTAGGGAAGTCAGGTGATTCCTGACTTGGATGGTTCTCTCCTGGAGAGAGCCCCTAAGGCAACATCCTAGCAAAGCTATCTCCTGAGGCCCAAGATGTTCCTTCTGCTACACTCTGCTAAAGGGGAAGCCTGTGCAGAAATGTAGCAGTCTCCTGCAAAAGGTGTTACTTTTTCTGCTCTGCCTTGCTCAGTCCCCCAAGGGAACATCTCAGCAAGGTTCTTCTATTCTGTGCCAGCAAATGAAGATCTTCACCCAAGACGCTTTTGAGAAAGAGATTTATATTTATGCCTGGCGCTGGCGATGATGTCGCAAGCCTTTAATCCCAGCACTTGGGAGGCAGAGGCAGCTGGATCTCTGAGGTCGAGGCCAGCCTGGTCTACAGAGCAAGTTCAAGAACAGCCAGGGCTACACAGAGAAACCCTGTCAAGATAGGGAGAGGGAGAGAGAGATTTATTGGGGAAGGAGAAGTCTGGTTTCAGGGTCAGGGCATGTTTCTTAGGTTCTAGGTTCAGGGCTAAAAGTGTTTCTTTCACTAGCTCTGGTTTCAAGGCCAAGGTGTGTTTCTTTGGCTGGCCCCTTTTCCCTACAATAATGGCTTCTGTGTTGGAAAGAGTTGTGAGAAACAGACAAAGCCATGCATTTGGGTACTTAGCACACCACTCAGTAAGGACTCAGCAAAGTGTTCTGCGGGTAGAGCTGCTGCTGCTGCATTGTAATGTGGAGTACCAAAGGGGGGAAGTGGGTTTGTGCGCTGTGGAGTTGTTAGTGGGCATGAGCCAGGGTCTGTGTTTGGTACCCTGCCTATGTACAGGATAGACCAGGCGTGGAAGGAGAGATGACAAGGTCAGAAACAGTTAACAGAGCCTAGATAAAATGACAACAGATGTGACGAGGCCGGTTTCAGAGGCAACACAAAAGACATGTTATGCAAGGTTCGTGGAAGATGTAATCTCGTCTCTTGGGAGGTAACAGCAGGAGAGTCCATGCAAGATCGAGGCGAGTCAGAGCTACATAGTGAGACCCTGTCAGCTATGTGACTGACCAAGAAGGTAAGAATTTAAATAAGATACTTTAAAAAATATTTAACAAATGGTGGCAAAAACTAGCTAGGCAAATGTCACATACCTAGTGGAGGCAGGAGGATCAGGAGTTGAGGCCAGCCTGAGCTACAAGAGACCTTGTGTCAAAATAATTTTTTTAAAAAGTCTGTAAAAAATGTCAACAATTAGCTGGGTGGTGGTGGCACATGGCACAGACCTTTGATCCAGCACTCAGGAGGCCGAGGAAGGCAGATCTCTGTGAGTTTAAGGCCAGCCTGGTCTGCGGATCTTTCCAGCTAGGACTGTTAGACAGAGAAACCCTATCTTGAAAAACTAAAAAAAAAAAAAAAAAAAAAAAAAATTAAACAATTGAAACTTTCTGATGTTGGGAACTGGAAAGCAGACATTCCGAAGCTCTTACTAACGAGAACATAAATGTGTACCGCTGGTCGAGGAGGCGATTTTGCAGAAATGACCAGTTGTGCTGGGTGTGGTGGCAGAAGCCTATAAATCCAGCATTTCAAAGGATGGGGCAGTGGGAGAAAGCGCTTGAGACCAGCTTCTAGCTCCACAAGAAAATTACCTTCCTACCAAAGTTGTGAAAGTTCATTCTTTCTCTTTGGCCCACCCAGAAATTCTACTTCCGAGAGTGTGTCTCGCTGGAATTGTTTAAAGGGCAGGTTTTTCCATGCGTACGATTATTATACCACCAAAAGATGTGGGCAGCCTGCCCCTGTCCTTGGAGAATTGACTTCCCCATTTAAATTAAAGGTGTCATACTTTCCGCAACTGTTCAGAGGAGAAAGATGGCACCGTAAAACATTGTCCCAGAATTGTGTTTGTGTGTGTGTATAGTCAAGAGGGGTGCTTATCAAGTAACAGGTTGATGTGTATCCCCCTTCAGCATGGGTTTGGAATAAAGGCATGGAATAAAAGCACAGCATGTGCAGTGCTGTCTGGCTTACATGCCTTAACTCTCTCATTGAATACCTTCCTCATTTCTCCTTATGCATGCGTACTTAAACCTAGGTAAGTTTACCTACACAGGACTATTAGCTTCTGTCCTTTTCCTTTTTTCCTTGTTGTTTTTTGTTTGTTTGTTTGTTTGTTTTTTGAGACAGGATTTCTCTGTGTAGTCCTGGCTATCCTGAAACTCCCTCTATAGACCAGGCTGGCCTCCAACTCAGAGATCCCCCCTGCCTCTACCTCCTGAGTGCTGGGATTAAAAGCGTGCGCCACCACCGCCCATCTGTCATTTTCTATTGTTCTTTCCACTGTAGACTCCTCCATATCCACATCCCAATTTTGTTCCTTTTAAAATTATATTTATTTAATGTGTGCTTGTGTAGAGGTCAGAGGACAACTTTGGGAGTCAGCTCTTTCCTTCCACCATATATTTGTAGCTCTCGGGTGAACTCAGGTTGTCAGAAAGGCTGGCAAACACCTTTACCCGTTATCTCTCCAGCCTTCTATTTCTCTAGGGGTTTTTGTTTGTTGTTTTTGATTTTGAGACAGAGTCTTGATGTGTAGCTTTAGCTGGCATGGAACTCACTAGGTAGCCCAGGCTGGCCTCAAACTCACAGAGATCCACCTGCCTCTGCCTCACAAGTGCTGGGATTAAAGGTGTGCGCCACCATGCTCAGCTCAGTTTGTTTTAGAGACAGTATCTTACTGTGTAGCCCTGGAGAGTCTGCACCCTATTATGTAGACTAGGTTAACATTGGATTTGGGGAGGTCTTCAGCCTCTGCCTCCCAAGTGCTGGGTGTGAGTCAGCTTGCCTGGTCCTACCATATTCTCTTCTGATTCCTCTCTCTCTCTCTCTCTCTCTCTCTCTCTCTCTCTGTTTCATCTGTTTTCTCTTTCTCCCTGGCCTGTGTTGGCCTTGACTATTCTCAGACTACACCTCCCTAGGGAGGTCCCAAGCACGAGTCTTTTGTTAACTACCACAGGGGACTCCCTAATATTATTATATTCTGGCCTTGACCTTGGTTCGAGCTCTCAGCTCCTGCCTCACATAGCCAGGACTGCCTCTGGGCCTCAGACATCTCAAACCCAGCATGGCCGATGCAAATGTGATGGTCCTATCTACTTGTCTTCTCCTTCCTCTGGAACAGTCCCAGAACCAAAGTCCTTTGGGTATTCCGGATGCTTCCCTTGCCGCTCTCTG
Source organism: Ondatra zibethicus (assembly GCA_004026605.1). Classification (NCBI taxonomy): domain Eukaryota; kingdom Metazoa; phylum Chordata; class Mammalia; order Rodentia; family Cricetidae; genus Ondatra; species Ondatra zibethicus. Next base: position 490,301 of record PVIU01000051.1, on the reverse strand, counting down.
TTCTCCTTCCTGTCAGTCACCAGATTCTGCTCATCTGCATTCTAAATGTGATCAGATCTGACCCCTGCTCTGTTTCTCCCCCTGCCTCATTCAGGCCTTCTGTATCTTTTAACCAAACAACTGCAGTGGCCTTCTTCTAACTGGTCTCCCTGCCTACAGTCTTGCCTCCAGCATATCCATCCTCCAATCCTGATGCCAGAGTGATCTGAAATGCAAATATGATCTTGCCACTCCCCTGCTTAAAACCCACCAACTGCAGTGGTTCTGTAACTACAGGGTAGCCTCTGACAAGGGCTGAAAGTAAGTTGTTACTACTCCTACCCCTGCTGTGATTAGACCTCTTCCTACTAATACAAATACTAACAATAGCAGCTAATGTCGACCAGGCATTTCTCACTATGCTTTCAAATGACTTAACCATCCTTTTAAAAGAAATCATAGCTTCTTCAATGTTGTCTGAATCATACTGCTCTCCTTTCTTGGGATGAAGGAGAGAGGCAGAGTTACAGGTATGGGACACAGGGAGATGTTCAAAGCCACAAAGGACCTTACTGTGTGCTCTTTTAAGCAACCACTCTGATTTATCCCTAGTGATGGGTTCCTAAAAATCACCAAACAGTTGCTAGGATATGCTATAATAACCCAACGGTCCCATCAAGAATTGAGTGAGGATATCACTCCTCCAGATCTTGACTATGTTCATCAAATATGTCATGTGTTTGGGAGCATCCTCAGGCTCCTGGGTACCAGAAAAAGGAACTGAAGGACTGCTGAAAGTCAGGGTTAAGTCCAAACTCTTAGCCTGCCATGTAAAACTATCTAACTCTCTGCCACCTCCCATCATCCCTTTCTTTGAACCTTTCGCTGTACTACAAACCAGCTGTATCTAACATTAACCATCACTCTCCCTTACTGAGGTCTGCTTCATGCCAAGCACTGGGCTAATGGTTCCCTACAATGCCAGTATCTCAAGTGAGCCCCATGGTGACCTTTTAAGGCAGGACTTCAATACCCACCTTATTTTTTTTTATTGGGGGGGTTGTTTTTGTTTTTTGGTACTAAGGGTTGAATCTCAGGCCTCACAAATGCTAGGTAGCATTCTTAACCTCTGAGCTCCATAGACCCCAGTAGTTCAAAAGAGGAGGAAAGCAAGGTGCTGGTGGGGTAGGGTAGCCCAGCTGAAGCAGCTGGAATGCACAGCCCTGCCACCCATACCCATCAGTTTGCTCACCTAGTGCTTCCTCTCGCTTGAGGAAAGCCCACTCAGATACCCGCCCCTGCCCCAGACAGTCCTTAGCACCCTGGCTTGGCCCCCTGAGCTGCTCTGGGCAGTCTCAGCGACTTTGTCCCATCACACCACGCTGGCATGTCTGGGTTCTCTCTGAGTGGTCCTCAAGGCTGGATCTAGGTCTGGCAGCGTGGAACGAGCCTCAGGTGCAGTGCCTGGCACCTACCATGCCTCCGTGAGTGTGTGTGGAGTAGACTGCGCTCAACACTGGGCACTGAGCCCGAGGCCATCCTGCTGACCACTCTTCCTGTCTTCACCTCTCTAGGCACAAAGCCAGGCTATTTGATCTCGGGAGAAGGATCCTTTCCCTTCCTGCTTGGGTTCCACCTGCACCCTTTGACTTCCGGTGGAAACTGCTGTCCGATCCGCCACCTTGCCCACACTCTGGACATCTCTGCTCTCTATGACCCCCTTTCTCAGCCCTCCCTACAGCCTGGGACCTGTCCACTCCTATGAACCATCTTTTTTCAACTTCCCCTTAATCTTAGTCTTCCCTCTGCCCTTTTTTTTTAAATGTTCCCAAATAGTCCCCCTTTAAAAAAAAAAATCTGTTTCTCTCTCTGTCTTCCCAGCCAACAGCCCACTATTGGACTTTTCTCCCCAGTGCTGTTTAAGACAGTTATTTTGTGTTGGAAAGCCCCAATGCCTTGCTTTTAAGTTGTTGAAAATTCCTACCATCCCTAGCTGGAATCTCTGCCTCCAAGCCCCTTCCTGTCCTGAGCAGAGTTGGTGTGTCCCTGCAGAGAACAAACAGCCCTTGGGCCTTCCCCAGCACCCTCTCTCCACAGCCACCCTGCCTTCCCTCACTTCCCAGTGTCCTCTGCTTCTGGCAGCTATGGGACCCCTGCCCCTGGCTTCTCCTCCATGCTGTATGGAATGAAGATTGCAAATCTGGCCTTCGTCACCAAGACTCGGGTCAGGTTCTTCAAACTAGACCGCTGGGCTGATGTGCAGCTACCAGAAAAGAGGCGAATAAAACCAGGCTCGAATATCAGCAAACAACACAGATCACTGTTGGCCAGGATCTTTCATGATAGGTGTGTGAGTGCATGCCCTGTGAGTGGGCCGGGGAGGGCAAGAGCAAAGGATGTCTGGCTTCCTTGAGCTATGGTAAGCTCCACCTCCCACCCCTACCCACCCCCAAAGGAAGAGAGGCAAGGAATTAATCCAGGGAGGAGGTGGGTTCCCAAGCCTGAACCCTTCCCCTGGGCAGTTCCCAGTCCAGGGTCCTCTCACCCCATAGCCCCTTGACTCCCACTCTCCCCAGGGCCGAATATCTTCATGGGAAGCATGGGGTGGACGTGGAAGTCCAGGGGCCCCATGAAATCCGAGATGGGCAGCTCCTTATCCGCCTGGATTTGAACCGCAAGGAGGTGCTGACCCTAAGGCTTCGAAATGGAGGAACCAAGCCTGTTACTCTCACTCATCTCTTTCCACTCTGCTGGACACCCCAGTTTGCCTTCTACCATGGTGAACAGGACCTGCCCTGCCCCCTGGGCCCAGGTGAGCGGCCTTGTAAGGTGAAGTAGCCTTGGGGAGAAGTCTGAGCTTCTCCGTCCAGTGGGCTCCTGCCTTGGGATGGGGGTGCTGTGGCCTCACTCAGCTTACCTCCGTGCAGGTGAAAGCTATGAGCTGCACGTCTACTGTAAGACCAGCATAGTGGGCTACTTCCCAGCCACCGTCCTCTGGGAGCTGCTGGGACCTGGGGAGTCAGGGGCAGAAGGAGCAGAAACTTTCTACATTGCCCGTTTCTTGGCTGCCGTCGCCCACAGCCCCCTGGCTGCACAGTTGAAGCCCACAACTCCCTTCAAGCGCACCCCTCGGCTCACTAGAAACCCTGTATTGACCAACCGGATAGAGGAAGGAGAGAGACCTGACCGGTAACTGGATAATGACAATGTGGGCATTTGGGGAGACCCCTGACCTAGGAGACAGAGCCCCCTTTCTGAACTGCAGTTAATTCTATCCCCGGGTCTCAGATCCCTTTTGTGTCAGAGATTTGAGCTGCAGGAGAGTAGCAGATCTAAGGACAGTATGGAAATGCTTTAGTGTTTACACTGTGTAGAGAAATGGCAGTGTGCTGTAGACCTTTCTTCGCCCTTCCTCCCTCCACTTCCCCATCTACCCCTTCTTTTTTCATGGTGCTAGGGATTGAACTCAGGCCTTTGTGCATGCCAGGTAATGTTTTACCCCCAAACTACATCACCTAATCCCTCCCCATTTGTTCTTAAAGATTCTATGTTATTTTTGTGTGTGTGTGTGTGTGTGTGTGTGTGTGTGTGTGTGTGTGTGTGTGTGTATAAGAGAGAGGAGAGGGGGGGGTCAGAGGAGGCCAGGATGGTGCTAGATCACCTGAAGCTGGCGTTACAGTCTGTTGTGAGCCACCTGATATGTGGTGGGAACTAAACTCTGGTCCTATGCAAGAGTAGCGAGTGCTGAGCTATCTTTTCATTATTTTTATTTTATTTATTTGTTTGTTTGTTTGTTTACTTATTTATTTTGATCTTTTGAGACAGGGTTTCTCTGTGTAGCTGCTCTGACTGTCCTGGAACTCTCTATGTAGATCAAGCTGGCCTCAAACTCACAGAGATCCACCTGCCTCTGCCTCCCAGATGCTAGGATTAAAGGTGTGCGCCACCACTGTCTGACTACATATATATTGTTAATAAGAGAAACATATGTTATAGCTGTAAAGATCTTATTACATGGTTTGCATTTATTACTGATTATTTTAAAATGTTTATCTTTGTATGGATTTGTATGTGTGAAGAGGGTGCCAGGTCCCCTAGAGCTAGAGTTACAGACAGTTGTGAGCCACCCAGCCTGACCTGGAGCTCACTGTGCAGACTAAAATGACCTGGAACTCATAGAGATCCGCCTCTCTCTGCCTCCCAAGTGCTGGAATTAAAGGCTTGTCCCACCATTGCACCACCACGCCTGGCACTCACTATTACATATCTACATTTCTGAGGGAGGTGGCAGAAGAGAAGGGCGGCAGCTAAAGGGCTTGTCAAAAGTATTCAAAAACTGACAATGATGATTGTCACACATACGTGTGTATACACTGAACAAATCACAAAACCGTATGTGAAATTGTGGTGGCCCATGCCTTTAATCCCAGCACTCAGGAGGCAGAAGCAAAGGCAAGCAGGTCTCTATAAGCTTAAGACCAGTGTGGTCTACATATCATTCCAGACCATCCAGGGATACATTGTGAAACCTTGTCTAATAAACAAGTCTGAGAGCAAGGCATGGTGGCTGGAAACAGTGTAATCCTAACACCTTGGATCCTGAGGCAGAACTGCTGTGAGTTCCTGTACAGCCTGTGCTCTAAGACAGTTTTAGGCTAGCCTGGACTTCAGAGAAAGACTGTCTAAAAACAAAGTGTAGGGGCTGGAGGGCTGGCTCTGCTTAAGAGCACCTGAATTCAGTTCCCATCACCCAGGTTGGGTGGCTCACAACTGTCTGTAACTCCAGCTCCAGGGCACCTGGCGCCCTCTTCACACACGCAAATCCATAGAAAGATGAACATTTTAAAATAATCAGTAATAAATGCAAACCATGCAATTAGATCTTTATAGTTATAACATATGTTCTTCTTATTAACAATATATATGTAGCTGGAAAGTGGTGAGCACGTCTTTAATCCTAGCACTCAGGAGGCAGAGGCAGGTGGATCTCTGGATTTGAGGCCAGCCTGATTTAGAGTGAGTTCCAGGACAGTCAGAACTGTTACTTATATAGAGAAACCTTGCTTTGGAACACCAAAGGAGAGAGAGAGAGAAGGGGAAGAAAACAGTGTTGTTAAGATTGACTGTTCCACCAGGCATGCCTTTAATCCTAGAATTTGGGAGGCAGAGACAGGTGGATTTCTGTGAGTTCAAGGCCAACCTGGTCTACGAAGGGAGTTCCAGAACAGCTTGGGCTGTTACACAGAGAAGCCCCTATTTCAAAAAATGAAAAAAATAAGATTGACTGTTCCTGAATGATAGGAATGTTACTTGGTTATTATTTAAAACATATTGCTTTGTTGTTCTTTCTTCAAGAGAGCATACATTGTTTGTATTTGTTGTTTATTTTTGGAAGAGCTGGGCTATATAGCCCAGGCTAGCCTGTAATTCATAAACCAGTTATATTCATTTCCAGTGCTAAGTGCTGGGATTATAGGCCTGTGCCACCACACCCAGCTCACAAAATACATGTTTTTGAATAGTTCGAATAGTAGGTTTTACAAAAATGACAATGGTCTAACCTTGGACCAAGCAGCTGCATGAGCTAGGGAGCACTGAATCCCTGGATGGCTACTGACCACACCACAGGAGTCATTGTAGAAAAGTCTTTTGTGTGCTCGATTCAGCAGTACGTATATCAAAAGAATGGAATGATACAGAGGAGTGTTTCCTGCACACTCCACGGGGACATTTCCAGTCTTTGAAGGTGAGGGGTTTCTGTGTTTGTGACGAGTTTTCTGCCCTCCCACAGTGCCAGGGGCTATGAACTGGAGCTAAGTTTGGCCCTGGGGACCTACTACCCACCCCTCCGCCTCAGGCAATTGCTCCCTACCCTTCTTCAGGGACCAAGTATCTTCACATCTCCAAAGGAAGTTGCTGAAATCAAGTAAGTCCCGGCACTTTGCGCTATGTGCACCCTTGTCTTTTTCTCTCTCTACTGGCTTTTCCCTGTCTGTGCTCATTGCACTGGTTTACTTTGAGCAATGCTTGGTGCCCACAGCATGTTCAGTGCGGGGATGAATGAATGGGAAGGGTAGATGCTCCAGTACAGGGGGCATTTTCTGACCCACCCTGTTCTTGCCCCGACTCAACCATCCCTACCAGGGCCCAGTTGGAGACAACCCTGAAATCCAGGAACTATGAGGTGAAGTTCCGGCTGCTGCTACACCTGGAGGAGCTGCAGATGGAGCATGACATCCGGCACTATGACCTGGAGTCGGTTCCCATGACCTGGGACCCTGTGGACCAGAATCCCAGGCTGCTCACACTGGAGGTTAGGGCTCAGATCTAACCTCGTGGGGAAGGGTGGCCCACAACAGTGTCAGCTTGAAGGAGGTTAACAGGCCGTGATCCCTGACAGCAGGGCAAACATACAAAAAGGATGAAATAGTTCCTGTTTCAGAGGGTATGGACAAAGAGCAAGGTGAGCTTCCTGTCTCCCAAAATGTGCCAAAACAGGACGGTGATTTTGTTTCTACTTTATTTATTTTAGGCAGGGTCCCACGCAGCTCAGGCTAGCTTCAGACTTACTGTGTAGCTAAGGGTGATCTTGAATTTCTAATCCTCCTGTGTCTGCTGGCCCAGTGCTAGGATTATAGGCATGGCCCACCACAGCTAGTTCATATGGGTAGTGGGATTTTAATAGAAGTTTTGCCACCAGCTATGTGATATTGGTGAGTCCTTTGTTTTCTCAGCTTTATGGATGATTCTGAGACCTCTTTCTTTTTTTTTTTTTTCAATGCTTTGTTAACCTTGACTGAGACCTCTTTCAAGTGTTCATATTTTTGGTTTTTAAAATTATATATATGTATATATATTTTATATGTATATACAATATATATTATTTTGTGTGTATGCAACATGAATAGCATACACGTGGAGGTCAGAGGACAGTTGTCAGCAATCTATTTTCTCTTTCCACCATGTAGGTCTCAGGGATTGAATCCCATGGGATAGAAATGTAGACAGGCAGATTGCCATGAGTTTTATCTAGCTACAGAGCCTGGTCTATCTACAGAGAGTTCCAGGACAGCCAGTGCTATACACAGAGAAACCGTCTTGAAAACTGAAGAAAAAATAAAAAAGAAAGAAAAGAAAGCTTGCTTGTGTTCATATCCTATAGGTTCCTGGTGTGACCGAGAGCCGTCCCTCAGTGCTACGGGGTGACCACCTCTTTGCCCTCTTGTCCTCTGAGACCCACCAGGAGGACCCTGTCACCTACAAGGGTTTTGTACACAAGGTAGAACTGGACCGTGTCAAGCTGAGCTTTTCCACAAGGTGAGTGTTTGGGAGGACCAAATAACCAAAAGCAACCTTCAGACCTCTAAGGCCTGGAATTAGGAGGTCTTGCCTCCACAGGGCAGGGAGACCCCAAGCTGTGTGACTTCATTTCCCAGAGAGCTTTGTAAGGACCTCTTGGGAGTAGAATGGTAGGAGATGGAGAGCTTTTTACTGCCCACTCCACCTAACAAGAATTCTCCCACTTAATTCTCTGCCCACAGCCTCCTGAGCCGATTTGTGGATGGGCTGACCTTCAAGGTGAACTTTACCTTCAACCGGCAGCCCCTTCGGGTCCAGCACCGGGCCTTGGAGTTGACAGAGCGATGGCTACTGTGGCCCATGCTTTTTCCCGTGGCCTCCCGTGGGGTCTCGCTGCTGCCCTCGGATGTGAAGTTCAAGTGAGACTGTGGGCAGGGGTTCTGGGGCTCCTTGGGGTATGGATATCGGGAGTGGAGGCCCAGAAGCCTTTGGGATACTGGATGACTTCAAGTTCATATTCCTGGACCCCTGTGCCAGGCTGTATGATCGGAGTCTGGAGTCGAACCCTGAGCAGCTTCAGGCCATGAAGCACATTGTGAGGGGCACCACCCGGCCTGCCCCCTACATCATCTTTGGGCCTCCAGGTACCGGCAAGACTGTCACGTTAGTGGAGGCCATCAAGCAGGTGAGGCTGAAGCATGATCCCAAGGCCTATACTGAATTATGCACACACACCCCCACCTTTGTCTGCAATTTTGATTCCCTCTAGTCGCCTGAATGTTCCCACACCTGAACAGGAGGTAGGGACTTAGGGTCATTATGACTGTTGAGTGTTGCCTTGTAAATACGCAGATGTGAATTTACCAGTATCCAATACCAAAGTGTCACCTAAACTAGCAGGCATCTGGGAGGCAAATGCAGCCCGAGTCCCCTGACATAGGAAGCTTCTGCTCATACTTTTCTTTGTCTCAGGTAGTGAAGCACTTGCCCCAAGCCCACATCCTGGCCTGTACGCCATCCAACTCAGGGGCTGACCTTCTCTGTCAGCGCCTCCGGGTCCACCTGCCCAGCTCCATCTACCGTCTTCTGGCCCCCAGCAGGGACATTCGAATGGTACCCGAGGACATTAAGGTATATAGGAAGTAGAGGGCCAAGGGACGGTAGATGCCTGGGAGGTTCTCAGAGCACCTAAGACTTGATGCATGGCTTCGGGTTGGTCAGGGCTCCTCTGGGGACTTAAGTTTCCTTTTTTGCAAAGGGAGGGAGGCAGGTAATAAGTGTTGGCGGTCCAGAGCCAGGGTGAGAGTGAGAAAGTTAAGAGCCAAGCTGATTTCCCATCCTTCCATAACCCACAGACCTGCTGTAACTGGGATGCTAAGAAAGGAGAGTATGTATATCCCGCCAAGAAGCATCTCCAGCAATATCGGGTCTTAATCACCACCCTCATCACAGCCAGCAGGTAAGGGATGGACAGGATTTGTTTCTCACTTGTTAGTAAAAAGTAAAAGGGTGTAGGGCTAGGGAAAGAGGAAGGGTTCCTGAGGGCAGGGTAAAATGAAGGGCCAGAGTTCAGGTTTGGTAGCTGGGTGCCTGGGAATGACCCCTGCTTGGCCTGACACTCCCAGGTTGGTGTCAGCCCAGTTTCCCATCGATCACTTCACACACATCTTCATCGATGAGGCTGGCCACTGCATGGAGCCTGAGAGTCTGGTGGCCATAGCAGGTGAGGGGGCTCAGGATGGGCAGTAAGGTACACCACCCCATACCAACTGGGTAAGTCCCACCATTTAACCTTTCTCCCGGGCCTCTCAGGACTGATGGATGTCAAGGAAACGGGCAATCCAGGAGGGCAGCTGGTGCTGGCAGGAGACCCTCGGCAGCTGGGGCCTGTGCTTCGTTCGCCACTGGCACAGAAGCATGGACTTGGTTACTCTCTGCTAGAGCGCCTGCTCACCTACAACTCCTTGTACAAGAAGGGCCCCAATGGCTATGACCCCCAGTTCATCACCAAACTGCTCCGCAACTACAGGTATCACTGCCTCCGCCTCTGCTGCTTGTCAGATGAAAGAGGGGCTCTCTTCGGTAGCCCTCTTACAGCTACCTGCCTTGTGACTGAGCAGGCCGCTGCCTCTTGGACCAATGGTTTATCTGCATACCGGAGGTCGTCAGACCAGAATGTGTCTGGATGGGTCTAAGTTTCTAGGCAACCCAACAAGAAAAAACAAAGGCAGGGAACATAAGTTTTTCCGTAAAGCCATTGTTAGTTGAATTTCATATTCAACTCAGGCCTATATACTTGTGGTTTTATTTTTTGTTGGGTACTGGGACTTGAGCCCAGGACCTTGCATATTGCTTTCAAGTGTTTACCACTATTGTACATCCCTAACTGTCCTCTCCCCTTTGAGACGAGGTCTGCCAGTGTTGCCTAGGCTGATCTTAACTTTTGGCTCGAGCAATCCTGCCTCAACTTCCTGAGTAGCTAGGATTTTAGGTGCACACCACCCTCACGATTTTATGTACTTCTTTATGCTTTACGCCAGTGCTTAGGTGTGAGTTCTAGACTGTCAATAAGAGTTTGATAAATCTGGGACTGGACAAATGCCTCAGCAGTTAAAAGTATTGCAGAGGACCTGTTCAGCACCCATGTCAAGTGGCTCATAGCCACCTCTAACTGTAACTCCAGGGGGATCTGGCACCTTTGGCCTCCATGCCCCACACACTACCACATACAAACACACACAATTAAAAAGAATAAAAATCTTTTAAGAGTTGAGTAAAACCAAGCTGTGGTGGCTCTCTCCTTTAATCCCAGCACTCAGAAGACAGAGGCAGGTGGATCTCTGTGAGTTCGAGGCCAGCCTGGTCTACAAGAGCTAGATCCAGGATAGGTAATGCTGTTACACAGAGAAACCCTGTCTCAAAAAAACAAACAAACAAAAAAACAAAACAAAACAAAAAATGGGGTTGAGTAAATATAAGATGGGCCGTTCTAAGCGCCTTAATCCCAGCATTTCGAGGCTGGGTGAGACAGGAGGATTCAGAGTTAAAGGCTAGTCTTGGTTGCAGTCAGACATAGTCTCAAAACAGCAGGGTTGAGATAGTTCAGTGGGTAAAAGTAGTTGCTGTACACATACCTAGCAACCCAAGTGGAATTTCCCGAACCCGTGAACCTGCGGGTGGAAGGAGAGAACTGACTCCGCACACATGGCCTAGCATGACTGGCACCACACAGTGATGACTGTAAAAGTGCTGTAAATGCTTTTGTGTCTATGCTTTCATGGCGGGGGGTAGGGGGGTGGGGAGGGTGGGTGTTAGCCTAATTAAATAGTGCTGATAATTTGTTTTTGGACTGCCCTCGTTTGGGAAACGAAAACCTGAGAATGGGTGCTAAATTCTTGGATTTTTAAAAGGAATTTGACTGGTCAGTGAGAGCCCTGGCTGGCTGGGCTTTCTGTTGTTACAGCCGATGCTGATGAATGTGTCCTGGGCAAGGCTGGAGGACCAGAGACTAGGGGTGGGGAGCAGGTGGAGCAGGGCTCCCCCAAGGGGTCTGGATCTTGTTCTTTCTCCTCCTGCCTCCTAGGTCTCACCCCACCATCCTGGACATCCCTAACCAGCTGTACTACGACGGAGAGCTGCAGGCCTGTGCGGATGTGATGGATCGAGAAAGGTTCTGCCGCTGGGAGGGGCTGCCTCGGCAGGTGAGGCCTAACAGGGCAGGGCTCCAACCCTGGACCCCTGCCACCCTCCTCCGGAAGGCACAGAATCCTCCCTTTGTTTGTCACTGTGGCTGGAACCCTTGAGTCCCTAGCTGGGGAGGAGGGAGATCAGCCTGAGGGGTTTCCTCTCACTTCGTCACGTCCAGGGCTTTCCCATCATCTTCCACGGTGTAATGGGCAAAGATGAGCGAGAGGGCAATAGCCCATCCTTCTTCAACCCTGAAGAGGCCGCCACAGTGACGTCATACCTGAAACAGCTGCTGGCCCCTTCCTCCAAGAAGGGGAAAGCCCGCCTGAGCCCCCGGAGCGTGGGCGTCATCTCCCCATACCGGAAGCAGGTTAGGCCCTCAGTCCAAGACTAGGACTGTCTTTGCCTGCTGGCACCCTAGCCAGCTGCTGGCCTCTGCCTCTCTCTCTGAGGGTGAGGGCATGAGAGAAAGGCAGCTCTCCTCTCCCTCCAGGTAGAAAAAATCCGTTACTGCATCACCAAACTTGACCGGGAGCTTCGAGGACTGGATGACATCAAGGAGTTAAAGGTGACATACGTCCTGTCCCGTGTTCTCTCCCAGCCTTCCATATGCCTCTGACATCAGTCTGGGTTTTGTCCCGTCCCACCCTGTTTCCTCGGAATGAAACTGGGGTTTCCCCAGGTAGTTCTGAGAGCAAGCACCATGTCTTTTCTTATCAGTCAGGTGCGTGGCCTCTGCCCTAAGGATGAAGTCCAAACTCTCTAGACCAACCCAGCCTGTCACGTGATGTTTCCTCGCTCCCTCTGTAGTTTAACTCTTGGTCTGAAGGGGCAGTTCAACACTGATTCAGATAAAAATCACGTGGAGAACTTTAAAAATGTCACTGACTGGGTCCCACCCAGCCAAATAGCTGTATGGAGGAAAAGCCAGAGTGGGTTTTGTTATTGTTTTGTTTGTTATTTATTATTGTTGGCTTTCAAGGCAGAGTTTCTCGGTGTAGGTACCCCTGGCTGTCCTGGAACTTGCTCTGTAGACCAGGTTGGCCTCAAACTCAAGAGATCCACCTGTCTCTGCCTCCCAAGTGCTGGGATTATAAGCACCATCACCACCTGGCTTTTTTGTTTTGTTTTGTAGCTCCACAGGTGATTCTGACGTGTGGAGCCAGGGTTGAAAAACTACTGCTTTATGGTGTACAGGCTTCTCCCTCAGAAATTCAGACCAAATTAGTGACTGTGTCTCCAGAGAAGAGAACTCTGCTCGGGGCTTTCTTTGCGGTGCCTGCCACTTGATTTGACTTGAACCCTTTCCAGGCCCTACCCTATAACTGGCTCTGTCGTTCAGGCCTCCACAGTAGGCAGACCTGGCCTCTTCCTGGCCCTGCACTCCCTTCAGATGATCTACAAGTAACCAGTGGCTTGTCTGTACCTTCCTGGCAGCTTTGCCCCCTGGAGTGGGTTTGACACCATGGCTCCTCTTAGGTCTTAAGGCCTGCCTCTGCACTCTAGGTGGGCTCCGTGGAAGAATTCCAAGGGCAAGAACGAAGCGTCATCCTCATCTCCACCGTCCGGAGCAGCCAGAGCTTTGTGCAGCTGGATCTGGACTTTAACCTCGGTTTCCTTAAGAACCCCAAGGTTTGCAGGCTTGTGGGTGGCACGAATGTGTCCTCAGGGCCTGTCCCTTCCATGATATCACCACTTCTTCCTTCCAGAGGTTCAATGTGGCTGTGACCCGGGCCAAGGCTTTGCTCATTGTAGTGGGCAACCCCCTCCTCCTAGGCCATGACCCAGACTGGAAAACGTAAGCATTCCCACCCCATAATTGCTCTTGGTGACGAGTCCCACCCTTGGACAGGTGTGTCTTTACTAAGCACTTGCCTTAGACAGGTGTGTCTTTACTAAGCACTTATACTCCGTTAGTCCTCAGATCTATTGGTGTTCACAATGCCCACCCTGAATTAAGTGAGGTTGAGCCAATCTGCCTTCTGCCTCTGCTCTTCCCCATGCCAATGTCCCTGTACCCCACAGATTCCTGGAGTTCTGTAAAGAAAACGGGGGGTATACTGGATGCCCCTTTCCTGCTAAACTGGACCTGCAGCAAGGACAGGACTTACTCCAAGGTCTGAGCAAACTCAGCCCCTCTACCTCAGGTATGGATGGGCTGTGGTGGTCCGGGGGGGACGGGGGAGGCGTGGCTGTGGGAAGAAGAGGCAAAGAAAACCAAGTATGTCTCCTTCTCTTCCTAGGGCCCCACCGCCACCAAAATCTCCCCCAGGAGCGGGAGGGTGAAGGAGGCCTGTCCTTCCAAGTGGAGCCAGAGTGGAGAAATGAGCTCTGAAGACACAGCTGCCGCCTTCTCACCAGCCAAGCCTTATTGCTGCCTGTTCCTCAGAACCCAGCTCACCTGTCCCCGCGAAAGACAGGAAGGCTGGGACGTTTACATCCCCAACCGTTCCACCCCTTCCTCTGCTAGGGAAAATTAACCCAAGCTGCTAAAATTTGGAGGAAGGGGGAGGAAGAAAAGCTTTTTTTTTTTCTGTCTCCGCAGTACTGGGAATTGAACCCACAGCGGCGAATAGTCAATCGCTGAGCTGCTTCAAGAAAAACAAAATGCCATTCTATGCAAAAGCCTCTTGCTTACGTCTCATCAGCCTTGCTTGCTTCCTGTGCCCCCAAGCTGACCCTCCCGGAGGGTATCTGTCCAGAGCCACACCCCTTTAAAACTACGTGGAAGACAGGAAACCCAGTGGACAGGGAAGCCACCCACAGGCTTCTATGTTTAGCCAATGGTACGGACCACTCCCCTCACCCACCCAGGCAGTCAGCCAAACATGACCTCATCCTTTAGACTCCACCCTGTCCCCTGCTGCCTCCGCCCCCAGCCCCGCCTCTGCAGACAGGGGCCCAGCCTAGCCAGCGACTCGAGAAAAAAGATGGGACTCCAGGCTCACAGCCAAAGTAGGCCAGTAAAGACAGGAAGCTGCCACACATGGTGCAACCTTTGACCTTTATTCATGTCCTGCCCTCCCACTGAGTCAAGTCAGAGATGAGGCTACTACCCAAAGCAGAAACTCCACCCCAGACGACTCCTGTGAGCCAGAAATATAAAGTGCTGGTGTGTGATAGAGGGAAGGCCGAAGGGACTACGAGCCCGCCCTACCCCAGGACCAACGCGGCAGGAGGAGGGGCCCTGCTCAGCAAGGGCAGGGCACTAGGCTGGTTCCCAGAGGCAGGGAGGAAAGGGGCTAGTAGCCCCCAGGTGGGGCTGGGGAAACTCATGCAGTCCTGGGCAGGAAAGAACCAAAAAAGAAACTGGCAGCATGGAGCCCTACAAGGGTTTTGGAATGGGATGGGGGGTATTTTGAACCCCTGTGAGGGGGAGGGAAGGAAAATTGGAGAGACCTTGAGAAACTCAGAGAATGGGACAGCCCCTCCGGCGCTTATTCTTGCGGACCTGTAGGCCAGCCCGAGTGGCCATCTCAAATACCTCCCGCACCCCTTCCTTAGTCTTGGCTGAGCACTCAAGGTAGCCAAAGGCACTGATCCTGTTTGCCATGTCCCGGCCTTCCTCAGATCGAACAGGCTCCTGCAAAGACAAGATATGGGGTCACAAGAAGGGGCAAATAAATATCCTCTATACGCCCTGCAGAACACCCAGCTACCACAGGCAGCTTCCAGGTGGGTCCTAAGACCCACGTTTGCCGTTTCAGAATCCTGTCTATTCTCTCTTCCCACCCAGCCTGATTCCTACAGTACCCATTTCAACTCTGAACAAGCGCCCACTGCCCAACTGACCTCCGTTCTCATTTTCCTCTAGTCCACTGGTTCTCAACTTTCATATAGCTCCTCCTGTTGTGGTGACCCCCCAACCATAAAGTTATTTTGTTGCTACTTCATAACTAGTTTTGCTCCTTTTATGAATCATGATGTAAGTGACTGATACACAACCCCCAAAGGTTGAGAAAACCACTCTTCGAGTCCACCCTCCATAGCTACCAGAATGTTTTTACTGACATGCAGACTGGACATCTGTCCCCAATTAAAACCTTAATTATCCTCCCAAGATAGCCTACCTTCCTTACCTTGCTCTAAATAAAACAGTCCTCTGGCTAGAGTCATTCAGCAAGTCTCTGAGTGCACACCCTTCTGAGCCTTTCTTCAGCCTTTCATAATGCCCTCCCTCCCAGGGCACTCCAGTGGCACAGCTTCCAAACCCTCATTTGACACAGCTGCCCCCTGAGGATAAGGATGGCTCTTCATCTTAGCCCCAACTCCAAAGAGACCAGACCTTAAGCTGGAATAAGTTAAAAAAAAATAGCCTTGGACAGGTGACTTCTCTGACACTTTAGGTACTTGCGGACCCTTCTAGTTCTCCCAGCACGCAGGCCTGGGATGGCAAGAGGTGAACATCACAAGTCCTGGCTATCGGCTGTTTTCCATCCTAGTTTTTGACCCTGGGGGACCTTTCCACACCGCGCCCTGCCTCACCCACCTGTTTCATCTTGGCCAGCTCTCTTCTGGTGTGCTCATCTTGCCTCAGATCCTTCTTATTCCCCACTAGGATGATGGGCACATTGGGACAAAAGTGCTTCACCTCCGGGGTCCACTTCTCAGGAATGTTTTCTGCAGAGATACCCCAAAAGGTGTAGGCGTAGGCACAGAGCGGCAGAAGCCCAGCCTTCCACAGCTGTCACCGGGACACACAGTACCCTTGCACAGCCCCAAACCCCTTGTGGTGGATGCCCCCACCCCAAGGGCTACTATCTCCATAACAAAGGAGACCTGCAGGGCCCAACACTCCCTCCCCGCAGCCTCTGAAGATGGCAGACAGCAAAGGCTCTCAATCCCTCCTGCAAAGCCTTACCCAGGCTGTCAGGACTGTCAATGGAGAAACACATGAGGATGACGTCAGTGTCCGGGTAGGACAGAGGCCGGAGGCGGTCATAGTCTTCTTGCCCTGCTGTGTCCCACAGAGCCAGCTCCACCTGACACACAGGACTACTGAGTAGCTAGCCCAGGGATCCCAAACCTAACACCCCAAGGTACTCTGAAGCCACTGGTCCCATAAACTCAGGGATCATCTTTGCAGCACTCAGTGTGTGCTGAGCCATACTGACCAGTTACAAACCCAACAATCTAAGGCGGGTTTGATCTTTGTGTAGTCTGAGCTGCCATTGTAAGCACCATTTAATTCTTACAGCAACCCTTTGGGGGTA
This sequence comes from Ondatra zibethicus, assembly GCA_004026605.1. NCBI lineage: Eukaryota > Metazoa > Chordata > Mammalia > Rodentia > Cricetidae > Ondatra > Ondatra zibethicus. The sequence goes on along the minus strand of PVIU01000051.1, from coordinate 474,123 downwards.
GGTCTTGCCCTCATTCACATTTTGCAGTGGAGTGAGGTTGAGCCCAGCGGCAAAGGGGCTTGGCTCAGACTCCAGAGCCAGTATGTGGTCAAACCAGACCGTACATCCAGGTTTTCTAGGGCTCCAGTTTCACTTCCTAACTTCCAGCAGGGAAATGAAGCAAAGACGTGGGTGCTTAGAAAGGACATACTAGGGCCCTATAGGAATGGGGGCAGGGTTCCCTGGCAGGAAAGTCTTGGCCTTCACCTGCTTGCCGTCCACTTCAATGTCTGCGATGTAGTTCTCGAAGACTGTAGGCACATAGACCTCAGGGAACTGATCCTTGCTGAAGACAATGAGAAGGCAAGTCTTCCCACAGGCTCCGTCGCCCACAATCACCAGCTTCTTCCGTATTGCAGCCATGGTTTAAACTGGCAGTCAAGAGGCGGGGGATTTGGGAGGAAAAAGAGAACCCAGTAAGGCCACCAGCACTTCTCTAGGGCCCCCAAGCTTCCCTGAAAACCACAGCGTCCAGCAAAGGAAGGGAAGGGGGCTTGCCAAGGCCTGTTCTTGCCAAGAACCAATCCTGCAGGCAAAAGACCTTGAAATGCTGGTCAGAACAGGTCTTCCTGGGTGGGTTAGAATTGATCAGGAGAAGGAAGAAGGTGACACTTGGGAGCCAAGAATACTGGCTTAAATCTTGTTCACATGCAAATGCTCCCAAGAGACCTAGATTTATCTGCCTTGCCTATCAGCTTCTTCTTCTTTTTTTTTTTTTGGCCAGGATTTTGACTCATTAATAACCACTAAAATGCAAGCTAGAATAGACTGTCCCTCCATAGAAGTCATGCATGCCTAATCGCAAAGACGTCAGCTACAGGTGGTAGGGCAGAGCAAGGAACACATGTAGAGCCTCTAGGCGCTCTTATCTCCTGGACACACGTTTTGCTGGGTATTTTGAGAAGAATCTACAGGTCTCCAGTTGCCTATTAGGTGGATGTGGAAGTCAAAGGAGAATCCATAGGCAGTTCTCTTCTACCTCCCAGTGGGTTCCTGGGCTTGAACTCAGGTGATCATGCTTGCTTGGCAAGCCCCCTGCCCGCTGAGCCATCTGACCCCAGGCCATCCTACTTTGACAAAAGTAGGAAACTGAGGCTCAATGAGGTTTGGACACATTATTTCGAGTCCAAATGCCAGTGCAGGGCTGGCTCTCAAAGCAAGGTGAGTGATCCAGTCTGTCTGGCCTACACAGCACCCCACAAGCGAGAACAGAAGCAGAGAAAGTAAGCCAGGGGGGGGGGGGGACAGCCGGAGCAGCCCCAGGACAGTAGGGGCAGCAGGCTGGCTCCCTGGCCCACCCCACCCCTTCCCCAAAGTCTCAAGTCACACAAAGAAGGCTCAGTCCTGGCAGCTCACGGTCAGGCAGCCTGCCCCCTGGGGGGGGGGTGGAGGCCTGGCAGCAACATTGGGTCACTCAGCCCCTGACAGGGGACAATGACCACACTGTGGGGAGCCACACATCTATCACAGCACTGCTATGATGGAGCTAATCCACTTGGGAATCACCTCCACCCACTCTCTGGAACAGCCCCTTCCTCCTAGAAACCAGCTGACCCTTAGGCCCCGCAAACACATCCCTGTGACTTGAAGGGAAAGGCCAGCTTCTCAAGGTCTGCATGTGTCTAGCACCCCAGCACACACGAACAAGCAGTTCACACCTTCGCAGCTGAAGGGGGCTGACCAGGCTACTGAGGTCCCCAGGCCTGCACAGAGGGGGAGGGAGAGTGCCAGCCAGCTAGGGGCTAGAGATGGAGTCCAGGCTGTTGGTGAGAGGGAGGGAGGGAGCTAGAGCCCGGGCTGGGAGGAGCCCAAAAGAAAAGACTAATGAGGATCAGTCTAAGCTTGGACCAGGCCGGGAGCAGTGAAGTAGGGGACAGTAACCCGATCCCAGCCCCAAACTTGGCTTTTCCTTTCAATCCCATATCCTGTCTGGCTCAGCTGGACTCCTTTACACACCACCACCTCAGACCCTGGCCTGTGCTTGCCTTTTCGGAAGCAGAATACTCTAGCCCCAGGCTGATTCTTTTCAGTATCAGGCTTCTGGGTGGTTCCTCCTCCTCCTCCTCCTCCTAGACACACACACACACACACACACACACACACACACACACACACACACACACACACAACTGGGATATGAGGGAAGAGGACATGAGTCACAGGGAATTTATAGGACTTGAGTACACACGGCCACACTTAGCATCCCCCACCACAAGGGATTGTTCTCCCTGATACCCCCAAAAGACTGAGAAGGCATTCACTCTGCAGCTGCTATCTTCTTTAAAGGCGAGGTCTGAGAAGTATAGCCAGGTAACCCACAGGACTTCTTCCATCTCCCCCACCCACGCCCATTTAATTCAACTAAGTCCAGCTGTCTACAGGCTGGATGAGACAGCCCCAACCTAGGGTGGGCAGTGTTGACGGTGGGTGATGACTACTACACGCTAGTCACTTCCGCATGCATGCGCCACTTGCTGTCCCATAGCAACATGGTTGGCACCAGACGATAAGAGGCAGAGGCCAGAACTTCAGGGCACGAGCTTTAGAGCCCCAGCTCAGAAATGTTTGCATCTAGCCTCTTCTCGGCCCAGAAGAGTTGGAGACCCAGGCCAAGCCAGAACATGAGGCCCAAGGCCAAACCGGCAATGCTAACTAACACACTCCTGTGAAACGCGGTCCCAGGGGAACTGCCCCACTGACCCTAAGAGACCAGGAAACCTCAGGCAGGGTCTGAATAGAGGTCTAGAACTTGTGGGACCTTCCCCGGGTCAAAACACTAGCCCTTCTTATTCTCTTGGTTTCCCAGGGGATCCAACAGGCCTTTATACTCTACTCTATTGAGATCTAGGCAAGGAATCACTCTTCAGGCAACACCTTTTCCTTAACTTTAAAGCCAGAAGTGAAGGAAGAAATGGATCCCAGCTTTCAGGCCAATCCCCTAACACTCCCAAATCTCCCAACAGGGTAGGAGGCAGAGTCTGGGATTTTGGTGTTCTGGTTTTTTCCTCACTCTCCAGACGCACATACACAACACGGGAGTGGAATCTTTCCTTGTCGTCTCAACCTCTTAGTTCAGACTAGCTCCAAAAACCGTCTAGGGCGGCGTCCACACCATCCAGGCAGTGGCAGCCCCCAATAGTAACACCCCGCCCCTATTCCCGCCATTCCCCTTCCCAGGCCAGAACTCCCCTAGTCGGCCCAAGGCCCTGTTCCTTACACCCCGCCCGGAACGAGAGCGGCTGGGTAGGGTCGCTCACAGAGATCCGAGTGGATCCTGGCCCGGCTAGGGAGGCTCAGAAAGGAAAGAGGCTCTGGTTCGAGAACGCTCTAACCCAGGAGGCTAGCGCGCCTTTCCCGCAGCTCGGGGCGCTCTCCCATGGCCGGCCCGGAACCCCCTCCCGGGCCGTTCCCGAGTGATCAGAAAACCGGGAAAGTGCTTTCCTCGGAGCCTAGGTCCCACGACGCCTCGCCACCCCCCAGCTCGGGCCCGGGTACCTTCCGCTCCGCCGCCTCCAGCTGCGCGGCCGGTGCCGGAGGCTGAGACTGACCCGAACCCCGCCCCACTCTACAGCACCGCTCCGGGGCGGGCCAGTGGGGGGGGGTCCACGGGGGCGGCCCTTGGCTCGGCCCGCCTCTGCTCCCCGCCCCGGACCGCCGCGGGTCACCCCCCGCTGCTGACCGAGCATCGGGCGGGGGACTGGAGCTGGAGGGACCGTACCGGGGAGACGTCTGAATTGTTGGGCCGTGGGACCCCGGAGGACTCGGACTCGGCCCCTTTACTTCCAACCCTCCTACCGTGGGGGGCGGACCCGAGTCGGGAAAGTTGAGCGGCTCCCAGGGTGGGGTCAGCCAGGGCCACTGCTGCCCTCGCGTGGCCAAGCAGCCCTCCTTCGCCCTAGCCTTGACCGAGGGGACCGGTTATGCCGAAGCTGCCCACTCTCTGCTCCAGGAATCACTGCGCTAAGTGTAACACGACGCTATCCCGAGCCTTGGAGGCCTTTTGCGATCTGCAGTCCCCAGCCACCGTCGTCACCTTACAAGGCCCTTCCTTCCTTCGCAGGGAATTTCCCTATATCCTGTTAAGAGCACACTCCTGGAAGTGCTTCCGCGTCGCCAACTAGGAACTGAGCTCATACTCCTATTGTATTGTGCTGTTGAGCCTAGTCTGATGTGTTTCATAGTTACTTACCTGACCCTGTATCTCCTTCCTTATAAAGGGCCCAGGAGGTGGGTGTTAGAGGAAGTCTATCAGTATTTTATTTGCAAGTTCTGGATACTTTAAACACGCAGGTCTGGAATAAGCTCACCCATTCCCTTTTGCCTGTAAAGAAACTGAGGCCCAGGGAAGTGGTTTGGCAAACGATTTGTGACAGCAAGAATTTACAGTGAGGCGGACCATGATAGGTCCTAGGGAGCAGAGGCAGGTGGATCTCTATGAGTTAGTTCCAGACAACCTTGGCTACATGAGACCTTGTCTCAAAAATCAATCAATCGATCTCGGAGGTTAAGAGCACTGGTCAAGACTTCCAGAGGTCCTGAGTTCAATTCCCAGCAACCACATGGTGGCTCACAACCATCTAGAATGAGATCTGATGCCCTCTTCTGGCCTGCAGGCATGCATGCAGACAGAACACTATACATAACAAATCTATTTTTTTAAATCAATCAAATTTACAGTCAGGCCTATAGGGCACCTAGACCTAGGTGCTGGCTCCCTGCTGCCTCCCATGCTCCTCCTCCAACCTGCCCTCTGCACCATCTAACCAATGTTCTGCTCATCACAGCTTTCAACAAAGACTCGCCGAATAAACGCATGTTAGAAGTCATATGGAGTCTACTGCAGGTACAGCTAGGCTTGGGACTCACACTTGTAATCCCAGCACTCCTGAGGGAGCAGGGTTGCCAAAGCTGTCTCAAACACAAGCAGATACATACACAGACACTTGCTCAGGATCTGAACCACAAAGCACACATTTGGTAAATCAGGCAACTGAGGTGGTGAAAGGCAGTTTGGCACCCAGGCCTTTTAATTCACTCAGTAAGCAATGGTTGACTGAACAGAAAGCTGTTGCTAACCACAAATTTCTGCCTTCAAATACCTTACAGTCTAAATGAAGAACACAGACAACCTAACATAGCTAACATTTATTGAAGCATTATTACATGAACCTTGCTCACCCTACCCACACTAACTACGCATAGTTCTAAAGAGGCAGTACTGTTATCTACACTTTACTGAGACATGGAGGCTCACAGAAGTTACAGTGGTGTTGGGGCAAAACAGTCGGACTTGAGAGTCCCTGCTCTTCACGGCTACTCCCCATTGGCTCCTCCTATGGACAGTTATAATCATGGAGGTAACTGCCTTAGCAGCATGCAGGGGATGGGGGATACCCAGACCCAGAGGACAGGTGAATAGGCAGGAAATGGTAATGTGAGATTTAAAGTAAGTTGGAGCTCTGACAAGCCCACAGAGTTTGGAGGAAGATGGTGAAGCTGGAGAAAAACATGGCAGCCCGATCCTATTTTAAGGTCCTTATCTGCCATGCTCAAGACTGTTCTAGGCGCAATAAGGAGTCTCTGAAGTTAGGAAGTTGGTGTAATAAAGAGCTAATGTGACAAGGAAGGCAGGAATAAAGGCAAATATGAAAGGTTTTTTAAATAGTCAACAGCAGAGTCATACATCCCTTAATATTAGACATGTTATGAGAACGTGTTGCTGAGGAATTTCCTCCCTGTGTGAAAAGCAATAAGTATACTTACACAAACTGAGCTGGCGCAGCCTAGGACACAGCTGGGCTACACTGCATATGCCATCATAAAGGCCGCTGATTTCCTGAAACATTACATGGCCCGCATGATTGAAGCAGTTGAGAATTGTAATGAAGACACATAAGCCAGGTATGACTAACTGCTGGGTTACTAACTTGGGCAGCCATGATGGTGGCCATAAAAGGATGAAGCAGGAAAATTATTACTTATGAAGGAAATGGTGAGGTGCATTGCTCGGAAGCACCAGAGTACCATGGAGGAGATGGTTGGGAGATGACTGGAGGCATGGGTCTTAAAGCTCAGGAAAGGTTTGGGCCAGACACGCAGACTTGGTGAGTATCAGCCGATGGAAGAAGCCGCAGCTGGATGAGGCAAATGGAGCCACTCATGGCAAGTACATGGAGTGGGCGAAGGGGCCGGTAGAGTATCTGGGAAGTCACATTTTTAGGAATGTTCTGTTGTTCTTTCCATCACCCACTTTTCAGGTTCCAGTCAAAGCAAATAACGACACACACCTTTATCCATCGGTTTATTTGTCAGCTGCTGGAATTCTGGATCTAGCGGGCATCCCTTTGTCAATTAAGTGGCCACTCAAGAGGCAGGGACACAACTTCAGTTTGGGACTGGGAGAAGTATGGAAAGGCTGGAGTGGCAGTAAGAGGGATGGGGCCGAGCCCATCAGGAGTAACTGCCTGGCCCTCCCAGGGGGATGACGAAGACCGAGATGTCATCCCCGGAACCCAGCTTGTTGTTGGGGAGACGCCAGCCACGGTCCCGGGGGATGCCCCGGGCCCCTAGGACCAGAGCTTGGGCCAGAGCTGTATACCTGCCAGGAGCACATGTGCACATTCATGTACCGACACGTACACGAGAAGACATATACAGGCCCATATGTGGGTCTCCAGGCATTGTTCCCCTTTGTCCCTTCTTTCACCAGTGCTACCCCCCAACACCTTGCCAGGCAACCCCTTACCTGCTGGGATCATTGGGCTCATAGGCCGACAGCACCCTGTCCACAGTGGCGGCTACCTCACAGTCATTGGTCACATCCCACAAGCCATCCGTTCCCAGGACTAACACATCATCTGGACAGTGCTCATACTGAGTCAGGTCATACACTCGTACCTGGGGGCGAGGAGAGAAGATGTGTGAGGTGCGAGGATTGCTAGACGGGGAGGTTGGAGACGAAGAGGGCCCTGGGTAAAGGCAGCCTGCGCCTCCTGAAGGGAAGGTGTGCTCACCTCGGGGAAGCAGGAGAGGAAAGGCTTGATGGGCAGGGTGGAACTGCAGACCCTGAGGTTGTGGTCTCCCAGGCCTCGGGTCACCCCGATGGTGGCCATGACCCGGGCCTGAGGGAAATGAGAATGAAGACTGCTCTTTAGTTCCTCTCTCGGAATCACTGAAACCATAGAGCCCTCCCACACCTACTGTTCAGTGAAACCTCCACCTCCCTGGACAAGCTGTGGTAGGGCTTCCTGCCCTCTCCCACCTCTACCACAGGGTTTACCTTTTTGCCCTCCCCACAGACCAGAGGAAACCTGAGATCCTCCAGCTCAATCTTTTTGTAGGCCCTGGGAAGGGAGGAGCAAAGGAGGCATCACCCAGGGGGCAGAGCCCCTAACCCCTCTGAACAGCACACCCCCACACAAAGGCCTTCCAGGGAATGGCCATATCCCCGACTCCCAGCCTGACCCAGCCTGCGGCTTCCACCTCGCTGCTGGTGAAGGACTGGCTGCATTGCCATGGGAACGGCCCCAGCTCTGAGGAGAGTGTTACCAGCCAGTCATATTCTGGTCCCTGTACAGCACTCTCTGCCCCAGCTCCTTGGGCTGAACTCTTCGGGGGAACTCAAGGTGGGTGAATTCACTGCCTAGCAGTTCTGGTTTCAGGAAGCCCTGAGGTAAGGAGGGGCCAGACAGGAGAGAGGGCATTATACTCATATCACACTCTGATACAACACAGAGCTGTTAAATTATAGCAGATCCTTACATTTTTCTGCAGGCTACACACTCCTCTAATATTAAATAAGTTAACCCATTCACCCCTCACAAAGGCCTGTTAGGTGTGAACCATTGTCACACAATTAGCAAAGTACACAAAGCAGGACTCAGTCCCAGGCAATCCTGGGCTAGAGAGCCCACAAGAGAACGCTGGAAGATAATGCCCTTGCTGGAGCGTTTGCTGCTCTCATCCTCCACTTCTGACTCTACTTCCTTCCTCAACAGAGCCTACAATGGCAGCTCAGGCTCCTTCCTGCTGCATCACCCCTCCAGCTCACCCAGCACTCCACAGCCCACATGGCACCTTCCCAGGACAGTCCCAGTAGGAAGCTTTCTGGTAGGCAGAGGTTTAAGAGTAAAGCCTGGGGTAGCGTCTTTGGCCCCTACTTACAAGCAGCTGAAGACGCTGGCGCTCTGTCTCTGGTGTGAACTCCCGGGACATTGGAATGATTTCACCATTCCGGATAATGATGGCCCTGCCCAGAGACAGACAAGGCTTGGATCTGATTTTCTCAGACCCCTTCGTGGAGAATTCCAGAAGGACCAGACCCTCCCCATAATGAACCTTATGATGCTTCACTCAGGCCCCCACTTTTTCTTCCCTTGTAGATAGTTCCAACCTTGCCTTATCGCTGTCACGGCCTCCACCCCACCCCTCGAATATTTTATACTTGACCCACTGCCACCTGACTCTCTGCTTTCCCATCATCCTGGAGAGCATGGTCCCTTACATGGCCACTGTCAAAGCCCTCTCCCCACTCACCTGCTGTCACCTGCATTGGCCACATACATCTTGCCTAGCAGGTACACCACAACCAGTGCACAGCAGCCCCCCTCCACTTGGTGGCCACGCCGCTCCCGAGCCATCTGCTCATCCTGCCAGGTGAGGAAGGGTCAAAGGGGTCAACTGCCCTACCTGCCTCTGCAGGCCAAAGTGGGCGAGAGAAGGACCACATAGGGTAACAGACCAAGTTCTGCTCAGGCTTTCAAAGGTGGTGTGGATTCTGGGGGCCACCCATGCACTGACTCCCACCACACAGTGTTGACAGTATGTGATTGGCACAGGCCACCCACTCACCATGAGCTGGAAGGCATTCTCGATGGCCCCTACTACCAGGCTCTCATGGGTTACTTCCTTCTGTGGAGACCAGCAGGACTGAGGGCTGACCAAGTGTGATGGATCCGAGAAACCCGGGGTTCCTGGAGTGGATGGGAGACAGAGGGGAGGTGGCAAGGGGTCCTGAAGTATTTCTACTAGATCCTTTAGCTGCTCCCGGATGTGGCGATGCAGGAGCCGGGAAGCCATTTCAGCAGCTCCGCCACCAGCATGCCCATCAAACAGGCCCCAGTAGTAGAAGAAGAGTCCCTGGCGAAGGAAAAGTTGGAAGTCAGTGGGGGAGGGGAGTGACAGGGCAGAACAAGCCAGTAAGCACCCATATAAAAAAAGACAGAGGAGATCTGAGTGGGATTTAAGGTAAATTAGATTTATTCACTTATTCATGCAAAGCCTACTGTGTCAAGAGAAAGAAAAGGCAAGTTCAAAATATGAAGGATCCAGAGATCAGCACTGATGATTAGTTAAATCATCCATAAATACATGAGTAAACATTCACGGTGGAACTAATCTAATTGAAGCCACTAAGAGCTTCTGTGGTAGAGATAGAACCTCTACACCTCTTGGATTTAGAACCAGGGCCTGAAATCCCTAGGGAGGGGTTGTCACCACATCTCTGGAGGTTAGGAAACAGGAGAGAACATTACCTGATTCTGGGGAGGCTCCCTGGAGGCCCCTGTAACACTCCTCCGGCTTTCCACATACACGACTTCACAGCAAGCCTGGTCCTCATTGTGCCTGCTCTTGCCAGCATTGATGACCCTGCCAGGCCAGAGTGTCCCACATCAGGTTAGACACCAGACTAGGTCCTGGAATAACCCCACCTTAGACACACACACACATCTTCTCCTGCCTGCTGGCCAAGCTGAAAAAGGTCACAGCTGCCTGGGCTTCAAGCCAGAGGGAAGAGGAGAAGGTAGGGCCAGCAAGAAGTAGTGTCTGGGTGGCAGAATATACAGCCTCATAGAAACTGCCTGTCTCAGTCCCTTCATCCTTGGGCAAGGGAGGCTTTCTGGAAGGTGGTGCTGGGGGGTGTGGCCAGACAGGAGCAGTAAGTTTTACTTCCCTACCAATCAAAAATTTACATTCCTACCTCTAGTCTCAGCCAACTCTGCCAGTGATTCTTGGGCACATTCACCCTCACCCTAAAACCACCCAGTGAAAGTTCCGGTCTCTCTTGCAGTGAGGAAGTGCTCCAGCCCAAGTGGGGTAAGAGGAAAAGAAGGTCTACCTGGACTGGGCAAGAGTCTCTTAGCTATAGACTCCTCCCACGTGGGAAGCTAAGTGAGGAGGTTAAGGTGAGGGGCCACCATTTCCCTCCACAACCTCAGTGCCCTCATGTCCCTGGTGGCTTGGCTCGGTTTTCCCCGAAGATGCATTGAAATTATGCATGTTTTGGGAGCATGCTGACGCTCGGCCGGTGCGAACCAACGGGGTCCGTTTCCTTGCCCTACCATCATCTGTCTGTCTGCAGACCTGCATCCAAAGGGATCCATCACGGGCCGAGGGCGGACCCCTCCCCCGCCACAGGAAGCCCGCGGCCTTCTGGTGTCGCGGGCTATTTCTGGGTGTGGAGGGGGAGGGGACCGGTAAGAAGGACAGGGAACTGGGGCGCTGGGGCCAGGAAGCGAGTGAACGAGTCTTTCCACCCGTGATCTCCCTGGAAAACGGAACTGCTCCTTCTCGAACCTCCCCTCCCTTAGCCTGTGAACCGCGGGTGGCGACTGTGAACCGGCCAACTCATCCTCGGTGCGCCATGCCTTCTCCCTAGGAGGGGACTGTCCTGAGCCGGCGAGGGGGAGGGTGGGCAAGGTCCCGAAGAAGCCTATTGAGGTTGCACCCCGTCCGAGAGAGGGCTGGAAGGGTGAAGACTCCTGGGAAGGTCCCCGGAAAGTCGTGCGGGGGACGCATCCCAGTGGCCGGGACGCGTCTCCTGGGAGGGTGGGAGTCCCATCCTCAGCTGGGTGCCCAGGGGTGCTCACTCGGCATAGCCTGTGCTCCAGGGCAGGCGGCGACCGGTGTCCGGGGGGCTTTGCACAGCCCGGCCTGTGTGGTCGTCCGCGCGTCGCAGCCCCCCGGGGCTCAGCTGAAGAAAGGTGGGTCTGGAGAAGCTCGCCCGAGTCTCCGCGGTCTTCGGGGGTGCCCCGACCTCGCTCCCAGGCCTCGCCGGGGGGCTCTTAGGCGTTTCTGAGCCTGCAGGCGGCGTGGAGGTCGCGTTGGGCAGATCGGGGGACTTAGGGCGCTGGGTCGGAGTGCCACCCGAGCTCACCAGGTGCGCCACAGCCGAGCGCACCCGGTTTAGCATGCTGCCTCCCTGCCCCGCCCTTGGCCTTGGCCCCGCCCCCTCAGAGGCCCCGCCCCTAGGACTCCAAGTGGGCGGTGCCCTCTCTTGATCCAGGCCAAACTTCCCCAGGCTCTAAATCTTGCGGGAACTGCCCCACCAACTCCCCGCCTCTTATGCGCATCCCGCCTCTTATGCGCATCCCGACGTCGTTCAGCCAGAGTGTCACAGGGGAAGAGTCTGTTGTGGGAAGGAAGCGGAGAGAAGGAAATATTTCAGTCGTTCTGTAGGTTAGACATCCGCTAGATCTAATCCGCTAGAATTTACCCTTTGTGACAGGGGTGGGAGAGGCAGCCTCCTCGCGTTCCGTTCGGGGTGGCCAGCCAGCATGAAGAGCTTTGGAGCTGATGACTTCAGAGCGAAACATCCACTTGGGTGTGAAGCACTTGGTGTGACAACACCTCAGGCTGTAGCTGATGAATCGAGAAGAGAGAGGAGGGGAGGGAAGGAGAAGAGGGAGGAAGGGAGGGAGGGAGGGAAGGAGGGAGGGGGAGAGAGAGAGAGAGCGCGAGCGCCCTATACAAGCCCGTCAGCTGACCTCTCCAGATCGGGAGTCCTGGGACAAAATCCTGGGCACTGTTCTGTCAAAGGTCACCTTCAAATTCTAGAGAACGATTGTCATTCCCATCCACTTTCCCAGACTTCTGCTGGCCAGTTAGTCAGAAGGCGAACGGCATAATAAATAACTACAGTTATTGTGGACTTGCTGTGCACTAGGTCCTCTACAAAGCACGTTCTATTCGTTAGTTCACTGCACAAACACCACAATGTGGGTTACACCCATTTTACAGATGGGGGGAGTGGACAATCTCCTGTTATTTTATTAGACTTGCCCAAGAGTCACGCAGCCACTTAGAGAGCTATACACATGTCAGAACCTGTTTCTGATGCTGTTTTCTCTGGATTAGGAAGAAAGGCGCAGGAGGGAGCAGAAATCCTAAATTCCCACCCTCAGAGGCTCCAGCAGAACCGGGGTGCTGAGCAAGGTTTCTGGCTACCGCCAGGGGGAGACAAAAGCCAGTTTAAAAGTTTGTCTGGGTTGCAGGCAAGCCCACTGTTAGAAGAACCCAGCTCAGGTGGGCTGTTTTTCTGCCTTCTTGGTTGGAGAGGATTACTGTCCTGCCTCGGAAAGCGTTCTGCCCTTCCACTTTGGATTAGAGAGTCAATCATGTCCCCATCTATCCCCAACATACGGCTCCACAGAAGTGAAGGCCTTTGAGGGAAGGAACCACAGACTCCCTGTTCATAGCTGTAATTTGACCTGCAGGCTCCCGTTGGTGCTTCCTGATCATAACCTGTGTCTCCCCAAAGAGGTGGCCGTCTTGACCATTTATTTCTAAATAAAAATTCCGCAGTGGTCATTCAAACAAAGTACACAGACCTGCTGCAATTACACCCGAGTTTGGGGGAGAAAGATGAGGTCACTGAGGTGGAGCTGGGGTGCACTGGTTACAATCCAGACTCAAAAGCAGCAGCAAAGGTGTCCAGGGACAAAGAACAGACTACCACTATGGGTGTTTTCTTCGTGTTTGAGAAAAACTGAAGTCAACTGTTTGATAAATGCCATAGTCTCAGCGGGAAGCCAAAGACTGGAGGAGGAAAGAATAACCTTTGGTTTTATTATTCAGTGTTTCTGGGACAGTTTACCTGTCACTTTTCAGTGCCATCCAGCTTCCTGGCTCTTCACAACATCCATGATGTGGCTGCAAAAATGGGCCACAGAGCTAGGGCATTTTGACTCCTGAACTCCAGGACCAGATAATAGACAGGGAGGTCAGAACGTTCCCTGGAACCATTCTGGTTCCCATCCATAACCAAATTTGAGGGTTCTCATACCTCTGAACTTCCCACCTATTCCTGGACCATCATACCTCTTCCATCCTGACTTCTCCACACCTGGTGAGAGGTCCTCTCCCTGAGGCAGTAGAGAGTGAGAGGAAAGGGGGGAGCAAAGCAAAGAGAACACATTTATGAGATGTGTTCTCTCCTGGGAGCTGAGAGACATCCCCTAGTGGCAGAGGAGAACCAGGCCTGAGCCACAGAGGGGAACAGAGCATCCTCAGAATGAGCCCCCTTAGTCAGGCATGGTAGCACACATCTGTAATCCCAGGAGGCAGAGGCAGGAGGATCAGAAGCTAGCCTGGGCTACATGGTAAGTTCAAGGCCAGCCAAAGCTACATAATGAGACTTTGTCTTAAAGAGGTGAGGGCAATGACATAGCAGGTAAAGTGACAAGCCTGATGACCCCAGTTCGATCACCAGCACCTACACAGTAGAAAGAGAGAGTGAAAGAGAGGGGAGACTCCACCCCTTGTCCCAGCCTGTGTGCTCAGGACCCAGAACCAGACTTATTCTTTGTTTCTCCCCCACACTTTACCACCTCCCCAAATCTTCCTTACGATAACAGGTAAACACCTCCTTCCTGTGAAGAGACAGATTCACAAAACACCTCTGCCCTCAAGTGTTTAATGCATCCAAAATATGAACCTGTTAAAATTCTGTAATTAGGATTACTTACCATTCTTCTGATGAAGAAGACGCTAGGAACCTTGGATGTGGTTCCCAAGATGAAAGTCATATTCGGTATTCACAGGGTCATTCGCCAGCCTCTTGATGCCCTCTGGTTATACCAGTCTGGTTCTCCACCCTGGTACTGCCCCTAGTCCTCCTGGGTAGAAGGGCAGAACTTCTGTGCCTGAAGTATTTACTGTAATTTCCTTTTGGTGTCAGATGGGAAACCCTGTGGTAAGGAACTTGGTGCAACATCGGAATCTTCCAACACAGCGGTCCTAGCTTCCTAGCCTGGAAAGCTCCTCAAATAACACCCCAATGTCCTAACAAAGAAATGGATTTGCTCCCCTTCACTCTCTCTTTCCTTCATTTTGAGAAATGGTCTGGCTAAGCAGCCCTAGCTGGAATGGAACCCTGTGTAAACCGTATAGACCAAGCTGTCCTCAGACTTGCAGGCAACCTCCTGCCCCTCCTCTGTCCCTATCTCTGCTTTTTTCTCTCTTTGGATAGGGTCTCACACTACAGCCCAGGCTGTGCCAGAATTCGTGACAATTCTTCTGCCTCAGTCTCCCAAGTTCCGGGATTATATGTGTGAGCTGCTCTGCGTGGTCTGAAGAACTGAATTTTAAGATTTAAGGAGCTCAGATTTAAATAATAGCCTACCGATGGTGTAGGTGAAGACTACTCCCAGCTCCAACGCCCACCCGCATCCCTACCAGAACACCACCTAACTCCCTTGAACCACAGGGCTGGGGGGCCACATTTCTGGAGGTTTAGGGGACCTGTTTCTAATTGTCGCGTCCATGAATACAGAGCCCGTGGGCTTCTATCCCTGATCTCGCCCTGAGCCACCAGAGGCCGCTGCGTGCCAGTTGCGCTCAGCTCATCCTTCCCGCAGAGCGCCCCACGCTGTCTCGAAGGAGGCGGCGGTACCCGCAAGGGTTGAAGCCAAGCGGCTATGCGCTCCCCAGCCTGAGGGCGGCAAGCTCTGGAGGACCCGGCCGAACCCTCCAGGGCTAGTGAGTCCAGGCCCAGGGCATTCCGGTGCTCAGAGCAGGGTTCGCTGGGATGCTGGCTTAGCAATTACCCTGCTCTCCTCGGGGCGCAGCAACTTGATAACGACTGATCGATCACAGACAGAGCTCGGGACCAGACAACACCCGAGCTGGCAACTCCCAGGGAGAGCCCGCCTTTGTGAGTCTAGATCACAAGCTCAGAGGCATCAAGGACCTCAGGCAGAAGGTTGAACCGGGACCACTGCTGTGGAGCAGGTGGGTACCAGGATTAAGAATGGGCGCTGAAAGGGGACAGGAACAAGCAAAGCAAGGTCAAAGGTTCTTGTTGACTCCTTGCAGGCTGCTCTCTCAGCATCACCTTAGCCTGAATTGGAGAATGGGGAAAACAGCCCAAGGAAACTGAGGTAGAGTCTGAAGAACAAATCCCAGAAGCAGCCTCCTCCAGCACTGTAGGAGGAGAGAATAGAATGCCAGAGATCCTGAGTCCCCATCTCCCCCAAGTTCTCTAAGCATTGGAGTACCTAGGAGAAATGCCTGAGTTGGATGGGACCCTGGGAGAGCTCAGACGGAAATAGGATGTCGCCAAGAGAAGAACAAGCGGCATTTGCAATGGTCAAAGTGAGCTCCCTCTCCCCGCCACCTGCCACAGACTCGAAGAGGAGACCCGCTCAGAAAAGAGGCAAATCTAGAAGGGTGGAAACACACCCACCCCCTCCACCACCCTCAGTCCGCTCTCTAGGCCTTTCCAGAGCTCAGCAGCTTGTGTGTTTCAGTATTACTTCTCATTGGAGACTGAGTGAGGACAGGACCTTGGGGGAGAATGGAGAAGCTCTTGTGGGCTGTGCACTGAAGCCGAGACCTGTTGCTAGGCTGGCCCTCTGGAAGGACAGCAGAAGAATTAAGCCAATTCCAGAAGAGTCCAGGAAGCCAGGCTCATGATGGGTTGGAGTTGGAGGCAAAGGGAATTTGGAGACCTCAGGATTCTCCTCCTGGGGAGACAAAGCTGCCAGAGTCTGCATGCTTCTCTGACCTATCTCTGTCTCAAGACCAGAGAGACGACAGTACTGATACTTACAGCCTCTCACCCCTGCTTCACTCCTGGGAAAAAGAAACCCCAGCCACTGAGGGGTCACCTCCCCCTCAGGTTTCCATAGTCTGGGGGGGAGGGCAAGGGAGTAGGGACAGATCCCCAGAGCAGAAATGACTAGCCTTTGCGATGGGAACAGCCTAAGCTGTCCCGCCCATTCCCTTATTCTCATGCAAGTCCAAGCTTTCTCTTAGCTTCTGCAGGGGCCTGGCCTCTCTCTGTTCTGAATTTGCCTCCAAATTGCTCCCTCCTTATCCAGGTGGAATGAGTCTGAGACCAGCAGATGAACAGACAGAAGCCTAAAGACTCCAGGGACGGGTAAGTGAGGCAGCTGAAGATGGGAATCGAGGAGAGGACATTCCCCTCCAAGGGAGCAGCTATATCTCTTGGTCTGGCCCCTGGTATTCCTAGTCTGAGCTGGCGCTTGCTGGGGCCAGTGATCTAGGCCATCCCTTGACCTCCAGGACCTCCTGGGGCTCTTCCTGTCCTCATCTGTGGCTAGTTTCTCCCAGCGCTTTTGTGCTTTCGCTTCCGTGGTTTCTCTCTGGTTCTTACCCACCCTCCGTATAGATGTCTGAGGCCCTGTTTGGTTCACAGGAGAAAGGAGGAAGAGAGCAATGGGCCTCGGGTAGACTTCTGGGTCCCGAGTTCCCATGCCATCAACCTCAAGCAAGACATGTAACTTCTAGCCTAGGTTTGTCTCTTCCTTCTTTCCTTTATTTAGTTTAGCGTGTGTGCATGGTGTATGCACGTGTGCACCCATGTGACGGCCAGGGGAAGCCGTCTGGCAGAGGCCTCCTGCCCTGTTACTCTCTACCTTACTCCCTTCAGAAAGGGTCTTTCCCTGAATCCATCACTAGGCTGTCCAGTAATCCAGGGATCTTTTTTACATAGTCTAGATTTTTCCATCTGTGTTGCTATTCTCATATTTGCTCAGCAAGTCCTCTTACTCACTGAGCCATCCCCCTCAGCCCTGTGTTTTGTTTTTGTTTGTTTGAGATAGGATCTTCCTATTTAGCCCTGGTTAGCTTGGAACTCACTATGTAAAGCAGGCTGGCCTCACACTACCAATGATCCCTCTTGCTGCTACCTCTGAAGTGCTAGGATTACAAACATATATACCTCTCTCTCTTTCTTTCAAAAATTTAAATCATGTTCAGATTGAATTGCACTGCTGCTACAGTCCCATGATTTGAAACTCAAATACATAAAAAGAAAGAAATTGGTGGGGAAAAAAGTAATTCTCCTACCTCCATCTTCTAGACAGGAAACAAATTTCCCTTTTTAATGGCAAACAATGTACACTTTCCAGACATGGCATGTACATATTAAGTAAAACACACCCTGCCTTGTGTGTACACACCTTCTGCTTGTCGCCTCCCCACCCCCCATAAGACTGGATTCTCACTAGAGTATACCGCTCACACCATTGCAAAGTTCTTGGATGGTTTTGGTTGTGTTCTGTTCTGTGTTCCCAGCAATTTGGAAGGAACGCATTTTCAGATTCTCCACAGTGCCCTCAGCTCTTCTGCTGACACCTGTGGGGGTTAGAGCCAACCTTTTTGAGCTTTATTTGTAAAACGGGCAATCGCAATCCTTTGTGCAGTGGAATGTAGCCAAGAGCACACAAGTGAAGTGTCTGGATCAAGAGCTCAAAAAGTGGGAGTCAGCATCGTTGTCTCCCACATGGCACAGCCCTTGAGTTCACTCTGCAAAATCTCTTAAATGTCTCCTCCATAGGCCCTGCCTTCCTGTCCCCTGGTCCTTCTGTATCACTCATCGCCCCCGACAGTGACAGCGTGTCTGGCTGCAAGCTGCCTGGGGACAAGGTATGCATTCTGTTTAACCTTGGGGCTTCTAGAGCACGGCACAGAGAAGGGGCTGAACCTGAGTGCAAGGGACCGGCTGCCCTGAGCTAAGCGGGATATGTACTTCTCTCCACAGAATGAGTGAGAGGACCATGAGCAACTGGAGCCCAGGCAGCTGGGTGCTAGCACTGTGCCTGGCCTGGCTGTGGACACGGCTGGCCTCTGCTTCCTTGCAGCCTCCCACAGCCACAGGTTTGGGGAAGGTGGTGAGAGACTAGAGAGGACTTTCCTAGGACATCTGGAGAGCTAGAAGGCACTCCAACCCACCCCACAAAGCAGGCAGATCCCTGGGGCAGAGTAAACTTTGCAGAGGCGACTCCTCTGGCCATCGCCCAGGAAACTGCCCTCTTCTGCGGCCCGGTCCAGAGAAGGCCTGGGTAGACACATTGGTACTATCCTTTCCAGGGGGAAGGTGTTCTACAGTGAGAGGCCCTCGGTGGAGGCTTAAGTCTAGTCTCCTGGCCTAATTCTGGGGTTTTCCTTCTGGGCTGGCTAAAGCCTCTGTAAGCGGATGATCCTCCCCCCACGCATTGTAAGCTCTGGGGCCCTTGCCCTCACCCTGAGAAAGTGGAGGGAGGGAGGGAGGAAAGCAGGTTGGAGGCCTGGGTCTCTTGACCTTTCCCTGCTGGCCCATTCAGTTCTAGTAAAGCAGGGCACCTGTGAGGTGATCGCTGCGCATCGCTGCTGCAACCGGAACCGCATTGAGGAGCGTTCCCAGACCGTCAAGTGTGCCTGCCTCTCTGGCCAGGTGGCAGGCACTACAAGGGCAAAGCCCTCCTGTGTGGATGGTGAGTGCATGGCCAGGCCCTGGGCAGCCAGGTGGGTAAGGAGGCCCAGCGCAGAGATAAGAAAGTCTGTTAGGTCTCGCCATCTGCTGAGGATCTAGTTTCGTAGCCATCTTGGGGCTTACCTTATCAGTCTCAAATAATGGAGATCGTCTTGGAGGAGAGGGCAGACGTGACCCACCCTGTGTCCTAGAGGAAGAAAGCTCTTGTTACAGGCTGCACACACCTGCCACCTGGTTCATATGCACAGGGATGCATTCCCGCACACTAGTTCCTCGGCCCACAAGCCAGGAGGTCCTCTTCCACAAGCCCCCTCTTATTCTCCATCTACCTTTGCCTTCTCCTTGGGGTCACATCGTACACCCACTTTCCCTCCTTTCTGCCCACACTTGCGTTCCCACGCTCTGGCAGCATCTGTTTCAGCACGCTTACGCTCGCTAGCCCGCATGCCAGCTTGTACACTCCTGGATGTGGCTTGGGTAGCAGTTTCTATGCACTAAGGAGAGCACTGACTGTGGTGCCTCTCTGCTAAGGACAGCTGCCTCAGACTCAGCGTCACCTGCCTCCCAGCTTGATGTCCTTCTCCCTTTTGGGTGTGATGCAGTGATGCAGTTGATTGGGATAGTCCCCAGCCCTCAATCTAAGTACATTGCTGTCCCCTTGGACAGCCCAGGTTAGGGGGAGGACAAGGAAAGGTGGCAATCAAAGCACAAGCTATGTGGGCAGGTACGCCCCATTCCCAGAGCAGCTGTAGCCAACTCTGTGCTCCCAGAGCTTAGAGCCACACCTGCCTCCCGCCCCACAGCCTCCATCGTCTTGCAGAAGTGGTGGTGTCAGATGGAGCCCTGCCTGCTGGGGGAGGAGTGCAAGGTGCTCCCGGACCTGTCAGGGTGGAGCTGTAGCAGCGGACACAAGGTCAAAACCACCAAGGTATTGAAGTGGATGCTTCGTCCTCCCCTCCTGTTCCGCCTTCACCTGGGGTAGCACAGGGGCCAAGCCCTGGAAAGCCGGGATGGCAGTGCTGTAAGGTGGGCATGTGAACTGTAAGAACGCGCTCCAGACAGTCTCCTGAGTCTGTCTCTAGGCACTGCTGCCAAGGGTGTGGTTCGCCCTTATTGGCAAAGCTGATGTTCTGCCTGCCTTGGTTTTCTCCTCTTTGCTTAGCATGGGTTTACTACTAGAAAATACCAGGCCTTTAAAAAGAAAGTAGAGCAGGCCACAGTGGCACACATCTGTAATCTTAGCACTCAGCAGGAAGGTCAGGGGTTCAAGGCTAGCCTGGGCTACATATACCTGTCTTGAAAAAAAAAAACAAACATAGAAAGAAAGAAAGAAAGCCCAAGGGAGGAAAAAGTGGAGAACTAGGAAATTACCTAGGTCACTCAGGGAGGAAGTTTTCCTAATATCTGAATTCCAGAACCAGTAACCACTCTGCCTACCACCTCTGCCACAGACTGTCCCCTGTCACTTATACTAGTCTTACAGCCATTAACTCCCTGCAGTTCCTACCTGCCCTCCTCTAGTCAAATTGATCTGTCCTCATTGGCAGCACCCAAGAAGATTATTGTCACCATGGCTCGCTGCCTGCCCCACAAAATGGGGGGCAATTAAAATTTAATCAAGCTCTTTAGCAGTTCCATGTGTGCCTTGGCTAATTAGTTGCATGTCGTTGTCATCATGGTCTGTGCAAATGAGTGACAAGCCAAGGCAGTGTCCCTGCCCCGGCCCCATCGTGCACAGCAAGAAGGTTGACAAATAGAAGCAAAAACAGGTTCTAGGATTCTAAGAAAAGTGGGGGTTATCATAGAACACACAACACTGGTAGCTAGCTACAGCAAGAGACAGCTTGGGGGCTGGAGAGATGGCTCAGTGGTTAAGAACACTCTTGCAGAGGATCAAGGTTTAATTCCTAGCCCCCACACGGCAGCTCACAACTGTCTACAACTCAATCCTAAAGGATCCAATACCCTTATGTGGCCTCCCTAGGCTCCAGGCACACATGTGGTGAACAGACATTCATTCAGATACAACACTCATACACACAAAACTTAAAAAAAAAAAAAGGAAGGAGGCCTGGAGAACTGGCTCAGTGGTTAAGAGAACTGGCTGTTCTTCCACAGTTCCTGAGTTCAATTCCCAGCAACCACATGGCGACTCACAACCTGATGCCCTCTTTTGGCATAAAGTCATGCAAGCAGACAGAGCACTGGCATACATTAAATTTTTTTTAATTGAAAAGAAAGAAAGGAAGGAAGGAAGAAAAGAAAGGAAGGAAGGAAGGAGAGAGAGAGAGAGAGAGAAGAGGGTTTGGCTGATTAGAAGGCTGAAAAGCCTGTCTGTAGGCAGCAAAGGGAGACAGACATTCTGAGAAGGTTTATCAAAACTTGCAAAGTGGACCCATCACAGAGTTTGGGACATTTGCCATACTGTTACAGGGTAGGGTTTGTGGCCTAAAAGGTAGATCACAACGTTTGCAATTTGTGTAGTGACTCAGAAGCAAACAGTGATGAGGCTTGTCTGACTGATGTCAGCATGGACCACCAGACCACCATGTCCAGCTTGGATGGCTTTAGGAGACTAGCAGCAGTGACCTCTAAGTGATTTGCATGACCCAGTGCTCCCTGGCATGCTACAAAGGCTGACTCCCTGTTGATTTCTCTAACCTTCTAACCACTTGCTTTCTAGGTCACACGATAACCCTCAGGGTCATGGCTTAGACAGGACAGTCTGAACTGTCTGGATTGAAGAATGGCTTCTGGTCACACCAGCCAGACATGTAGTCCCATGTGCCCCATGTCAAATGCAACATCAGACTGTCAAGTTAGTCATGCTGCTTAGCAGAAATGCTTGTCTCTTCGGTCACATACTTGAGATATGTGCTCTCTTATGAACAAAAGTCAACACATATAATCCTGTCCTAAAGGAATATCTTGTCAAGTTAGGGAGTGGATGACAGACAGTTCAAACTGTTTAAAATGTGTGGTACCATGGCCTCTGAGCTACCTGCCATGGGTGTGGTGGGGATGAGTGGATGAGAGTCTCATTGATCTTTGACTGTCTCCTGATCACAAGACACAAAGTCATGAAGTCCTGCATCCCCAGCAAGATGCTAAGGTCTTAAAGGAGACACTGTCCCCTGATGCCAAGTCAGTGGAACCTCTTTTGACAGTGCTGGAAAGTAGAGATGAGGCCCAACAACTCTTTAGCCCAGCTCTGTAGAGGCAGGGTGTGTGGCTCACACCCTTTGCTGTCCAAGGGATGGACAGGTCCTCAGGACCATCCCCCCCGAATGTCACGTGTTTTGGTTTTTGTTTTTGCTTGTTTTAGTGGACAAGGAAACTGAGTCACAGAGGGATGAGATGGTTTGTTCAAGATCTCACAGTTCGAGCTTCCAAAACTCAGATGCTGAGATTCCAGGCTAAGTCTTCATGCTAATTTAATCTAGAGGGCTAGATTAAACACTGTCTAGATAGCAGCAGCATGTTTCTTGGGAGATGGGATTTTGATTGAAGCCACTGATCTCCCATCCAAAATAATCTAGAATTCCTACACACTGCAAAGTGGAGCTACATCTCAGTCCCCCAGATCCAGACAGTCCCCACGGTAGCCCAGAGGTCACTCGGCCCAGTTGCAGCTGGAGCACTGTGAGCTGGCATCCCGTTGACCCTCTGACATTTCTCTTCTGAGAGCCTCAGCCATCTCCCTAGATAGGTACCTGGAAGGCAGAGAGTTAGGCAGAGTACATCCCAAAGTTGAAGGTCTTTAGGTTGGCCTGATAGATGGCTTGGGAGTAGCATCCTGGTTTACACTCATCATCAAGGCCTTAGGGAGTGGGGTGTGTTAGAGACCAGCCTGGATGTTGCCCCATCCCTGAGAAGGCAAATCAGTGATAGCTTAGAATGGATTCTTAGCTTCCCCTATCTCCCTAAGCATTTGACTAAGACTCTGATATCACCCCATCTTGGGGCTTATTTTTGGTTTGGCTAAACGAGATGTTAAGTTCAGAAGGCAGGCCTCTAACAGTCTCTGTATACAGCAGGGCCACAGGCTAGGGTGCCCATGGAGAGGTCAAAGGCAGTCACGGCCTCCTTCCACACTGAAGAGTGGAGGTTGGAGGATAGATGGAGGGGTTGGCCAATATTTTCTGGAAAGAGCCGGAAAATGAATCCGCTATATTCTGCAGACCACATTGACTCTCTGTGACATATCCTTTGTTTTGTCTCATTGTGTTTTAAAAACATTTCAGAACTGTCAACGCCATCTTTAGCTCTAGGGTGGAAGAAACACCTTGTGACCCATTCCAGGTGTTTGTCACCCCTGACACCCAAGGGACAGCTGAAGGCCTGGGATGGCCTCTCAGCCTCCTGGCTTGCCCTCTGTGCCGTGGAAACCTGAGCACAGGGCGAGGGCTGGCTTTGTTTTTTTCCTAATGCTTAGGCAGAATGGGTGAGTGAATTATTTAGGTTACAAATGAGACAGCTTTGGCGGAGCAGACAGTAAAGCCTGCTTTCCTGGAGGTCGGAATGCAGGTTCTGCAGGCTGCTGTGGAGCCCAGTGATGGAACGCTGCAAGAAAAGGGGGGCTCTCTCTCGTCCCTCCTTCCTGGACGCTGTCACAGTCTTGCTTCAGCCTGACCGTCCCCCCCAGCTGTGCCATCCATGTGAGCTGGGGTTGGAGTGGGAAGCATGGAGGTGATGCCCACAAACTCCTGAGAGCTACCAGCCTCCCGCAGCCCCCACCTGCCTCAGTGTCCTGATTCTGTATCTCCCTTGGCCCCCGCTGAAGTCACCAATTCATTGTATGAAGTCCTCCATGCCTTCCTGCCCCCTGCCCTGGCCATGAGTTTGAGTTTATTGGGTAAACTCTGAGGTGTTTGTATATGGCCAGGAGAGCACCAAGTAAGAAGGTCTGGCAGAGAAGAGAAACTGTTCTGCCTCCCCACCTCGAGCTCCCCAAAATTCTGTATCCAACTGAGTTCAAATCTGTCTGTGTCTTGTAGCTATGCAAATGACAGCCTAGAAATAAATGAGTTTCCTCGGACCATGGGGTTCCTGGAGTCAGTTGTCTCCCTCTTTGATGAGGGCACCTTAGAACCTCTGAAGTTCACCGGAACCTCCAGACCCTCAGCTATGCAGGCCTTAGGAAAGTTGACAACTTTAAGTCACGTGACTGATTACTGCCTGCCTCCTGGCAGTTTCATTAAAGTCTGTGAGTGACGTTCTGGTTAATGATCCCAGACAGCTCCACAGCACTGAGACTGCAGCTCCCTAAAACCGCAGAATTACAGTTGCAAGGCATTTTAGAAACCAGCTAGCCAACACTTTCATTTGCCAGCCAAGGAGAGGGTAGTTCAGAAAGGTTAAGTAATTCGGTCACACACAGTCACACAACAAGCTGATGGCATGCCCTGCCCAGTGATGCAACACAGAGTTCTTTCCACTATTGTGTACCCTATTTTGTACCCCAGAACAGATGAGAACTCAGAAGGAAGACAGACGAGAGTCCCACTCTAGAATCACCCAAAGCTGTGAGGGCAAGCAATAGAGGGAAGAGGAAAGGGAAGAGGAATGGGAACAGGCAGAGGAAATACACAGAGGGAAGGAAGGGGCGGGGTGAACATCACCACTTCAGAACTTCAAACCACAGAACAAAATTGGACAAGACTGATGTCACCTGAAGAACGGATCTTTGTCCTTTCTGGATGAGGCAACATGCAGCCCTGTCAGTCCTTGGCAAACTGGGCACGGTGGTGCATACCTACAACCCTAGCACTTAGGAAGCCAAAACAGGAGGATGGTGAGATAGAGGCCAGTCTGGACCACACAGGGACCCTGTCAAAAGGAAATCAACAACAGTAGCAGCAACAGAAAGAGACTGGAAAGCCTGCAGAACTATGAAGCCGTTTTGGCTCTCCCAGGTTCTTTATGTCTTGTGCAAACTAAAGCTCATGGGCTACAAGTATTTTTTGCAAATAAATGTTATTGAAACATAGGCTATAGGCTAGGCTTATTTGCTTATTACTGGCTATGACTATCTTTGTGCTGTGACAGCATATTTGAGTCATTGGGAAGAGACCACATGACTCTCAAAACGAAAATAAATTCAGTGGAAATTTTTTGTCTGTCTTTGCAATGTGTTTTACTGTAGTCTTCTGAATGTGCACCCTCGCAATCTAGAAACTGATGACTGCATTTGAGTCCTGTACTTGGGGAGCTGTAGGAGGGGGCCACTTGTTCATTGCCCAGAACTGAAATAACCACAAAGATACTGTATTAATTAAATCACTTCTTAGCCCATTAGCTCTAACTTCTTATTGGCTAACTCTTATGTTAACTTAATCCATTTCTATTTATCTGTATATGGCCGCATGGCAGTGGCTTACCGGCAAAGATTCTAACTGGTATCCGTCTCAGGCAGAGGATCCATAGCATCTCCCTGACTCCACCCTTCTTCCTCCCAGCATTCAGTTCTGTCTTCCCTGCCTACCTAAGTTCTGTCCTATCAAAAGGCCAAGGCAGTTTATTTATTCATTAATGCTAATCACAGCACACAGAGGGGATTCCCACATCAGGGAGCTTTGTTTTTTTCTTTTGATTCTGTGCCCATGTACCCTTAAATCCTTTCCAGTGCCTCTTGTGATATCTAACAACAACGAAACCCAGAGACATAAATCCTAAGACAGTCTAAGGGAAAGACTTGGGGTAGATGACGCCGTTCAGATACATCACGGCCCACATCAGTTCAGTTGCTCCTTCCCCAGTTCATATAACTACTATTTTTGAACTTCAGCAAGATAACTGCACATGCATCCTTGTGTAAAGATGGAGTTGTGCAGGTATGTGTGCAGCTGGCATTTCTACGTCTGTGGAGTTTGGCATCTCCATGCCCTCAACTGAGGATGATACTCAGAATGTGTAGGAACGAGCTTAGCCTTGACAGTGATGGAGGCAGGTGACCGGACTAGGGCACACTGGCTGTTCACAGCCCACTACACAGTGTACACTCCCACTCCACCTGTGTGGCTGAGATGGGAAGGGTTCCTTTCCACTTTCTCCCAGGGTGAGTAGCTAGCTGGTCCTTGAAGTTATTCCTTGGGATGTGATTTGTCACCAAGTGTGGGATGGGCACAGGCCAGCAGCTACAGACTCTTGTGGCTGTAAATGTAGTTGGAGTAGATATGTGGGCCGAGCATGCAGAGGACCAGAGAACTTTTCAAACCACTCCTGAGTGCAGAGATTCCCTTTATCCTCCTCCACAGCATCAAAGCCATTACCCATGAAAATTGCTCTTGTTGTCTGACATGACACACACAATGCCCCAGCCAAGCATCCTGGTCTATCCTAAGCACAGACTGGCAGATAGTCCAACTCTGATTTGTTCATTTGTTGTTACTAATTTTGAGTTTTTGTTTGTTTCTTTTCTTTTGTTGTTTTCTTGAGACAGGTTTCTCTGTGTAGTCCTGGTTGTCCTGGAACTCGTGCTGTAGACAAGGCTGGTCCTCGAACTCAGAGCTCTGTCTGCCTCTGCTTCCTAAGTGCTGGGATTAAAGGCATGCACCACCACCAACCTGGAGTCCACAAACATCTATAAATCTAGTTCCAGGGGATCTGATACTCTCTTCTGACCTCTAACGAGGTACACAGGTGGTGCACACACATACATTGAGGCAAAGCACTCATACACATAAAATAAATAAAACCTAAAAAGTAAACTTTTTTTAATTATAAAAAAATAATCTCGATCTGGTTGCTGAATGGTTCTCTATAGTTTGATAAGTGAGAATAAGATGGAGATAAGAATAAGATCATTACCAGTTTTGCCTGGAAGGAGAGGCTGGAGGTGCCTACACGTGCTTTATCTGATTGCATTTCCTAGTTCATTGATTTGGGTGTGGAATGCGCACATATGCAGGCCATAGGTCGACATCGAATATCTTTTTCTGCTGGTCTCTCCTCCTCCTTTGTTTGTTTGTTTGAGGCAGGGTCTTTGAACCCAGGGCATACAAGCTGTCTAGACTGCCTGGCCGGTGAGTCTCTAGGATCCTCCTGTCTCCATCTTCTGTGATGGGATTACAAGGGTGCCACTATGACTTTAAAAAAAAAAAAACCTAGGTAGTGGCTAGAGATATGAACTCAGCCTTCCTGTCTGCACAGCAAGCGTTTCACCACTGAGTCACCTCCCCTTAAGTACTTACATATATGTTTTAAAAATATTTTTACTTTTTTCTTTTTTTTTCCTTTTTTTTCTTGGTGGAGGATGCGTTTTACATTTTTCTTTTATTATTTGTGTGTGTGTGTAAGGAGGTCAGAAGCATCAGATCCCCAGGAGCTGGACTTATAGGCAGTTGTGAGCCCCCCAATGTGGGTACTGGGAACTAAACTCAGAGTCTTTGGAAGAGCTGCACCAGTACAAACTCTGCTGCTGAACCCTCTCTCCTGACTGCCTATACGTCCACTTTTAAAAATACACAGGCACACACACACACACACACACAGTTTTTTGTTTGTTTGTTTTTTTTGTCTTCCTCTTTTCCATTCATGAAACAACCAGGGCATTTTCTTACCTGAAAACAACAATGACAAAAAAAAAAAAAAAAACTACGCAGAATTTCACTCAGAACCACAAAAATGAGCAACAGTCAGACTTAAAGCAAAGGTGTGCTAAGAACAGCAGTGCCACCTCCTTGAGCCCTGATGAGTCACGGTAACTGTGAGCTGGCTGCCCATGCCTTGGTCATTTTGCCCCCATGGAAACCTGTGAAGCAAGAATTATTAACATCTTCTTACAGAGGCATCTGCTCAGAGAGGAAAAAGAAGCCATGGGCCTTCCTTCCCTGGTTGCCACCCTGCCTGGGCATCTAGAACATAGTAACGTGTGTAGAAAGAGAACAGGGGAGGTGGGCAGTTTTCCATGCGAAAGTTCTGACATAAGCTAGGTGTGATGTACACACCTGTGATCTAGGACTTGGCAGGATGCTGTGTTGGGGTCCTTGTCACAAAAAGAAGGAGGAAGAGAAAGAGGAGGAGGAAGGAAGGGGAGGAAAAGAAGGGAAAAGAGGAGGAGAGAGAAAAGGAGGAGGGAGAGAGAGATGAAAGAGACAGGAGAAGAGGAGAGGGAGAAGGGAAAGAGAAGGGAGAGGGTGAAGAGAAGAAGGGAGCAAAGGAGGAAGAACCGGCAATAACCCAGGTAAGACATAAGCTCTCCGACCTAAAGGAGTGCTTGGCTGCCTGGGGTGTGGCAGGTGCGGAGGAGGAAAATGACAGTACTTCTCAGTTTCGGACTTTCCTTTCATTGTTAGTCAATGCGGCCCTTATCCTCTCCCACAAGCACAGAGGCACCTTGACCCAGTGCACTAGGTCAGCGCACTGTTTGAGTGACACTGGAGGTCAGCATTCCAACTGCCTTTCCCAGATCCTGTAGCCTTCCCGCTAAAGCCCCTTGCACAGCGGTCTACACACAAGAGAAAGAACTGAGTAGGCAGATGCTTCAGTTAACGACTTTTGCAGAAGCCGTAATTCAAACCTTAGACCAGAAGAAGAGTGTACTGCTGGGCTATCAGTTCTAGAGGCCTTAGATGACCTGGAATTTCTGAGGCAGGAAGGGAGACACCCTGCTGAGGGGCACTGGGTTGCTATAGTTGACAGAGGGTCCTTGGCCACAATTTCAATCCTTTGGTTTCCAGGAATTTGGGGATCACTTTCCTTCTGGTGTGGTATCGAGTTTCTCTTTAACTTCAACTGTGCATGTGGATTCCCAAGCCAAAGCCAGCCTAGCTGGAGACTGTGCTACACAGAGAATCTCTTCTGGGATCCCCACAAGAATTGAGAGCCAGATGTTCAGAAGATGGCCCACTTAGACAGTGGCACCTATCCTAGACTCTCGGGGATACTGGGGCGAGTGGGCTCCTAAACCCCTAAGTCCCACCACACAGAGTTCCATAGGGCTTACCAAGGACAGGCATCAGTGGCCAAGAGGATGACCATACTGAGGGGTTTTACTGTGGTTTTGAGGTGAGGAGCCGGGGGATATGTGTGGTTTATGCTTTTGTACATGTTCCCGTGTGCACAATGTCAAGAGTCTTCTATCGGCTCTCTGCCCTATTTTTTAGTGACAGGGGCTCTCTCGCTCAGTCAGGAGCTCATGGACACCTCAAAATTATATGGCCTGTGAGCTCCAGTGATCCTTCTCTCTCTGCCTCTCCATCACTAAGATGACAGGGGCAGTCTGGTTTGTTTGTTCGTTTGTTTTGAAATGTGTGTGCTGGAGATTCAAATTTAGGTTCCCATGGTTGTGCGATGAGAACTTTAGCTGCTGGACCATCTCCCCCATCCTGTAAACTGAGTTTTAATCGCTGGAGTGACCCAGGACAGTCTTCAAGGCTACAGGGTTGAGGTTTTACTCCATTGATCCTGGGGGCAGGGGTGTCCTTGCCTCCTCCCCTAAAGAACACTGCCGTCTGGTTAGCCATCGACTTGCCAGTGGGACCTGCTTTAGTTGTGATTGTTAAAGAATAAGCTGCTGGTAAGCTGATTGCCCATCAATAATCTTCCCAGAGAGAGAGAGAGAGAGAGAGAGAGAGAGAGAGAGAGAGAGTCTTTTAATTACATTTACACAGAAACAATTGGTTGCAGTTGTAGACTTCAGTCAATTACAGATGTCAAAGAAGAAGCAGGGCCTAGGATGGGATGGATATAGAAGAAGGACGGGTGGTTGAGATATGTGTGTGAGATTTGGAGAGCGAGATTAGCCTCTGGTTAAGAGAGCACATCTGTCCCAGGACAAGTTCTGTGAAGACTTCAGTGCCCTCCTTCACCCTAGCCTGTGGGGTTAGACGTTTCCTCCCTGGGATCCTCTCGCTTTGCTTTCCCCTGGGACGGGCGGGGCAATCTCCCTGGAATGGAGGGTCCCTGTTAGTGCACAGGCAGAGCGAGCGTCCCACATGGCTCCCTGGCATCTGGGTGCGCAGCGCCCCCTGGCTGCGAGACCGACCTGGTGCTGCGATCACAAAAATCCTGCGGCAGGAGGAGTGCGAGGGGTGAGGGGAGCGCTCAACCAGCAGCTCCGCGTCCAGAGCCTCCAGAACCTTCCGCTGCGGAAGAGGTTAACCTTGGTCTCCTCTCAATGCCGGGCCTTGTGGCTGAAGAGAAAGTCTTCAGACAGGAAGGCCTAGGCCCCTGTGGGCAAAATGGAGAGATATAAGGGTACAGATAATGTCTGTTGATGCACAGTGGAAAGATTTTTACCTCCTTGATTTTATTTTCATTCTAACCAATGTTGAAGCGCATCTTGCATGCAACAAAATACCCTTATTTGAAGTGAATATTTAGTTGAGTTTGCACACATTTGTGCGGTACTTGCATGATTGGGATTTCATGTTGGAGCTGAGGACTTTTCTCTGATGGTAGAGAGAGTGCTGCGAGTTTATCTCCATAGCAGAAACCTCGCTGGTATGTTGGTGCATGTTTGCCATCCCAGCACTCGGGAGGCAGAGATATGAAGATCAGAAGTTCAGGGTCATCCTCCGCTATGTTGTGACCCTGTCTTAAAAAAAAGAAAAAATTCCCCATCTCCTCAAGAATTACCAGCCTTGCCTACCTGGTTACCAGGCAACCACTAGAACGATGCTCTTCTCACAGCTAGGAAGGCAGTCAAGATAACTGCCCACAGGCATGCCCAGAGGCTGTCTCCTAGATGATTCTAGACTACTTTAAGTCGAAATTAACACTATCACAAACGTCCGTGTTTGTTTAGGATAATGTTGGTTGGCCTAAGGAAAAGTAGAAAAGCGTTCACTCCATTTCTGTGCGCTGGAAGGGATGTGTAAAGTGTACTATTTCTTTTTTCCAATTGTTCAGTTGTGGTAGAATTTACTTTTGAAGCCATCTGACTTTTATGTCCTTAATTTTTTACAAAAATATTTGTGTGTGTGTGTGAGTGTGTGTGTTTAAATACACCACATGCATAGCTAGTACCCTTGTAGGACAAGAGTGTGTAGAATCCCTTGGAATCAGATGACTGTGAGCCTCCATGTGGATGCTGTGAGTCAAACAAGGACCCTCTGGGCTATACCACTGAGCTACCTCTCCATTCCCGTTTTTTTCTTTTAACATTTTTATTATTTATTATATATATATGGTTTGGTTTGTTTTCTTTGTTTTTTGTTTGTTTGTTTGACTGCATATGTGTCTGTGTATCACATGCACATCTGATGCCTTCAGAACCAAGAAGAAGGCATCAGATCCTCCTGGAACTGGAGTTACAGATGTTGTGAGCCACCCTGTAGATCCTGAGAATCTAACTTGGTCCTCCAGAGGGGCACCAGCGCTCTTAACCACTGAGCCGTCTCTCCAGACCCCAGATTAATTTTTAATTGCTATAAAGCTGAACTGCTCCAACTCTTTCATCAAAGCATTTGGCTTGTACCTCCCCACATTTATACTAAAAATTCAAATACACATGAAGATAGAAAAACAGCAAAACCTGATTTCTATCACTAATGTTCCACTTGTAATGTTCCATGGGTGGAGGCAGGAAGATGCCTCTGCTGCCAGGCCTGACCACCTGAGTTCCCAGAATCCACATGGTGGACAGATGGAGCTGATTCCTGCACATGTCCTTGGGCCTCCACAGGCTGCTGTGTTACAGGATTGCCCCCTCCCACAGCGCAACAAAACATGTTAAATAAATTCTGAGTGAAAAAAATAAAAAAGGAATGACATGACTGGTTCAAGAGCAGATGAATGGAAAAAAGAGAAATAAAAAGGAAACGAGATGATTGCTCCTAGGAATGGTGGTGGAGAAGGGAGAGTGTAGCCAAAGACAGGAGCATCTGGAAGAGTACACAGTGGTCATGACCCTGAGCCTGGCCATGTGAGGGAGAGAGAGGGGTTAAAGACTGGGTCCTGGAGACCAAGAGGCCCAAAGGAGGAGGGGGTGGCTGCAATGGTTGGGTTATTTGGGGAAGAGCATCTGGAGAAGGGGCAGACCAGGCCAGCAGGAATAACCCTGTGACAGGTAGGGACTGAGGGATGCTGGGAGAACCTGGAGGCCAGGTATAATCTGATATGTTAAATAAGGCACCTCAGTCATTTGTGTTGGGTTCGAGGCCTAACAAATATTATGAATTATATACATAGGCACCTTTTAACCCATGGGGGTCATTATCTAACATCCAGAGCAACTGATAACTGGAAAAACAGGAGAAATTTTGTTTTGAAAATAAAATGTTTCCATCAGCAAATTTTTCTTTATTTATTTTACTTTTGGTTTTTCAAGACAGGTTTTTCTGGGTAACAGCCTTGGTTGTCCTGGAACTCACTTTGTAGACCAGGCTGGGCTTGAATTCACAGAGATCCGCCTGCCTCTGCCTTCCAAGTGCTGGGATTAAAGGTGACATCATAGCAGATTTTCAGGCATGTTCTCCATGTGTGCTGCATGCTAGGGGCATGTTTATAGTGTAACCGTCAGATGCTTAGTATCAATAGTACACAGGTTGGTGTCCTAAGTATCAACCTCACTGTGTGGCCTCACTATGTGGAATCTAGATTAATACATATACATATGCATAAGACATGAAAGTGGAAAGAGAATTATTTAGGAAGGAGGAAGAGGACTTAAGGAAGGAGAGAAGTAGGGACAAGTATAGTGGGGGGAGACAAATATCACATTTTTTCTCATATGCAAATTCTAAATTAAATTTATATATTTATGTGACATGAAATATACGTGTTTGTACATGTGACATGAAAACAGAAGGAAGACTATTGGGGGGATCTGAGAGGTAGTGGGGGTGAATAAGAGTAAAATACAATGATATTCATGTGTGAAAGTAACACGGTGAAATTCACCATTTCTTTTTTTTTTTTAAGATTTATTTATTTATTTTGTTTGTAGTGTTCTGTCTGCATGTATGCCTACAGGCCAGAAGAGGGCACCAGATTTCATTACAGATGGTTGTGAGCCACCATGTGGTTGCTGGGAATTGAACTCAGGACCTCTGGAAGAGCAATCAGTGCTCTTAAGCTCTGAGCCATCTCTCCGGCCTGAAATTCACCATTTCATATGTGAACTATCAACAGTAGTCAGGTAGGGACAGCCTGATGCTGTCCACAGTCAAAGAGCAAAAGATGCGGCCAAGCTCTGCGCAGCTGCCCTGCACTGACTAGTGCCCAGGGTCTGAAAATAGGTTCTTTTATTTATTGTGTCTGTTCTTCCAGTTATTTTTAGCATGGGGGTAATGGCCATAACAGTTAATCCTTCATGGAAGAAGCAGAAGTCTGTGCTCTCTATTACTGACTGGGTCTAAGGTGACCAGCTCATCCAGAGCAGGGGACTGGGGACTTCTTTACTCTGATGGGTTGACGGGTAGAGCCTGGAGTAAATGGCACACCAAACAGCCTGGGTCAGGTTGATTGTCTCCACCGAAAACTCTGTCTGCCTCTGGCAAAGGCTTGCGAACTCTTGATGTCCTGACACTACCTGTGGCAACAAGGCTTGAGCACTCTGATGTCCTTGAGAACAGTGATGACACTGCCTGGAGAAAAGGCTTTGCACAGGTCTCGGGTGTGTGTTTAACACTAGTAAAACATTCGACCATTGTTGGTGGAGGTTGTTCGTTTGTTCCCAGCTGCTCAGACCCGAAATAATCACACAGAAAACTATATTATTTGCAATACTGTTTGGCCAATAGCTTAAGCGTATTTTCTAGCTAGCTCTTCTATCCTAAAGTAACCCATCTCCATTAATCTGTGCATCACCAGGAGGTCGTGGCCTACCGGCAAGGTTTCAGTGGGTTCACTGTCTGTCTCCTGCAGGCGGCTACATGGCTGCTCCCTGACTCTGCCTACTTTCTCTCTATATATATCCCTTCAAGCCTGGCTATATTCTGTTAAACCATTGGCCGAAAAGCAGTTTCTTTATTAACCAGTAAAAGCAACACATATACAGAAGGACTTCCCACACCAGGCCACTGACGGAGCACCTCTGTACATTTTGTCTCCTGCAGCCTCTACAGTGGCTGGGGAAGGGTGACCTCTGAGTCTTAGCTGACAGACCAAAAGAAATAAAGGGGACAAGAGGGGCTTGATCTGGAAGGAAGGCGAAGAGGTCTGCAAAGTTCGTGTGTTGCCATACGTGTCAGGAGATGACTTCTTTTGTGGCCTTTGTGCTGTTCTAACAATGGAGACGCTATGAAGCGTCTGGTGCTGAGCTAGGGAGCCTGGGGGGCTCAGACTTGAATCCAGGAAAACCACAGAATTGATCATGGGGTCCCCACTGATAGGGAATTTCAGATATTCCCATGTGGCTCTTTCTCTAATCCCAGTTTCTAGAGTCCCCTGCGTGCTAGCTCCTCCTGCGGCTCGTGGCTGGTCATTCCGGGGGCTAGCTCCAGCCCCCTCACCGCTTTTGTTAGCTTGGTGTCTCAGATTGCAGCTGGTCTCCTTCCCTCCTCCTCACACAGCAGATGTTTTTCTGGAGTAGGTTCTCGCTACTCTGGTTTGTGAAATAAACTTGTTTCTGAGTGTGAGGAGCAGAATTATATATTTGTATGAGGGTATAGGAGGAGACTGCTCTTTTGTTTCCCGGCTGCCCAGACCTGAAATAGTCACACAGCAACTGGATTAATTAAACACTGCTCAGCCTGTTAGCTCAGACTTCTTCTTCTTCTTCTTCTTCTTTTTTTTTTAAACAAGCAGGGTGTGGGGAGATTATGGTGCCAGGTACTGACACCTGGAGAGGGGCTGACAGGTTTTTGTTTTTATTTTTTTAAATATTTATTTATTTATTATGTATACAATATTCTGTCTGTGTGTATGCCTGCAGGCCAGAAGAGGGCACCAGACCTCATTACAGATGGTTGTGAGCCACCATGTGGGTGCTGGGAATTGAACTCAGGACCTCTGTAAGAGCAGGTAATGCATCTCTCCAGCCCTAGCTCAGGCTTCTTATTAACTAACTCTTACATCTTAAATTAACCCATTTCTATTATTCTGTGTATCTCCACTACGCTGTGGCTTAGCAGTGCTTACATGTTATTCCTTCGGCAGCTACATGGCATCTCTCTGATTCTGCCTTCTTTTCTCCTTTATCTCTCTTGGAATCCCCCTGTGCTCTATTCTGCTCTGCCATAGGCCCAAAGCAGCTTCTTTATTAACCATTGGTAATAAAACATTTGTAATAAAATAAAACCATTGGTAATAAAACATAACATTGGTAATAAAACATCATGAGGGAAGGACAGATGCCTGGTGTGGGAGGACAAATGTATGGAGTGAGCGTGTAAATGGAGCTCTGAGGGTCTATGAGACCATGGTTTCTCTGTGGGTTCACAAATCTGGATTCTCAAGCTGAACGTGGTGTGTGCCCATAGTCTCAGTTACGGAACACTGAGGGAAGAGGATGCCTTGAGCCCAAAAGTTCAACACCTATGTGGACAGTAGAACAAGAGCTCCCCTGCCACGCTTTTTCTGTTTTTTTGAGGCAGGGTTTCTCTGTCTAGCACTGTCTGTCCTGGAACTCACTCTGCAGACCAGGCTGGCCTCAGACTCAAAGATCCACCTGCCTCTGCTTGCTGAGGGCTGGAATTAAAGGCGTGCGCCATCACCACCTGGCTCAAGACCCTTAAGAAAAAAGTTATTAATTCTTTGGAGAAATCCATTCAATGTATTTTTATCATATTCACTCCTCACTCCTCTACCTGGCTCCTCCCTCAACCCCTCCCTACCTCTCTACCCCACCCTACTTGCAACTTCATGTCTTCTTCTTCTTTTTTTTTTTTTTAAATAAAATAACCAGAGTTTGAACAAATCCCACAGGAGTGGAATTGAATGAGACTCCTAGGACAGAGAGAGCTGGAGGAAACAAGCTCCACTGGGAGCAGAAGCCAGGAGCAAATCCAGCCCTGGGAGCCAACACAGTCCTGGGACACTGGCTGACCAGGATTGAACCAACGACCTGACTCAGAGTCCGCGACCTCCACTGGAACCAGAGTGAGACTGAACCAGTTACCTAAGACACAGAGAGAACAAGCTCCACCAGGAGCAGAAGCCAGGAGCAAACCTGGTCCCAGGACATGAGCGGATCAGGATTGAACCAGTGACCAGATCCAGAGTCAGCGATTGCCACCAGAACAGGTCTAACTCCAAGCCAGGGACTTCTGCAAGAGGAGATCCAGACCAAGATTTACAGAAACAAATCAAAGCCAGCAGCCTAGACCAAAGTAGGCTTGAGACAGCAAACTCCAAGAGAGCAGACCAAAACACAGGAGTACTGAGCTACCTCCAGGAACAGGAATAACCAACGGGGTAACTAGAACTGTGACACTGACTGTACCACGAGGAAAACCATCTTAGCTTTTGATCTACTGGCACCTAGAAGATTATTCAACAGAATCTCAGACAGCACCAACCACACCTATTAGAGGAAAAGATGAGTAGAAAAGATAAGATCACAAGCTACACCACAAAGAGCAACACAATACCAGTGAAACCCAAAGACCCTACAAAAGTAAGACCTGAACAACCAAATATGTATGACCCCAGAAGAAAATGATCTAAAAAATAACCACAAGAGAATATCTGAAATTATTAAAGATGAATTGAGAAATTACCTTAAAGAAATGGAAGAAAAAACAAACAAAAAATTGGAAGATATCAGCAAATCATTTAAAGAAAACCAAGAAAAAGAACTCAAACATATAACAGAAACTATTGAGGACTTGAAAACTGAGATAGAAAAAATAAAGAAAACACAAGCTGAAGGAATTATAGGAACAGAAATCATGAGGAAAAGAGCAGGAACCACAAATGCAAGTAGGAACAACAGAATACAAGAAATGGAAGAGAGAATCTCAAGTGCAGAAGATAAAATAGAGGAAATAGACTCATCAGTTAAAGAAAACATTAAATCTAACAAAAGCTTAACCCAAAATATCCATGGAATATGGGACAACATAAAAAGGCCAAATCTTAGAATAATAGGTATAGAAGAAGGAGAAGAAAGTCAACTCAAAGGCACAGAAAATTTATTTAACAAAATCATAGAAGAAAACTTTCCCTACCTAGAGAAAGATATGCCATGAAGATACAAGAAGCTTACAGAACACCAAATAGACTGGATCCAAAAAAAAAAAAGTCCTTTCACCACATAATAATCAAAACACTAAACGTACAGAGTAAAGAAAGAATATTAAGAGCTGCAAAGGAAAAAGGCCAAGTAACATATAAAGGTAGACCTATCAGAATTATACCTGACTTCTCAGTGGAGACAATGAAAGCCAGAAGGTCATGGTCAAGGTCAGAGACCACGGATGCCAGCCCAGGCTACTATACCCAGCAAAACTGTCAATCACCATAGAAGGACAAAACAAGATATTCCATGACAAATCTAGATTTCACCAATACCTAGCCACAAACCCAGCCCTACACAAAATACTAGAAGGAAAACTCCAACCCAAGGAAGATGGCTACACCAACAAAAACACAGACAATTGATGATCTCACTACAGCAAATCCTGAAGAAGAAAAAAACACACAAAATAACATCACCAACGCTGAAAACCAAAATAACAGGAGATAGCAACCACTAGTCATTAATATCCCTTAATGTAAATGGACTCAACTCACCCATAAAAAGGTACAGGCTAACAGATTGGATATGAAAACAGAATCCATCCCTCTTCTGCATACAAGAAGTGCATCTCAACCTCAAAGACAGATATTGTCTTAAAGTAAAAGGTTGGGAAAAATATGCCAATCAAATGAACCTAAGAAACAAGCAGGTGTAGCTATCCTAATATCTAACAAAATAGACTTCAAGCTAAAATCAGTCAAAAGAGACAAAGAGTCACAGGGAAAATCCATCAAGAGGAAATTTCAATACTGCACATCTATGCTCCAAATACAAGGGCACATTCATATGTCAAAGAAACACTTTGAAAGCTTAAATCATATATTAAACCCCACACACTAATAGTGGGAGACTTCAACACTCTCCTCTCATCACTGGACAGGTCAATCAGACAAAAAATGAACAGAGAAATAAGAGAACTAACAGATGTTATGACTCAAATGGACTTAACAGACATCTATAGAATATCCCATCCAAACAGAAAAGAATGTACCTTCTTCTCAGCACCTCATGGAACCTTCTCAAAAATTGACCACATACTCGGTAACAAAACAAACCTCAACAAATACAAAAAAATTGGAATAACCCAATGTACCTTGTCACATTACCATGCTTTAAAACTAGAAGTCAACAGCAATACCAATTCCAGAAAACCCACAAATGCATGGAAATTAAACAATGCTCATCTGAATCATCAATGGGTCAAGGAAGAAATAAAAGGGGAAATTAAAGACTTCCTAAAATTCAATAAAAATGACCACACAACATACCCAAATTGATGGGACACAATGAAAGCAGTGTTAAGAGGCAAGTTCAAAGCACTAAATGCCTACATAAAGAAGCTGGAAAAATCCTACACTAGTGAATTAACAGAACATTTGAAAACTTTAGAACAAAAAGAAGGAAACTCACCTAAGAGAACTAGACAGCAGGAAATAATCAAATTGAGAGCTGAAATCAACAAAATAGAAACAAAGAAAACAATACAAAGAATCAATGAGACAAAGAGTTGGTTCTTCGAGAAAATCAACAAAATAAACAAACCTTTATCCAAACTAACCAAAAGGCAGAGAGAGAATATCCAAATTAACAAAATCAGAAATGAAAAGGGGGACATAACAACAGATATGGAGGAAATACAGAGGATCATCAGGTCATATTTTGAAAACCTGTACTCCACAAAATTGGAAAACTTAAAGGAAATGGACAACTTTCTGGATAAATATCACTTACCAAAATTAAAACAAGACCAGATAAGCAAATTAAACAGACCTATAACTGCTGAAGAAATAGAAACAGTCATCAAAAGTCTCCCAACCAAAAACAGCCCAGGACCAGATGGTTTCAACTCAGAATTCTACAAGACTTTCAAAGAGGAACCAATACTCCTCAAATTATTCCACACAATAGAAACAGAGGGAACATTGCCAAACTCTTTTTATGAGGCTACAATTACCCTGATACTCAAACCACAGAAATACAATACTAAGAAAGAGAATTATAGACCAATCTCACTCATGAACATTGATGCAAAAATACTAAATAAAATACTAGCAAATAGAATCCAAGAACACATCAGAACCATCATCCACCATGACCAAGTTGGCTTCATCCCACAGATGCAGGGATGGTTCAACATATGAAAATCTGTCAACATAATCCACCATATAAACAAGCTGAGAAATAAAAACTACATGATCATCTCATTAGATGCCAAAAAAGCATTTGACAAAATACAACATCCCTTCATGATGGAGAGAGCAGGGATACAAGGAACATACCTAAACATAATTAAGGCAATTTATAGCAAGCCAACAGCCAACATCAAACTAAATGGAGAGAAACTCCCAGCGATTCCACTGAAATCAGGAACAAGACAAGGTTGTCCACTCTCTCCATACCTATTCAATATAGTTCTTGAGGTCCTATCTAGAGCAATAAGACACCAAAGGGAGATCAAAGGGATACAAACTAGAAAAGAAGAAGTCAAACTCTCACTGTTTGCTGATGATATGATAGTTTACATAAGTGATCCCAAAAATTCTACCAAAGAACTTCTACAACTCATAAACACATTCAGCAATGTAGCAGGATACAAGATTAACTCAAAAAAATCAGTAGCCCTCCTATACACAGATGATAAAAGGGCTGAGGAAGAAATCAGAAATCAACATCTTTCACAATAGTCACAAATGGCATAAAATATCTCAGAGTAACTCTAACAAAACAAGTGGAAGGCTTGTATGACAAGAACTTTAAATCTTTGAAGAAAGAAATTGAAGAAGACACCAGAAAATGGAAAGACCTCCCATGCTCTTGGGTAGGCAGAATTAATATAGTAAAAATGGCAATCCTACCGAAAGCAATCTACAGATTCAACACAATGCCCATCAAAATCCGAGCAAAATTCTTCAAAGACCTTGAAAGAACGGTATTCAACTTCATTTGGAAAAGCAAAAAACCCAGGATATCCAAAACAATCCTGGGCAACAAAAGAACTTCTGGAGGCATCACAATCCCTGAATTCAAACTATACTACAGAGCTACAGTACTGAAAACAGCCTGGTACTGGCATAAGAACAGACAGGAAAACCGATGGAACTGAATAGAAGATCCGGATATCAATCCACACATCTTCGAACACCTGATATTTGATAAAGAAGCAAAAAAATATCAAATAGAAAAAAGAAAGTATATTCAACAAGTGGTGCTGGCATAACTGGATATCAACATGTAGAAAAATGAAAATAGACCCATATCTATCATCATGTACAAAACTCAAGTCCAAATGGATCAAAGACCTCAACATAAAGCCAGCAACACTGAACCTTATAGAAGAGAAAGTGGGCAGTACACTTGAACGCATTGGCACAGGGAACCACTTCCTAAATATAACCCCAGCAGCACAGACACTGAGAGAAACAATTAATAAATGGGACCTCCTAAAACTGAAAAGCTTCTGTAAAGCAAAGTACATGGTCAACAAGACAAAACGCCAGCCTACAGAATGGGAAAAGATCTTCACCAACCCCACATCAGACAGAGATCTGATCTCCAAAATATACAAAGAACTCAAGAAATTGGACACCAAAAAATCACTTAATCCCATAAAAAAATGGAGTAGAGACCTAAAAAGAGAACTCTCAACAGAGGAATCTAAAATGGCTGAAAGACACTTAAGGAAATGTTCAACATCCTTAGTCATCAGAGAAATGCAAATCAAAACAACTCTGAGATTCCATCTTACACCTATAAGTATGGCCAAGATCCAAAACACTGATGACCGCTTATGCTGGAGAGCTTGTGGAAAAAAGGGAACACTTCTGCATTGCTGGTGGGAATGCAAGCTGGTACAACCCCTTTGGATGTCAGTGTGGTGATCTCTCAGAAAATTAGGAAACAACCTTCCTCAAGACCCAATAATACCACTTTTAGGTATATATCCAAAGGATGCTCAATCGTGCCACAAGGACATGCGCTCAACTATGTTCATAGCAGCTTTGTTTGTCATAGCCAGAACCTGGAAACAACCTAAATGCCCTTTGATTGAAGAATGGATAAAAAAATTGTGGTACATTTACACAATGGAGTACTACACAGCAGAAAAAAATAACGACATCTTGAATTTTGCAGGAAAATGGATGGAACTAAAAGCATTATTTTGAGCGAGGTAACCCAGACATAGAAAGACAATTATCACATGTACTCACTCATAGGTGGTTTATAAACATAAAGCAAAGAAAGCCAGCCTACAAACCACAGTCCCAGAGATCTTAGACAACAATACAGACACTAAGAGAGACTTACAAAGATCTAATCTACATGGGAAGTAGAAAGTAGAAAAAGACGAGATCTCCTGAGTAAATTGGGAACATGAGGACCTTGGGGGAGGGTTGAAGGAGGGAGTGGAGAGGCAGGGAGGGGAGCAGAGAAAAATGTAGAGCTCAATAAATATCATGGAAAAATAAAAAAAAGAAAAAAAAAACCAAGTTCAATTTGTACTGTCCACATACTCATGGGTGTGGGGCCACCAGGCTATCCAGCTGCTTCTTTGTGTTTTCTTATGAGCTGATGGGTCAAACAAACTTTTTTAGGGGAATGAAAACATGCGATTTGTTATCTCTCATGAACAACAGCCTCCAGCATTTCAGGAACTATCTGTGCTTGGGCCAGGCAGATAGCTCATGATAGTTCAAGATCAGAGGCATTTTTGTTTCATGGATCTCTATGACATAGTAAGTAAAACTTCAGATGTAACTTTGGCTCTCACAGCTGCTCCTAGGATCCAGGGATAAAACTGTTGTCTCAGTCTTCAGAACAGCACCTGAGATAAAAGCCACATTCATTCAGAACCCTCAGCAAATGCATTAGTTCAGTCCTGTATGTATATGGTTCTCAACCTTCCTAATACTGAGACCCTCATGTTGTGGCGACCCCAATCATAATATTAGTTCATTGTTCACGGGGATGTCCCCAGCTAGGATTCTGGGCAGTGGAGGAGAGGGTGCCTGAACTGGCCTTGTCCCATAGTCAGACTGATGACTGTCTTGAATATCACCATAGAACCTTCGTCCAGCGATGGATGGAGATAGAGACAGAGACCTACATCAGAGCACTGGAATGAGCTCTCAAGGTCCAGTTGAAGAGCAGAAGGAAGGAGAATATGAGCAAGAAAGTCAGGAGTTGGTCCACCCACTGAGACAGTGTGCCTGATCTAATGGGAGCTCACCAAATCCAGCTGGACTGGGACTGAATGAGCATGGGATCAAACTGGACCATCTGAATGTGGCTGACGATTGGGCAGACTGAGAAGCCAATGATAATGGCACTGGGATTTGTCTCTACTGCATGTACTGGCTTTTTGGGATCCTGGTCTATTTGGATGCACACCTTCCTAAGTCTGGATGGGGGGGCTTGGACTTTCCACAGGGCAGGGTACCCTGCCTTCTCTTAGGACTGGAGGGAGAGAGAGGAGGGTAAGTGAGGAAGCAGGAAGGAAAAGGAAGGAGGGGAGGAAGTAGAAATTTTTAATGGTATTATTTATAAAGCAATAAAAATAAAATAAAATTAGTTCATTGCTAATTCAGAACTAAAATTTTGCTGAATCATAATGTAATATCTGTGACTGTTGAGAACCACTACTGTAAAGGGTTTGAAAGTGCTCCCCCAACACGACAATCTCCACCCCCACCCCCAGTCCAGACAGCATAGTTAGGCCCACACTTTTGGAGGTCAGAGGACAACTTGAGAGAATTGATTCTCTCCTTCCTCAGCATAGGTCCTAGGTTTGCACTAAGGTTGGCGGGGTTCTGCAAACACATTTATCCCCTGAGCCATCTCATCAGCTCTATAGGCAGGTCTTTGAAGGCTAAAGCATGGCCTCTAGTTCTGGAACTCTCTGCTTCCTGGCCAGCTGTGATAGGAAACGCCCCCAATCACATAATTCCACCATGCTGGCCACAAACTGAGACCCTCTGAGCCAAACAAACCATTCCTCCTTTGTTTCACAGTGATGATATTTTGGTCACAGTGATGCACCTTGTAAGAAAGAATTTGAGCTATTGTTGAAATATTTTATATGTATTCTTATTGTATGCATATGAGTGCTTTGCTGGCCTACATGTATGCCTGTGTACCATGTGTGTGCAGTGCCCCCAGAGACCAGAAGGGGGAGTTGGACCACATGGAACAGGAGTTAAGAGATGGTTGTGAGCACCATGTGGATGCTGGGAACGGAATCCTGGTCATTTGGCAAAGCAGTTCTCTTAACTGCTGAGCCATCTCCACGGCCCCCTGAAAATCTTAGATTTATTCTTATTGTATATGTATGACTGTTTTGCTTATATGCATGGAACTTCACCACATGCATGCAGTTCCACAGAGGCCAGAACGAATCTTGGATCCCTTAGAATTGGAGTTAAGAATGGGTTGACCAGCCATGGGTTTTGGGTCCTGAACCCCTTGTCCTCTGCAGGAACAAGGACTGCAACTTCAGAGCCATCTCTCCAGCCAGGAACTCCTGATATTATTCTAAAAATATTTTAGTTTAGCTTATGTGTACGAGTGGGTTGTCTGTGTGTATGTATGTGCATCACATGCTCAAGTGTGTCCAAGGAGGTTGGAAAGGGTACTGAATCGATTCCCCAGAGCTGGAATTGCACACAGTTGTGAACTGCCAAGTAGGTGCTGGGAATCTAACCGGGTCCTCTGGAAGAGCAGTCAGTGCTCTTAACCACTGTCACACCAACCCCAGTAGATTTTGTGTGACAAGTTTCACAGACTGAGGTGCTAGACTCCAAAGGGAGGAGGTCTCCTGGAACCGGTTGTGGAATGCTCTAGCTGGAGAAAAATATTGAGCCATAGTTCTCATGACAGTTTGTCTGCTTTATCTTCTTCTATTCCTTTTCTATATTTACAAGATGTTCCTGATAGCCTGGGCCGAGATTTTAAGCAAGAAAATTGGATAAGAAGCCACCCCTAGAAATGGGGTCACTGGCCATGACCTCTTCTCTGAGAGATTTAATGCTTTGCTTCATAATCATTTACATAATTACAAAATAATACTTTGATAGAATATCCTTCCAACCATATATAAACTTGTATGGCTGTGCGTGTGTAGATGAGGTTGGCTCTGACATTGTGGTATAGAAAGCATTGTTTAAGTATAGTTTTAAATTGAACTTTGAGGATTTTTAATAAGACAGAAGCTAGATGTTAGATAAGGATTACTCATGGAAATTTATTAACTTGACCAGGACCTAGGAGTCATAACCAAGTACCCTTAAAGACTTTTCAAACTCGCTCCTGAAAGTTTGCCATTAACTATAAGTGATTTTTTTTGTATTTTGTTCTGTTTAGTGATTATGATATTATCTGTTTCATTCACAATTGATTCTTTAAATTCTCTGTTTAGGAAATATAATACCTGATTGATTTTGCCAGATGATTATGATAATTATTCTTTGTGATTGCTTCACTGGACACATCTTTTAGAATTGTAAGTCCTGTTTTTCTTGTATAAAAATCCCTGCTTGAGAGCTGCAAAATACACTCAAATTCAAACTGCCTCTGTGTTTCTGTTTGTCACCGCCAAATCCTTCCCCACCTAGTCTCCGAGAAACCATGTCCCAAAAAACCCCATACCTGGCTGGGGTAGTCAGTGGCAAACCACTGAGCCATCTCTCCAGCCCCACCTCCTAAGTATGGGGATTTCAGAAACACATCACCACACCCAGCTCCATGAAAACTCCTTCTTTATATTGCAACTATTTCCTTTAAGATGTTCTATTAGAAATATTAACTTACAAAACGTATTTGATGTACCAGGCTGCTATGCATTCCCGTCCTTGAACTCCTGGGAGTGTGCATGCCAGCACTGACTCCCACTCTAAGAGCAGACAGCCAGGGACAAAGATGGTCCCTTCAGGTGGACAGGAAGAGCCGTCAAAACATCAGTGACAGAGGCAGCTTTGTGAGCCTGGAGGCTCCTCCCCGAGGTCCAGCAGCTGTTTAGGGGATATAAACTGATGACTTATACCCTGCTCAGGACAGGTGAATCCTTAGGGAGTTCCACCCTGCCGGGACCAGAGAGGAAAAGGACTTGGAAATACTCCTAAGGGGCTCTGTGAACACAGCCTAGCCTGGCTTTGCTAAGTGTCTGGGGGTTGCTGAAAAGG
Source organism: Ondatra zibethicus (assembly GCA_004026605.1). Classification (NCBI taxonomy): domain Eukaryota; kingdom Metazoa; phylum Chordata; class Mammalia; order Rodentia; family Cricetidae; genus Ondatra; species Ondatra zibethicus. The sequence goes on along the minus strand of PVIU01000051.1, from coordinate 429,287 downwards.
AAATAAAGCGAAGCCTCTTTTCCAGGGTGGGGCATTAATGCGTCCTTTACTTTAGGGGGTTGAGACAGGAAGTTCTATCGTCAGTCCTCTGAGCTCTTTCGAATTCACACGCTATTCTTCTTCCAGGAGAGAGCCATTAGATGCCAGGCCGCCCCATTTACGGATATTTGCTTCATCTAGTCTTGGGCAGTGCCCATTAGAGGGTCACTGATAAGTGCATGTGCACTACCCACAATGCTCCCTGGCACAGAGCTTCCGAGCCCATGTGTCAGGAAGAGCTCAAGAACATATCAATGGTCACACACCCACTTCGTCCCTGGTAACTCTCAGGCTGGCTCCCGGTCACCTGTTTCCACCTCTTGTGGGGTGTCTGAATCACTCTTTGAAGTCATTTATTTTTTATTTTATTTTATATGCATGTATGTCTGTTGACCACTTGCGAACACCACTTGCTCTTGGAGGTCAGAAGAGGTCATTGGATCCCCCAGAGCTGGAGCCGCCATGCAAATGCTGGGGGTTGAACTGGGGTCCTTTGGAAGAGCAGCAAGTGTTCCTAACCACTTAACTGTTTCTCCAGTGTCTGGGTGTAGTGTTGCCCGCAAGGCAGCTTCCTACTGTCCCACTGCAAGGTGTGAACACCTTTTTTTTTTTTTTTTTTTTGTTTTTTGTTTTTGAGACAGGGTTTCTCTGCAGCTTTGTAGACCAGGCTGGTCTCGAACTCACAGAGATCCGCCTGCCTCTGCCTCCCGAGTGCGCCACCCAGCCATGCAAACACCTTTAACAAATACAAGCCACTTGAACTGACTGTGTTCCTTTCCTGGCCACCTATCAATTTTTCACTCTCAGCTCTGCTTTTCAATTCCTGATTCTCACTGAAAAGCAGCAAGCGATAGCCACCCAACAGCGCGGATGTTCTGGTGTCGATTAATATCCTCTGCCAAACAAATCAGTCCGTTGATTTTCAGCCTCACTTATGATTTCAAAACATGAGCAGTTGTAATCAGTTTCTTTGCCAGAATGTACCACCAATGGCCCCATAACTCGATTCCCTTGCTCCCTAGGGTCCTTGCTTCCATCTGAAACCTCACAAGCAGCCCCCTTCCCTCACCGCACACCTTTTTCTTTTGAAAGAGCATCTTTGCTTCGTAGTCCTGACTGGCCTGGCATCCGTTATATAGTCCAAATTGACTTTCAAGTCCCAGAAGCCCTCCGACCTCAGCTCCCAACGTGCTAGCGTGGCAGCTGTGCGGCATCACACCTGGCAGGTGCAGTCTTTCCCGCCTGCATTCTGTCCTTCCTGTCTCCCACCAGAATCACCTGTTAAGTAGAGCGTATAGCATCCCAGGGCTTCTCCAGGCCACAGCTGCAAACACTTCCTCATTCCTCCTAGAAACCAGCTCTAGAGGCCAAAGAACTGTACAGTCAGGTCTGCTCCACCAACCGCCTGACTCTCTGGTGCCAGTTTTCTGTTAGCTATTTTGGCATAGCTGTGACCAAAGTCTTTGACAGCAAGCGACATAAAGGGAAGAGGGTTTATTTTGGCCCATGGTCTCAAAAGGATTTTGATCTTTTCTTTCTTTCTTTCCTTCCTTTTGGTTTTTTCTTTTTTAAATATTTCTTTATTAATTATGTATACAGCATCTGCCTGCATCCCTGCATGCCAGAAGAGGGCACCAGATCTCATTATAGATGGTTGTGAGCCACCATGTGGTTGATGGGAATTGAACTCAGGACCTCTGGAAGAACAGTCAGTGCTCTTAACCTCTGAGCCATCTCTCAGCCCCCCTTTTGGTTTTTTCAAGACAGGATTTCTCTGTGTAGCTCTGACTGTCCTGGAACTCACTCAGTAGACCAGGCTGGCCTTGAACTCAGAGATCTGCCTGCGTCTGCCTCCCCAGTGCTGGGACTAAAGGCATGTGCCACCATGCCTGGTTTCAGAAGGATTTTGACTGGTTGTGGAAGGGAAGGTATGGGGGCAGGAGAGAACCTGTCTGCAGGAGTTTCTTCACACAGTGTGACCAGGAAGCAGAGAAAGCTAGATCAGAATTAGTGGTAAGAACCTTCAAAGGCCACACAGAGTGGCCTGCCTCCCACTAACCAGATTCTTCCTCCTAAAGGATCCAAGTCTTCCGACTAGCACCACAAGCTGGGGACTACGCATTCAAAATGTGAACCCTGGGGATGGAAACCAGGGCACCTGCACCCAGTCCGTGTGTTGGGAAATATTATTTTCAGGTGTGTGACTTTTGTTTACACAGCATTTGTTTAACTCTGTGTAGCTGTGTTACGGTGCCTGTCTAAAACGCCTGATGGTCCTAATAAAGAGATAAACGGCCAATAGTGAGGCAGGAGCAAGGATAGGCGGGGCTGGCAGGCAGAGAGAATAGAAGGAGAACTCTGGGAGGAGAGAGAATGAGGAGCAAGAGAACAAGGAGAGGCGGACATCAGGAGCCAGCCACCCAGCTATACAGCAAGCCACGGAGAAAGAAGTAAAGAAAGGTAGACAGAAACAGAGAAAGATTAAAGCCCAGAAGCAAAAGGTAGTCAGGATAATGTAATCTAAGAAAAGCTGGCTAGAAACAAACCAAGCTAAGGTCAGGCATTCATAATTAAGAATAAGCCTCTACGTGTGATTTATTTGGGAGCTGGGTGGCAGGCCCCCCAAAAAGCCAAAAGTGTAAAACATCATACAATATCCATGTTTATTTTTTTATTTTGTTTTTGTTTTTTATTTTTCCAAGGCAGGCTTTCACTGTGTAGCCCTGGCTGTCCCAGAACTTACTCTGTAGACCAGACTGGCCTAGAAGGCATAGATCCGCCTGCCTCTACCTCCCGAGCGCTGGGATTAAATGTGTGGGCTACCACTGCCCTACTAGAATACAATTCTTATAGTTAAGTCAAAACTCAGAAATTCACCTACTGCCTGTGGTTGAGAAATCTCTGTAGTCCCACCCCTGTACAGTGTCCTTCACAGAACACCTTTAGTCTCAGCAATTACTCGGTGAAGGTGACACGCTCGTTTGTCATGTTGTATGGCTCAGTCTGGCTTTGCCTCGGGAGAGTCTCCTGGTGTATCCAACATTTATTCTATTGCATCTGGTTGGTTAGACCTGCTAGTGCCTCTCCCATCCTCTTGGCCCTCAACTCTATATGCCAAATGTGGCTTTTGCTGCCAGGGGGGCTTTTTAAATTTTTTTTCTTGCTGTGAATCATACGCACCTGTACTCTGGACAAGTCAGAAATGAGGGGGGAATAAAATGTCCTCACACACAACAGCATAAATGCATCATGTTAGTCGTCTTTTAAAATTATTTTTAGAAAAATGGTTTCTTATCCCAGAAACTTCCAAAACTGACAAAGGGAGGTGTTTTCTTTCTTTACAGAACATAATTGTGGGTCGAGGAGATGGCTCGGTGCCCAAAGCACTTGCGATGTGAGCCCCAGCATCTGTGCTTGGACCTGCAGAAACATGTAAAAATCTGGAAGTCGGGCCGGCAAGAAGGCTAAGGGTGAACCATTTGCTGCTGAGCCCGAGGACCAGAGTTCAAGCCCCAGAACCCATATGGTGGAAGAAATACATATAACAGTAGTAATTTTTAGAAGCTGGACACAGTGGGATGAGTGTCTACAATCACAGTCTGTTCCTCCTGGTGCGTCAGAGGGAGAGACGAGCATCACCAGAAGCTCACGCACGGGCGATCCTGGCTAGGCAGAAGTGAACTGCAGGAGAGGCCTGGCTCAAAACAAAATAAATGGCAAGGACCAATACTTAAGGTTGCCCTCTGACCTTAGCAGCGTGCCGTGGAACACTGCCCATACACGGTGTGGTGCTTCATCTTTCCCACTGCGTCCCATCCCGATGCTCACCTCTACATGAAGTAGCAGCAAAGGCTATCCAGTGAGGAGCTGCCTGCCGTCACCTAGGCAGGGAACCATCCCGTTCATGCCTACCCTCAAGGAGCTCAAATTCAAGTGAAAACGTTGTAAGTTGAGCAACACAATGGGACAGGCTGCTTCTTGCTTCACTCTCTCCGTTCTATCGAGACCATTTGTCCAAGCTTCCAATTCACGTCTGTGAGCCTGCAGTTTTCCATTTTGGGTGGCTACAAGTTCCTGCCCGTTTTCTCTTCCGGTAGTCAGGTTTCATCCACTGCTAATGTCATAAGGCATTACCCCTCCCCTGGAGGGCAAAATTGTCCTGGTTATGGCCTCCTTGCCTTGCTGCCTCCAGCCCCACTTCTTTATCACTACCAAAGTGATCTTCAGAAGCAGAAGTCGATCAAACCACTCTGCACCATGCCACAAACTCCACACTGCTCAACCAGTGTTTAGGCTTCTCTCGGGTCTCAGCACCTGCCTGTCTTTCTGTCCTCATCATTCAGGCCCAACCCCACCTCTACATCACTTCAGTTCCCCAAGGCTTAACTACCCTGGACTCCATAATTCCTCATTTGTAAAAGAGACCTTTCTACATAGGGTCATGCAAGCCACAAATGAAAGAATGCTTCTGCAAAGCCTTGTAACTACACCTGCTGTGTTGACACATTCTGTAAAACTGACAGTCTCACTGTAACTGAGGTTGGGATGGGCTTCCCTTTCTTCACCTAGCAAACCCTAGCATCTCTCAGGGCTCAGCACCTCTCCTTCCTACCATCAGACATCCTAGATTAGAACAGACCATTGTTTCTGCATGCATAACACAGCCTTTCAGGGCAGATTCAGCTCCTTAGTCACCTGTCTGTCTTGCTCCTCCTTCTATACCTGAAAACCCCAGATTCCAAACACTGTGTCTCACTGACTTTGTTTCTTAGCACAGAGTACATACAGCATCTAGCTCTTGGTCAGGGCTCAGGACATGCTCAGCTAGTGAATAAGCAGGGTAGCAAGGTTCCTTAAAAAAGGGGCTGGATACTCAGACAGGGGACATTCACAGTCCTGGCATAGACTCCTCCCACGGTGCATGGACACTTATGCTTCTCAGCCCTGGAAAAGGGGCTGCTAATCTCCTGCCATTCCACCCGCCTAGCAAAGCCTCTTCCCCATGACCCAACATCTGGCTCGGGCTGATGAAACGATGGATTACTGATTCCCTTCAGTGCCCAGTTAAAGCCACTGCCCACAGCTGTTTGAATTTCATCAGAGTCCTTGGCAACCTTTCTCCCCAGCCCCCAAAGCCCACAGCTAGAAGGGGGATTTCAAGGAACAACCTCCAGATCAGCAGCAGTCTGTCTGGAACTTCTTTTTGTCCAACCATCTTCTAATTACCAGGAACGGAGGAAGCAGATGAGAGCCATGAAGGGAACTAGACAGCCGAGGACCCCAAGAATGCAGTCTCTCCTTTTGGAATAAATTGTTAGTGTCTGGGTTTCCTGGAGGTGATATGTATTAGTTGTTGTTTTTATCGCTGTGATGAAATACATAACAAAACAACTTAAAGAAGAAAGGGGTGGCTTTGGCTCACAGTTTGAGGGTCCTACTGTTTGAGGGAGCAGCATGGCACCAGGAGCTTGCGGCAGCTGGTCACATTGCATCCACAGTCAGGAAGCAGAGAGAAAGATGAATGCAGCTACTCAACCCTCTTTCTACTTTGTATTCAGTCTGGAGCATTCAGGGTGTCTTCCCTCCTCAGTAAAACCTTTATAGGAACAGCCTCATAGACACAGGCAGAGGTATGTTGCCAATGGCGATTTGTTTAATTTATTCAAGTTGACAATGAAGACTGACCATGACACAGGAGGCAGGAGCTGACATGGAAAACCAAAGCCCTCTTGCAAACATCTCAACCTAGCTCTCTGATTCTCCCATACTGTTACAGGGGTAGGCAGAGAACAGCTGCTTTCCTCCGTCTAGCACCTTCAGAGGGCCACTGATGTCCTTTATTCTAACCCTGGTGAACCTGGGGCTTTGCATACCGTTGGTCTCCACAGAAAGACCATGGCGGGGGTTGGTGAGAAGGCTCAGCAGGTTAAAAGTGCTTGCTGCCCAAGCCAGATGATCTGAGTTTGATTCCTGGATCCCATAGTGGAAGGAGAGGACCAGCTCCTGAAAGTTGTCCTCTGACTGCCATACACATATGTAAAAAGCAATATATATGTGTTTACTCTACTGACTGGTTTTGTGTGTCAACTTGACACAAGTTAAAGTCATCAGAGGAAGGAGCCTCAGTCGAGGAAATGCCTCGATGAGATCCAGCTGTAAGACATTTTCTCAATTAGTAATGAATGGGGGAGGGCCCAGCCCATGGTGGATGGTTTCATCCCTGGGCTGTTGGTCCTGGGTTCTATAAGAAGGTTGGCTGAGTAAGCCATGGAAGCAAGTCAGTAAGCAGTTCCCCTCCATGGCATTAGCTCCTTCTTGCGGGATCCTGCCCTGTTTGAGTTCCTGTCCTGACTTCCTTCAGTGGTGAGCAACAATGTGGAAGTGTAAACCAAATAAATCCTTTCCTCCCCAACTTGCTTTTCAGTCATGGTGTTTTGTCACAGCAATAGAAACTCTACCTAATATATATGTGTTTATGTATGTATGTGTGTATATACATATGTATATGTGTGTATATATACATGTGTATATGTATGTGTGTATACATATATGTATATATGTATATATACATATATGTGTATATATACATATGTGTATGTATGTATGTATGTATTAGAAGGACCATGACTGGAGAGGTAGCTCAGTGGTTAAGAATACTGGTAGTTTTTCCAGATGACCTGGCTTCCATTCTTAGCACCCACATGGTAGATCATAACTTCCTGTAACTCCAGCTCCAGGGGAATCCAATGCCTTCTTCAGGCATCAGGCATGCAAGTAGTGTACACACATGCAGACAAAATACCTACACAAATTAAATAAACAAATAATTTTTTTGAAATTTAGATGGACCATGACTGGAAGGGAGTCAGAGTGAGCTTGAGTATGGATCCTCGTTCTATCATTACGTAGCTGTGACTTTGTACCCAACTAAGAGTCTTCTCATCTCTGGGCCTCAGTTTCCTTAATTAATAAATCAGAAGGTGGGAATCTTGTATCGGTCCACTCCCTGCGGCTGCTGCGAATGAGGCATGGAATGATAGAGATGGGCTTGTTCCCATTAGCCCTGCCCAGGCTGTCTTTCCCACTCAGCACTGTGTTCCCAGGACTCAAGAAAGTGCCTCGTACGAAGGGACCTCCATAAAGCCATGCCGAACAAGCCACTCAGAAAAGCTGGGTGTGGCAGGGCAGGCCTGCAATCCCAGCACACAGGAGGCTGTTCTGCTTTGTTTCCTGTTAGTGCGATGAACACCATGACCAAAAGCAACTTGGAGGAGGGAAGGTTTATCTCATTTTACACTTCCAGGTCACAGTCCATCGTTGAGGGAAGTCAGGACAGGAATTGAAACAGGCCATGGAGGAACACTGCTTACTAGCCTGCTTTCTCTGGCTTTCTTATATGGTCAAGGCCCACCTGCCCAGGGATGGCACATCCACAGTGGTCTAGGACCTTCCTACATCAATTAGCAATGAAGAAAATGTCCCACAGACACGTCCACAAGTCAATCTGATGGAGGTGACTCCTTAATTGAGGTTCCCTCTTCCTATGTCTGTCAAATGAACCAAGGTTAGACATCACAGAGGCCGAGGCTGAAGGATCAGGAATAGGAATCAAGCTTCAGCTATATACCAAGTTCAAGGCCAGGCTGCTGCAATACATAATGTCCTGTCTCAAAACAACAGCAAAACCAACTTTAAAGATATTTCATCAGAGCCAGGTATGGTGATACACATCTTTAATCCCAGCCCTCAGGAGGCAGAGGCAGTGAATCTTTGTCAGTTCAAGGCCAACCTGATCTATGTAATTGAATTCCAGGACAGTCAGGGCTACATAGTAAAACTGTCTAAAAAAAGAAAAAAGCAAACAGAAAGTCTCATCAACTGTCCCATAACCCAACCCCGTGTTTACTAATGCTCAGCCTAATAATCTTTCCAACCATACTGGCTGCTTCAGTAAAAATGAAGACCAGCTCCATGCACCCCTCTCCTGTACCGTCTTCTTCCCCAGGGATGGGTGGGGTACGGTTGTCTTGCTCACTCTCAAAGCTCTCATATTTCTAGCATTTCATCCACCACATGCTCAGATTTGTTATCACATCCAGTTTAGTGCCAGTCACTGCAGAAGGCAAGTCAAGTGCAGAATCCAAGGACCAGCACAGAGCAACAATCTGCTCAGAGAGGCCCAGTGTAGAAGCAGCTGCAGACCCTGCCATGGGCTCTCCTCCGTCCCTACCTGCTCATATATTGTTCCTGCTGCTGAAGAAGTGTTCCCTTTGCCAACTGGCAATTTAAGACTCATCTTGGCTGGCAAATACCCATGAACCCTTTCCTAGCTTTCTCAGCTTTAAAAGTATAAATGTCTAGGAGCCAGCAAGATGGTCCAGTGATAAAAGCACATGCCACCAAGTCTGGTGACCTGAGTATGAGTCCCAGGATCCACCCGGTGGAAGGAGAGAACTGACTCCTGCAACTTATCCTCTGACCTTCACATGTGTACCATGGAATACACATGCTAAATAAATAAGCAAGCAAGCAAACAAACAAATAATATGTCTGATAAGGCCTGGCAGTGTAGGTCAATGGTAGAGCACTCGCCTGAAATACACAAGATCCTGTTTCAATCACCAGTACCACAAGAGGCGGGGAGACAAAGGAGGAAGAGGAGAAGAGAGAAAGGAGATGGAGAGAGAGAAAGCCTGCACCTAAATGGTTTGCCTACTATCACTCATCTAGGATTGTCAACAGAGAAAGAATCATGAAAAAAGTTGAATGAATGCCCATGGATTCAGGTTTTCTCTGAGTACCATCAACAATGGTCTTGGGTCCTAGTGCAGCATCGTTCTCTCGTGAGTATCCATTGCAGAATGAGACTGCTGGTCCTTCAGCCTCTGGACCCATCATTTCCAGCCAGAGCAATTCCTACCCCGGGAAGGTTTCCTTCAGCCTCCTTGCTGAGGGGGAGTGGGTCACCCCCACCTGCACTGAAGAATCCCTGCCTCACCAGGCAAGTAGTGGGAGTGCTAGCTGTGGCTTTGACTGCTCAGCTTCTCAAATCCTCAGCAGGGCGGGCTAAGGGCCTCTGTGATCTGAGACTTTGCCTGCTTCCCAGGGCAAGAGTGGCACTCCATGGTGAGGAAAACAGTGTTAGCTCTGAAACCACTGTGTGGATCCAGCTGGCAGCCTACTGCAGGGTGAGAAGTTGGAATACCAGAAATAAAAGTATCTGTCTTTTTTTGGTTTGTATTCTCCTGAACAGACCAGAGAGAGATGAGTGTGATTGCAAAGAGGATTTGGGGGAAGTAATCCTAAGGAGGCCTTCCTGTAGCGAAGCTCAGGTGTTGTTCCTCGGACACCATCCACCTCGTATTTTCAGACAAGGACAATCACCAATTCAGCTTTTTCTTTTACATGGGTCCTGGGGTGGGGATTGAACTCCAGTCCTCCTGCCCATGTGGTAGGCATGACTGAGCTTTCTCCTGGCCCCCAAAGGGATGCAGTTAACCCACCACTGTGAGCAACTGGAGCATCATCATGCTGAGCAATTTTGTAAGATGCTGTGAGATATGTTGTGGATGAAAAGATTTATTTGGTTTTCACTTCCAGGTCATAGTCCATCACTGGAGGTCTTTGAAACAGGAACTCAAGCAGGGTTGGAACCTGGAGGCAGGAACGGATGCAGAGGCTATGGAGGGGAGCATGCTCCCCATTATGATGATAACAGACAGAACCTCTGAAACTGTAAGTGAGCCCCCTCGAGTGCTTTCTTTTTAAGAGTTGCTGTGGTCATGGTGTCTTTTCACAGCAATAAAAACCCTAACTAAATCAGTTACCAAAATAAATCAATACCAGATAAGCAAATTAAGTAGACCTATAACTGCTAAAGAAATAGAAACGGTCATCAAAAGTCTCCCAATGAAAAAAAGCCCCAAACCAGATGCTTTCAGCACAGAATTCTACAAGATTTTCAAAGAAGAACTAACACCAATACTCCCCAAATTATTCCACACAATAGAAACAGAGGGAACATTGCCAAGCTCTTTCTATGAGGCTACAATTACCCTGATATCCAAACCACACAATGACATTACTAATAAAGAGAATTATAGACCAATCTCACTCATTAACAATGATGCAAAAATACTCAATAAAATACTGGCAAACAGAATCCAAGAACAAGTCAGAAAAATCATTCACCATGACCAAGTAGGCTTCATCCCAGAGATGCAGGGATGGTTCAACATTTAAAAAAAAATCTATCGGCCGGGCGGTGGTGGCGCATGCCTTTAATCCCAGCACTCAGGAGGCAGAGGCCGGGAGATCTCTGTGAGTTCAAGACCAGCCTGGTCTACAAGAGCTAGTTCCAGGACAGGCTCCAAAGCCACGGAGAAACCCTGTCTCGAAAAACCAAAAAAAAAAAAAAAAACAAAAAACTATCAATGTAATCCACTATATAAACAAACTGAAAAAAAATACTACATGATCATATCATTAGATGCTGAAAAAGTCTTCAACAAAATATAACATTCCTTTATGATAAAGGTCTTGGAGAGACCAGGGATACAAGGAACATACCTAAACAAAATAAAGGCAATATACAGCAAGCCAATAGCCAACATCAACCTAAATGGAGAAAAACTCAAAGTAATTCCACTGAAATCAGGAACAAGACAAGGTTGTCTGCTCTCACTGCATTTATTCAATATAATACTTGAGGTTCTAGCTAGAGCAATAAGACAACAAAAGGAGATCAAGGGAATACAAATTGGAAAAGAAGAAGTCAAACTCTCACTATTTGCTGATGATATGTTAGTTTATATAAGTGATCCCAAAAATTCTACTAAGGAATTCTACAACTCATAAACACCTTCAGTAATGTAGTAGGATACAAGATTAACTTGAAAAAATCAGTAGCCCTCCTATACACAGATCATAAATGGGCTAAGAAATCAGAGAAACATCACCCTTCACAATAGCCACAAATAGCATAAAATATCTCGGAGTAACTCTAATGAAACAAGTGGAAGACTTGTATGACAAGAACTTTAAGTCTGAGGAAAAAAACTGAAGAAGACACCAGAAAATGGAAAGATCTCCCATACTCTTGGGAATTAACATAGTAAAAACATAGTAAAAACGGCAATCTTACCAAAAGCAATCTACAGATACAATGCAATGCCCATCAAAATCCCAGAAAAATTCTTCACAGACCTTGAAAAAACAATACTCAACTTTATATGGAAAAGCAAAAAAACCTAGGATAGCCTAAACAATCCTATACAACAAAAGAACTTCTGGAGGCATCACAATTCCTGACTTTAAACTCTACTACAGAGCTACAGTACTGAAAACAGCCTGGTACTGGCATAAAAACAGACAGGAGGACCAATGGAACGGAATTGAAGACCCAGATATCAATCCGGATGTCCATACATCTACAAACACCTGATTTTTGGCAAAGATGTGAAAAATATAAAATGGAAAAAAGAAAGCATATTCAACAAATGGTGCTGGCATAACTGGATATCAACATGCAGAAGAATGAAAATAGATCCATATCTATAACCATGCACAAAACTCAAGTCATGTTGGATCAAAGACCTCAACATGAAACCAACCACACTGAACCTAATAGAAGAGAAAATGGGAAATACACTTGAACGACAGGAGACCACTTCCTAAATAGAACCCCAGCAGCACAGACACTGAGAGAAACAATTAATAAATGGAACCTCCTGAAACTGAGAAGCTTTTATAAAGCAAAGGACATGGTCAACAAGACAAAACGACAGCCTACAGAATAGGAAAAGTTCTTCACCAACCCCACATTGGACAGAGGGTTGATCTCTAAAATATACAAAGAACTCAAGAAATTTATCATAAAAAGAACGAATAATTCAATAAAAAATGGGATACATACCTAAACAGAGAACTCTCAACAGAGGAATCTAAAATGGCTGAAAGACACTTAAGGAAATGTTCAACATCCTTAGCCATCAGAGAAATGCAAATCAAAACAACTCTGAGATTCCATCTTACACCTGTAAGAATGGCCAAGATCAAAAACAACTTATGCTGGAGAGGATTAGGGGTAAAAGCAACACTCTTCCATTGCTGGTGGGAGTTCAAACTTTACAGCTTCTTTGGAAATCACTATGGTGATTTCGCAGAAAATAAGGAAACAACCTACCTCAAGACCCAGCATTAGCACTTTTGGGTATATACCCAAAGGATGCTCAATCATACCACTAGAACATGTGCTCAGCTCTGTTCATAGCAGCGTTATTTGTCATAGGCAGAACCTGGAAACAACCTAAATGCCCCTCTACTAAAGAATGGATAAAGAAGATGTGGTACATTTACACAATGGAGCACTACACAGCGGGGAAAAAAATGACATCTTGAAATTTGTAGGCAAATTAATGGATCTAGAAAATATCAAATTGAGTGAGGTAATCCAGACTCAGAAAGACAAATATAATATGTACTCACTCATAAGTGGCTTTTAAATGTAAAGCAAAGAAAAACCAGTCTACAATTCACAATCCCAGAGAACCTAGACAACAAAGAAGACCCTAAAAGAGATATACATGAATCTAATCTACATGTATAAAATCTACATGTAGAAAAAGGCAAGATCTCCTGAGTAAACTGGGAGCATGGGGATCATGGGAAATGGCAGAAGGGGAGGGAGGATGAAGAGAGGGGAGCAGAGAAAAATCTATAGCTCATTAAAAACAATTTTAAAAAACCCTAACTAAGAAAGAAATTGGTACCAGGAGTGGGGTATTATTGTGATAGGCCTGACCATGTGTTTGTTTGGAAGAATTTGGACTTTGGGACTTTGGGTTAGGAAAGCAGTGGAGTGCTTTATGCGCTTCTCAATGGGCCATACATGAAAGACAGAGCTGCTAAGAGTTATTTGAGCTGTTGGGGGCCCACTTAAGAGGTTTCAGAGGAGAGAATTCAGTGTGTTGCCTAGAGATTGTTCTTGCAATATTTTGGTGAAGAAAGTGGCTGCCTTTTGCCCTTATCTGAAGAGTCTACCTGAGGCTATAGTGAAGGGTTTTGGATTAATTACACTGACAAAAGACATCCCGAAACAACCTAGTATAGACTCTCTCTTGTGGATATTAGTAGTAGCTCTAATGAAGATTTATAATGAAAATGAGCAAGCCGATCAGAGTAAATTACAAAAGGTAAATTTTGAGGAGGAAAAGAGCACCAGGAAGTGGAATGGAGCTAAATCCTGTGTTCAAGGAAATAAACAGATTAAGAAATAAAATAAAGGGAACAGTGACCTCAGGGCAATATTCCACCTAGCTAAATTTCCAACTTGTGGAAAGAAACTAAAGAAAAGCTTAGAACTGGATGTGGTGGGATGTATCTTTAAGTCCAGCAGTGGGAAGGCAGAGGCTGATGGATCTCTGAGTCTGAGACCACCCTATTTTACAGAGCAAGTTTCAGGACATCTAAGCTTAGGCAGTGAAAGACAGAAAGCTGGTAAAGATGTAATTGAACAAAAGGGTCCTCTTCTAGTCCCAGAAAGCAGCAGAACTTGGTGGCTTAAGCCATTGTGGTTCTGGGTTTAGAATTCAGAACAGAAGAATTATGGAATAAAGCCGCTGAGGCCAGGCATGTGTCACAGGTGTCCCTGAATGGAGGCCTAGCGGAGAGGCCAATGCATGAAGCTGTGAAGTTTTATTTTAATAACATTTTATTAACACATACAACTAATTTGGTTTATTGTTTATAATGCAGTGCAAACAGAATACAAGACGGGTGAAAACAGCAGCTGTGTAACTCAGAACCAACATAATCTAGTAGCCTTTCTTCATAAATACTAAAACTTAGCAATTTTTGCTATTCTATACATTTGGATCTATTTACCAACATATTCTAGTAGCCTTTCTTCATAAATACTAAAACTTTGAATACCCAAGTTGGAGCCTGGGTTGCCTTGGAGAACCTGAGATTTCAGAAAGGCTTGAATCATGAATACCTGATGAGGAGAACTACTAACAGAGAGTGGAACCAACCCAAGAGAAAGAAGTGTGTTGCAGTCAACAAAGCTGAACACAGTTGGAGATCTGAAGAGCATTTGGCATCAGACATGAAGATGCAGGGTTTGGAGTTTGCCCAGCTGGTTTTTGGTCTTGCTCTGGTCCAGTGTTTCCTCACTGTGCCCCCTTTCTCTGTGTTTTATAATGGTAATGTACATCCTGTGCTATTATATGCTGGATGTGTCTGATCTTTTAAAAAATGATTTTATAGCGATTTACAGTTAAGAGATTGCATGAATCTCAGAAGAGACTTTGAACTTTAAAACATTGTTGAGACTGTGGGGACTTTTGAAGTTGTACCACATGAATTTTGCACTACGATATTGTTATAAGCTTATGGGGGCCAGGGAATGAATGTGGTAGTTGAATGTAATTGAACCCCATAATCTCATAGGGAGTGACACTATTAGTTTGTCAGAGTGCATATGGCCTTGTTGGAGGTAGAGTGCCACTGTGGGAAAAGGCTTTGAGATTTCCAGTGCTCAGGATACCCCCAGTGTCTCAGTCGACTTCCTGTTGCCTGCAAGATGTAGTACCACGTCTGCCTATGTGCCACCATGCCCCCCCCATCGGGAAGAGTTGCTGTGGCCACGGTGTCTCTTCACAGCAATAAAACTCTAACTAAGATAGAAGACAAAGCCCAGAATGGCATAGAAGAGCTGTTGCTTGAGAGACAGGTTCCTGGCACAGCTAGTAAACAGACTACCAAGCACTGTTCCAATGCCAGACCCTGATGCAGCCACACCAACTGTGGCAGCTCCGGCACCAATAAACTTGACTGCGATGTCAATGTCTTGGGAAACAACATTGAGATTATAGGTATGCACCATCATGCTTAGCTTTTAACAACATCTATGCAACCTTTTGAATAATAACCCCTAGAATTGCCTTTCTCCTACAGTTCAGATAGCCCTTCAACTTGATCTTCATGCCTCAGCTTCTTGAGGGGCTGGGATTACAGGTCTGTGCCACAAGGCTGCTTTCTCAGTGCTGCTGGGTGGGCCTGTGCTAGTATCCATAGAACCTCTTGTTCTTTGGACAACCAGCTTACTCCGCTGTGTCCATGATAAAGACCACCGACCTGATGAGACTGAGAAACAGCTGCTTAAAAAGCTGGAAAGGGGGAATTGCACGCTTGTGCTCAGATTGTAACTCTGCCAGATCAGTCTTGAGTGTTCACGGTTTTCATCAGTCAACAAATGTCACATATGCAACAACCAGAAACATATGAACTAACCATTGCCTTGCATTGCATAAATCACAGGCTTTTTGCTGAGTCGCTGGGGAAACATTTCCCTTCAGCCTTAAGTAAGATTAGCTGCAGAGTGAGCAGTGAGTTCTTGCCTGGAAGAGTTTTCCTAAGCTGCTACAGGTTGCCTAGAGAGGTCCTGACTGGAGCAAGGCCTCCTGATGTGGGAGCTATAGCATCAGTAGCAGCTATGAGTCCAAGTGTCCTTTCTACTGGAGCAGAGTTTCCGTTTCCTTAGTGTGACCACTGAGCATTCAAAATAGCTGGGTGGTTACTGAAGAAGGGGCTGCTTGGCAGACAGCTCCCAGTTCATAGCAGCGAAGCAAAAATGAAGGGTCTATCAGTTGACATTTGAGCAGCAGTATTTTTTTACACTAAAAACCTTTGAAATTAATATTATTAATAGTATTTGACAACCCTCAACCTATAGTCCCTCTGAGTTGTGTTAGGCAGGGGCCCTGAGGTCTCACCAGATTGGTGTGTTCCTTTTGAGTTTGTCTTCATCTTCTGTGAAGGAGTGCTAACCATCTATCTCCCCATCTGGTCCCTGGTGTGGTCAAAAAGATGAAGGTTTATGAATTCAACATCTGTGATGGCATTTATGGTAGTGCAGGTGGACTTTTCTTTCCTGTCCACCAGTTCCCAAATAATCTACAAGGAGATTCAATATTAATTATAAATGGTCAGCCAATAGCTCAGGCTTATTATTATCTAACTCTTACAACTTAAATTAACTCATTTATATTAATTTACATTCTGTCATGTGGTATTACCTCTCTTTCATCTTGCACCTCCTGTTTCCTCTCCGTGTCGGGCTGGCAAGCCTCTGACTCTGTCCTTCTTCTTCCCAGTGTCCTTAGTCTGTTTTTTCTGCCTGACCTTATCCTGTCCAGCTATTGGTCAGTCAACTTCTTTATTAAACCAATCATAGCATCATTTACACGGTGTAAAATGAATATTCCACATGGTAGCACATGAATGGTAGTATTCATTAGCTTTCTGTTGCAATAAGATACCATGACCAAAAGCTGCTTTAAAAGAAAAGGTTTATTTTAGCATATGGTTCTAAAGGGATAGATTTGGGAGGGGAGTGTTCTTTTTTTGTGTGAAATGGCCCCCATAGGCTCATGTGTTTAGACACTTGTGTAATGATCTGTCTCTTTAAGAGACAAGCCACGCCCACTCCCTCCCCCATCCGCTGAGGCAAGCTGATCTTCAGCTTCCAGCCTGAGTTCTTTCTCTTTTCCATTTTCCTCTTGGAGAGGCAGCTTCTGCCTCTCTCCCCACTTCTCCCCTCCCCCCGCTTCTGTCTCTCTCTTCTCTCTCTCCTCTCTCTCTCTTTCTCTCTCCGCTCTCCTCCCCTTCTCCCTTCCCCCTCCATAACCCCCTGAGTAAATATCCAACCTCACTCTGCATGGCGTGCCTATCCATGTCTTTGTCTCTTGCCGGCCTGCCACGTGTCTCCCTGCCTGGGACCAGCCACCACTCAGGGACCAGCCGTCTCTGCCTGGGACTGGCTGCTCTCAGGGCCTATTGCCTGCCTCCACATGGCCTGCTACCACCGCTTGGGGACCTACAGCATTTCTGCTGCCGCCGGGGATCCTGCAGCATTTTTAATTTTTTCATTACAACTTGTCCTTAGTAGGTGGAACCTCATTGGAGGAAGTGGGTCAGTGGGTGGGTAGGTTGGGGTGGGGATTTGAAATTTTATAGCTTCCCCCCTTCCTATTCATTCTCTCTGATTCCTGACTGCAGATGCAATGGGACCACAGCCTCCAGCTCCTGCTTCCATGCTTTCCCCCGCCATGACAGGCTGCAACCTCTTAAAATTTGGGTCACAATAAACCCTTCTGCCTTAGGCTGACTCTCGTCAGGGACTTTGTGACAGCAGCAATTAAAAATAGCTAATACATATGGCAAAGGTCAGGGGGTGATGGCCATTAACAATTAGGACTAGGGACAACTCCATGTCCTGGCATGTTAGAGGGAGGTTTGGAGATCAGGCACCAAAGAGGAAGTCAAACAGGTTGACTCCAAGGGGAAAGGGCTTTAGATTTTGATCTTGATTACATTTAGATCTTGATTAAGTTGGATAATGCTGGAGGCACTACCACCTCAAGCTGAACCAATTACAGGTCAGCTCATACTGAATTCATGCCTAGATCACTGGAAAGGAGAAGTCACTTTCCTGCCACCTCCAATTTTAGATTCAATTATTACTCTGCAGTGGACCGGAACTGCCCAGGAAGCCAAGCTGCTGCAGTCATGAAAGGCTGTTTATCACTCTGCAAGGATGTCCAGGCACACTGTAGTTGGTGACAGGTGAAGCTGTGTCCCATGAGGGGTGGACAGTTGAATGGTGTGAAATTTCAGGCTCTCTCTCTCGGAGATCTACAAATTCCAAAGTGGAATGGGATGGGACAAGATTAAGAAGGAGGAGCATTCTATTTTGTTTCCCCCTTACCAGCCATGACAACCTACAAGAAGTTCAGTAAATTACCTAACTCTCATCTTGGAGAAAGAATGGACTGTCATTTAGTTCACCGTGAGGATAACCAGGCTTACATGTAATTTCAACATAGTCTGTAGATGCTCCCTACATCTTGACAGACAGGCTCTTAGGACGAGAAGGAGCTGCAAGGGGCTGGAGAGAGGTAGGGTTTTGTGGCTTAAAGAGGTGCACTGACTTGTGGGTCTTCCCTGAAGCCTTACTTCAGGCCTCTGATGGGGTCTCTGTGGTATACAGCCCTGAGAGTGGCCTGAGTTGGCAAGAAAGGATCTCTTAAGGTCGTTACTCCACATCCTCCCGGATTGATCTGGCTCATAATTGGTCTACAAGAAAGATAATTTTTCGTAGCCTTGTGGCACAGACCTGTAATCCTAGCCCCTCAAGAAGCTGAGGCACAAAGATCAGGTTCAAGGCATATCTGAGATGTAGGAGAAAGGCAAGTTTAAGGATTATTATTCAAAAGGATGCATAAAAGTTGTTAAAAGCTAGACATGATTATAATCCCAGTTCTTGGGCCGTATAGGAAGGAGAATCAAGAGCTCAAAGTCATCCTCAACTACATAGCAAGTTCAAGGCTAGCCTGGGCTATACAAGAGCCTGCCTCAAATTAAATAACAACAATAATAACAATAACAACAATAATACCAGCAATTATAATAAAGTTAATTAAGTACAGTAAAATTTTAGGGAGTTTGTTTGAGCAAAACAGTTCATTGGTCAGACAACATCAAACTACCAGCAGTACAAAGATGGAGAGGTGCCAGAGGACGCCTTTGCTAAAGGCCCAGGAAGCCAGAAAAAGGAAGCATTTGATTGGCTAAATGGGAAGGAAGTGTCTAATGAGTGGTTGAGAACAATGCCTAATAAGTCACACAAATTTTTAGTTTTCCTTTTATACTGGGTTAGGTTTCATTTTGCCTGTACAGGATCCTAAAGTCTTGGGGGCTCTCTCAGCCCCATGACAATTAATCTGTTTATGTGTAATGTAATGCTACAATTCAACCTAGGGCCCCAAACCCTCTGGGCAAACACTCTACCACTAAGCTACATCCTCAGTCACCATTTTTAAAACTAAAGCTGTTTATTAGAGAGAGAGGAAAAAGAGACTCTAGAATAAGGATTATGTGCAGTCTTTACTAAGTGTCCTATTCAGAAGGCACCTTAGAAAGACTCACATCCAGAGGTGATGGATTCTAGTGACTCTCTGTAAATTTCCTGTTTTAGGGTAGAGGCTTCAGGAGCCTCTGGGGCTATAGGACTAGAAGCAGGAGATATTCATGGGGCCCTGGAATATCTCAGGGTGTATACCCTCTAGAGGCTGTCCATTATTTCCATAAAGGGGATCTGAGACCTCTGGTGTCTCAGTTTCTGGTGATCTCGCTGGGGCCTCCAAAATGTTGGGAGACAAGCCTGACAGCACAAGGACATCCTTAAAGATCGAAAGAAAGTCTTTTTTGCCAGCCAGTGGCTGTGAAGAGAATCTTCCAAAGTCATACAACCCCAAGTCTTACAGTCCTTTGTCCTTCATGCACAGAAACCATATCATGATCATACTTCAGTTAGCAAGAAACAGAACTACAGAAGGTTAGTACATTTAGGGACTTTCCTGGAACTGTGGACTAGGTCTTTGGTGTTTTAGATTGTTGTTCCTGTTTTGGCAGGTGTTGGGACCTATGTGCTGGGTTTAAGGTCAGAACGGAGCCTCTGACATGGTAACAGTTGTGCTAAGGTCTGGAGACCTGTTACAGTAATGGGCCAGGGAAGCAAGGCCACTTAAGGGGAGGCTGAAGAGCTCAGACTTGAGTGACCACCAGGCCCACCCCATGTATTTAGTCTAGATTGAAAAGAATGCTACAGTGACCATGAAAACATATCCTGTACCCCAGGAAAATAATCCTTTCCATATACATCACTCACCGTCAGCAAGGAGCCTGTGGTCTCTCCACAGCTGTATATAACTTTTGTGGTTGTCTGTGTGAATGGCAATTCCAGGAAAGACTCTGTCGGCTTAGGCTGGCCACTGATTAAAAGTTTCCCTGGCTACAGAGAGTTTGGAATGTTGCTGATTCAATAGCCTGATTAATCCCAGAGAACTTAGACAACAATGACACTAAGAGAGACTTACATAGATCTAATCTACATGGGAAGTAGAAAGTAGAAAAAGACAAGATCTCCTGAGTAAATTGGGAGCATGAGGACCTTGGGGGAGGGTTGAAACAGGGAGGGAAGCAGAGAAAAATGTAGAGCTCAATAAAAATCAATAATATATATATTAAAAAAATAGCCTGATTATGGTTTTATTCCTTGCCCACCTATGTATCAGACCTAATTTTGTCTGAGACCTAATTCTTATCTTTGATAAAAAGATAAGAACCTTTAGAATGTATTAATTTAACAAAACCCGAATCTAAGGGCTACAGAAGATACCCTCCAACCTGCTGTAATCTCCCTTTCTGATGTTTCCACCAATGTATTTTTTAAATACCTTGATTTATAATTTTCTTTGTTCTGTTACTATAAAAAAACTCTATGAAACTGTTTCCATGTAGGAAACACATTTTCTTAATTGATAGTTGATGTGGAAGGGCCCAGCACACTATGGGCTATGCCACCCCACGGCTGGTGTTCATGGGTGGTAAAAAAAAAAAAAAAGCAGGTTGAGCAAGCCAGGAGAGCAAGTCAGTATCAGTGATGCTCCATGGTCTCTGTTTCAATTCCTGCCTCCAGGTTTCTTCTTGACTTCCTGCCCTGCCTTCCCTCAATGATAGATCTATAAGCCAAATAAACCCTTTCATCTCCACGTTGATTTTGGTCAGTGTTTTACCACAGCAACAAAAGGCTAACTAGGACACTTGTACACACACCCCCACATGCACACACACATAGTTAAGAGATGACTCATCAATAAGCATACAGTAATCATATGGATGCTGCCCTGCATGCCCTGAGAGAGAAAGACCCCTAACTGTAGAGCTATGTCGATGCTTCATGGGGTACGCCATAACTCTTGGCATCTTTCTTTTCCTTTTTTTAAAAATTATTTATTTATTAACTACAGTGTTCTGTCTGCATGCGTACCTACACCCCAGAAGAGGGCACCAGATCTCATTGCAGATGGTTGTGAGCCACCATGTGGTTGCTGGGAATTGAACTCAGGACCTTTGGAAGAGCAGGCAATGCTCTTAACCACTGAGCCATCTCTCCAGGCCCCGGCATCTTTCTTTTCTACTGGCCAAAATGTTTACCTCTAAGGCTGCTGCTTAGCAGTGGGGTGCTCTAGGACATACCAGTCCCTGAATTTGATCTTTAGAGCTGCAAAGAAAAACATTTCCTTACAACATAGCAATTGTCTGAAAGTTTACAGTCAGCATTACAGGTGGGGGGAAACTAGCAGCTTTTCCTGTGGAGGAAACAGATTTTTTTTGTGGAAAACAGATCAGCATTCACAGTTTTATGGGTACTTAAGAATAAGCCTCACTGGTTAAGGTTTATGTGACAGGAATACCTAGGCAGGTGGGGGCCAAGGTATGCTGCAAAGATCATACCAAGCAACAGATCTCACAAGAGATTTATTGGGGTGGGGGGAGCAAACGGCTGTCTAGGAGTGGGGACAAAAGAGAGAGAGAGAGAGATAGAGAGACAGAGACAGACAGACAGTGCTGTCTTAACATTGACACTGCAGCTGTGCTTTAATCTACTGCTATCTCAGCCAGCAATTCCAACTCCACAGTTACCAGCCTATTTCTTTAACAGTAGCCTGGCCTCTCAGGCTACACAGCCTGGTGAGAATTCTGCTCTTGCAGGCACCAGCCCTGTGGCGGATGCTAAAGGTAGCTTTAACTAGATCTCTTTTGCTATAATTATGAATAAGATTTGAGATTCAAAGGTTGAGGTGGAAACCTATGAGCTCAGAGAGGCTGAGTAGCATCTAGCTGAACCTCTCTTCTTGCTGAAGTCCATGGAAGCCCCTTCTTTTCCTTTGCTGAACCAGAAAAAGCTGTCCCACCCCCAAACCCCATCCTACTATTTCCTGTATCTCTCTATCTCTCCTGGATGCCCTCTGGAGCCCTATGATCGCTTTCTGTCAACTAGTTGCCAACTCAGCCTTCTGACCCAAGGTTAAATTTATTTTATTAATGCAAATGCAAACTTGGGGTTCACAGTGTGATCAAATATCCCCCAACAAGACAGTGAGAGAGCAAGAGAGTCTATGATGGTGGGACCTTTTAAAGGGTATGTGTGCTTCATTTGGCAGTGGATGGTGATGTCATGACTGCCTGCTCTGCACTGACAGCAGCCTGGGAGAGGAGCTGGCTTCTAACACCAGCTATGCCTGAAATGTGATACTTAGGAGGTAGAGGCAGGAGAATCAAAAGTTCAAAGAAAAGCGAAATCCCAAAGTCCCAGAGGAAACTTCAGGGACAATTGCACAGGCTGTTAGAGGACAAAAGGAGAAATAGAAGTGACACACTGGGACAGTGGTTCTCAACCTCCCTAATGTAGCGCCTGTACTATGGGATGGTACATGAGCCAGGAACTAGGCTGGAGATTTAAAAACACATGCACACGGACAGAGAGAGACATGGGGACATGGGTCATCCTTGAAACAAGAGTGCCAACTTTATTGTGCTCCACGGAAGCTTATGTAGGGATCCTTAACTGATAGCCATGCCCCAGCTCTTGGGATTTCTAGCTGTAAAATCTACCAGAATTCACTCCCTTGCCATCAGGAACTCATGAGAGCAGCTGCAGGCACAGGAAAACAAATTGTTTCACTCCAGCAGGCAAAGGGTCTGAGGCAGGCAAAAAATGTCATGGGGCCAAGGGTCTGCAGCCCCCAACACCCTAATGCTGTGACTTGTTAACACAGCTCCTCATGTTGTAGTGACCCCAACCACAAAATTATTTTTGTTACTACTTCATAACTATAATTTTGCTACTGTCATAAGTCATAATATAAATATCTGATATGCAGATGGTCTGAGGGTACCCATGTGAAAGAATCATTTGACACCCCAAGGAGTCATGACCCAAGGGTTGAGAACCACTGCACTGGGGATTTAAATACTGGTGGTTCAGAATTTTGGCATCCTTATGGGACATTCTTCCCTGCGGTGTAGGACATCTTCTTTGAGAACAGACAGAGACCTTCATGCTTTCGACTATCAATGCAAGAAACACCTCTCACTGATGTGGGATTCCCCTCTGTATGCTGTGAATACCATAAAAAAAAACTGGCTTTGCCTGATAGGGTAGAATAGAGCTATGTAGGGAAAACTAAACTGAATGCTGGGAGAAAGGAGGTAGAATCAGAGAGAAGCCATGGAGCTGCAGCCAGAGACAGACATATTGAAACCTTGCTGGTAGGCCACAAGCCTCGTGGTGAAATATAAAATAATGAAGATGGGTTAATTCTAGATATAAGAGCTAGCTAGCAATATGCTTAAGTAATTGGCCAAGCAGTGACTTAATTAATACAGTTTCTGTGTGGTTATTTTGGGAGTCTGGGCAGCCGGGAAACGAACAAGCAGCCTCCTTATAACAAATTGGTGCCCAACATGGTCAATATCCACATTAAATCTGAGAAAGCTTGGAAGGGAACTCTAGACACACAAAAAACCAAAGTTTAGCTGCATTTTTTTTTCAGCTGGCATCTTGTCACGGCTCCCTTAAGAGACGTCTTCCTGATTCAGTGGTAGCAAAACAAGCAAACAAACAAAACAAAAAACGCACAGTTTCAAAATGGCGGCTTCCTGGTTCACCAGCACAAACGGCTTTGTCTCTTTTGGCAGGTCTAGCTATGGAGCATTTAAATGGGGTTTATAAGCAGAGTGCTACAACTTGCTTAATGACAACATAGACTGGCCGTGTGCCTGAAAATGGGACTGTGAGCATGGCTCTCAGAGGTGGCAAACAGTTCCGCCATGCTGGACTGGGCGGAGCAAGCAGGCAGGACTGTATTTGCCCAACAAGGCTGCCACTTAGTTTTTTAAGAAGTGCTTAGCAGGCAGGTGGATCTCTGTGAATTTGAGGTCAGCCTGATCTGCAAGTTCCAGGACAGCCAAGATTGTTACAAAGAGATACCCTGTCTCAGCCCTCCCCTCCCCACCGTGGTTAATTAGTGACAGATATGTAGCACGTTCCTATTGCAACTATAAGTCTTGGAAAAGTGTCCTTTGGAGTCCACATGGGCAGGCCATGGTGGAGACCTCCATGAGTGGGCACAGGTAGCAATGGTTGCTGAGGAAGGATCTGCCACCAGTGACCCTGTTTTTCATTAGGTTTTGGAACATAGCTTTCTCAGAAAATACTGTCTTTAGGTTAAAGGAAAATGCTCAGGATGGCATCGCAGTTCATACCTATAGTCCCAGTGCCCAGAGGCTGAGGCAGGAGGATCACTAAGTCAAAGCCAGCCTGGGCTACATAGCCATACCCTATTTCAGAAAGAAAGAGAAAGAGAGAAAGAATAGAAGAGTCACTTATAACCAGCATCACCTCAAACAGGACCAACAGATGTGTCCAGTGTTCTTTTTTCTTTTCTCTCTCTCTCTCTCTCTCTCTCTCTCTCTCTCTCTCTCTCTCTCTCTCTCTTTCTCTCTTTCTCTCTCTCTCTTTATTTGAGACAGGAGACAGGGTCTCTATTTAACTTTGGCTATACTGGAATTCTCTGCAAGCCAGGCTGCCCTAAAACTCACAGACATCTGCCTGCCTCTGCCTCCCAAGTGCCGTGATTAAAGGCATGAGCCACCATGTCTGATTCCAAGTATGTTTTATTAAAAAGAATGCCCATCACAAACGTGGTCGCATCGGCCACCTCCAAGACAGTAACGAGTCCAGATCGCAATGCCTTTAGATGTCTCCATAACTGGAAGGCTGCTCCTTCCCTGAATGCCCAGCTAGAACTGCGCCCAGTGCCCTGGGAGACCTTTCCATGGCTGCTGTGGAGTCCTGCTGTAAGCAGCACTGAGGTCACCTGGCGAGCCCCAGATTGGCACACCGGAGTCGTGCCGCATGTGTGTTGTTTATTAGCCGCAGCCATCTGTCTTGGCTCCCCCCCCCCCGCTTCCTCTGACCTTCTCTCTGACCAGCCATCATGACATTTACTATGAATTTACTTCCTCCCAAGAATTTGGACTGGCTGTCAGATTGTTGCTACGTACAATTGCCTTTGTATCTCTGTATGAAATAAAAGGTCATTTGTAAGAAAAAAAAAGAAGTGCTTAGCATTTTAAGAAGCCATTCTAGTCAGAAAAGGATTACAGATATGCAGTAAAGACAAATCCAGATAGAAAAGAACTCTAAATGAGTCACAGTGTTGGATAAATGTACATAGGCTTGGGAGAGAGAAGAAAAAGAGTATAGAGAATTATAAAAATAAATTGGTTTAAAAAAATAAAACAAAATCTTTAAAGAGACTAAAAGAGTAAAGATAATAAAATAAATATTAAAAAGTAATAGAATAAAAACAAATAAGCTACATAAAGATGGAATACACACAGAGCATCTGGATTATGTATATTATTATTGTGTTCTTTGAATTTCTTGACTGTGAAGGAGCTAAGTATAGAGAGACGTTTCATTGTATGGGCAGCTAAGTTAAACCAACATAAAGGTATCTTGACTTCAGAATTTGAGTCTAAGGATATGTTGCTTTGGAAAAGAGATTCTGCTTTTGTTTCCACAGAAGATGAGAACCTGTGGAATCCTTCCAGACTAATGTGGTTTGATGGACCAAGACCCCCTGAAAGGTTGCCTTGAACACCCCTCAAAAAATTTCTTTGCCCAATAAAAAGCTGGAAGCAGTTTGGAGAGAACTATGCCCAAATTCCCTAAATGATTGTTTATAAATGTTTATTTACATTAAAGGGGGATATGATATAGATATGAATACTTTGCGTTGGTATGAATCTTGGTTTATTGATACAAAATTAAGGTCAGTTTTGTTATTCTGTGCATATGTATCTCTGATCTTGCTTAAGGTATTGTGTTTGTCCAGCTTATTTAAAAATGTAATGTATAATTAAGAAACATAGGTTAATAGAGAGTCATCTATATTAGTCAAGCTTCTAGCCATGTTAGTTAGGTTTCCTAGATATATATTTCAGTTAGATAGGTATTCTTCAAATCTTTCAGAGACCTTCAGAATATGGCATTTAAAATGTTTTAAGAACTTAGGACTGTAGAGATGGCTCAGAGGTTAAGAGCACTGGCTGTTCTTCCAGAGGTCCTAAGTTCAATTCCCAGCAACCACATGGTGGCTCACAACCATCTATAATGAGATCTGGTGCCCTCTTCTGGCCTGCAGGCACACATGCAGACAGAACACTGTATACATAATGAATGAATAAATAAATATTAAAAAAAAAGAACTTAGGACTTTTCACAACAGTGAGACACATCTGTTCCTGGCAGCATCAAGTTCCTTCAAGAGGATGATGGGCATCGAAGAGGATCCTCATGGAGTTTGCTAGCCATTTGGGCAAGAAACTGCTCTTGCCCGAAATGCTTGATGGGATGCTATGTGAATTGGAAACGCAGGACCTACAGAGAAATGACTGCTGAACTTGCCTAAAGATGAGACCAACCTTCAGGGTTCCTGCTTCATGAAAGACTCTGCCAGACATTCTGCAGGACAGAGAAGGAAGCGACTGAAAACTGCCAATATAGGTGGAACTGTGGAACTATCTTTGAAATTTCCTGCTTCAAATGCCTTTTTTTTGGTTGTTGTTGTGTTTTTTTTTGTTTTTTCGAGACAGGGTTTCTTTGTGGCTTTGGAACCTGTCCTGGAACTAGCTCTTGTAGACCAGGCTGGTCTCGAACTCACAGAGATCCGCCTGCCTCTGCCTCCTGAGTGAACAAACATTTTTTTTAAAGTCAAGTGTAGCCATATGTGTGTGTAAAACCCCAGCACTGGGTTATAGGAGGACAGAGACAAGAAGATGGATGAGGTTTGCTAGTCAGCCTAGCTCCGGGCTCAGCAAGAGACCTTGTGTCAAAGGAACAAGGGGAGTGTGGTAGTGAAAGACCCCCGGAGTGGGGAGACTCTCACTCAAGTCTCAGGATAACACAACCTCCCAAGAACTCATGAGAGACTGTCCTTGCTGCAATCACACTAGGCTTATTGACAGGAACCAGCATGCTGGGGCCGAGACTCATATCCCACGCAGGGGTAAAGTTCAATCCCAAGTAGCTGGGAGAGGGGATATTTAAGGGAAGAAACGAAACCACAACCCAAAGGGGATAGGGAGGGTGTCATTGGAAAATTCCAAAAATAACAGTGATAATCACAAAGGGGTAACTCCCCGTTTCTCAAGATTATAATCTAACTTTATGGTCAGCTAGTTCCTGGAACAGAGTCACTGAACTGGCTAACCTAGATTTTTGGTTCTTCTCTCCCTGCTAGATTTTTGGATCTATTTTTCCTGCTAGAGGGGTCTGGATTTATCCAGATCTTTCAGTAGAGCATAACCCCTTTCATCCTGTCCTGGCCTCCACTGGCTTAAACAATCACATACATACATGTGTGCACGCACGCACAAACGCATGAAGAAAACATAATAAAAATGATATTTGTAAAGAAATTGGAGAAAATGTCAGTTTGTATTAGTTACGTTTCTATTCATGTGATAGAATATCTTAACCAAGACAACTCAGAGAAGGGAAGGTTTATTTGGGCTTCTGGTTCCAGAGGTACAAGAGATCATCACCACCATGGTGGAGGAACTATAACAACGGGTGTGTTAAGGGGAGCAGCAGCTGAGAGTTCACATTGCAAACACAAACAGGAAACAAAGCATGCACTGGGAATAGCCCAAGGTTTTTGCAAACTCAAAGTCCACTACCATTTACATACTTTGTTCAGCAAGGCCACACCTCCTAATCCTCCCCAAACAGCTCCATGAACTAGGGATCATGTATACAAACATCCAAGCCTATGGGGGAACATTCTTAGTCAAACCACTGAAGCAGTCTGAGGGAGAAATGTTTTAAATGAAGATGGAACGGCATTTTACACCTCCTAATAGAAAGCAAGGTTGTTGTTAAAATCTCTTCCCTGGGAGAGAGGTAACTAACGTCTACCCCTGCCCTTAAGGTCCCAATGACAAAACAAGGTGCGATTCAACCAAGGTTCACCCTGGGGAAACCAATTGATTTATTTGGCTTTACTTATAGAGCAGTGGGTAAGAGGTTCCAGGCAGGAGCATGGGTGACGTTAAAGCAACCACCTGGACCGTCTCCATCCAGCAGGGATGATGGCTTCCCATGGCTGCTAGAAGAAATGCCCTCCCCTTATCTCTCGCTATCTACATCTTCTAGACTGTCTTCATGACCACATGAAATTAGGACAAATTGCACACAACTGGCTGGGAGGGGTGCCTGGATACTCAGGAGAAGGTCCCAAGACCCCCAACTCCCTCCTTTTATGAGGGAAGGTAAAAAAGTCAACAGGCCCAGCTATGATGGCCCAGCAGACTTCTGAAAATGGTAGTACTTTGGCTCAGAGGATAGAACTATACAACAGATGTTAATGACCACCCCTGATTCTGAAAAAGATTAGAAAAAAAGCAAAAGTGAAGGGCTGCAGGCATGCGAGCTAGCGGGGCCCTTTTGAGAAAAGACTGTGTGGAGAATCACGAACTGGGGCTGGAGATGACTCAATAGTTAGAGCTGCTCTTCCCAGAGGACCCGGGCTCAATTCCCCGCAGCTCAGAGGATCCAGCACCTTCTTCTGAACTCCGTAGGCACTGGGCATGTGTGACACACAGGCATATATGCAGGCAAAGCATTCATATACATAAAAATAGAGGTTAAAGAAATTAGAAGAATGCCTGAGCATAATTTGTACTATGACATAGAAGGATAAAGAGCCCACAAACTTTCACAATGTAGGAGAGGTACGATGTCAGACATGTCCCTCTACAAAAGGATAAAATCCAGGGAAGGACCACTTTGGAGGTGTGAGCCAAACAAATGCTAACAGAAGGAGCAGAGAATCGTGTCTGTGGTTATATAATTGGAAGACTTGAACATCCACAGACTCTGTCTGGGGGTCCTGTAACCTACTAATCCCCTACGGAGACCAAGGGAAGAACCTGAGGACTTTGTTTACATCACAGGATTTCATACATCCCAGGCTGGCTCAAACTCAAAAGGGTTAGTAGAGGATAACCTTGGATTTTTGATCCTTCTGCCTCCACTTCCCCAGAGCTAGAATTCCAGGTGTGTGCCATTACATCTGGTTTACGGTGCTTAGGATTGAACCAGAGCTTCAGACTCAGAAGGCAAGCATTCTACCAACTGAACTATAGTCCCAGCTCCCTGGCTGTTTTCTACATCGAGTTGGTTTTGGGGTTTTGGTTAACATTTATTATTATGTTAGTGTGTTTGTTGTATGAGTGTGAGCTCATGCATATCACAGCATGTGTGTAGAGGTCAAAGGGAGGGGCAGGGCAGTTCCATGAGAGTGTGGAGGTTAGAGGACAACTTTTCAGAGCCAATTCTTTCTTCCTGTCATGTGGGTTCCAGGGCTATCCCTGAGTTGTGTAACTCAGGTCATTGGACTTGTGTAGGCCCATATTTCTATATGGTATGGCTATCAAGCCATAGGCTCCACCTGAGGTGGTCACATAGCCTTTCAGACAGGCTGTCGCTAACCTAACAAAAGGTCAGAATATTGTTTTGCTCCTTTCTTTGTAATTTGGAGGATGCCTGATAGGGATGCTAATTCAAGCCTATGTGACAGCTAGCATACAGAGCAGACAGGTAGTTGTGGATGTGACTAAAAGCCATTCACCTGGTTACGTAGGAGACAGAATGCCAATGTATTTACCCCTCAGTTTATATTTTGGTATAAAAGCTATTTAGAGAATAAAGCGAGAGGAATTCTTCAGGATGTAAACTCAGGACTTCATTAGGGATCACTGAGATCTCCCTCCCGATAAAGCCATGTGAGTTGTATATTCCTGTGCTTTCCCGCCGGTCCAGAAAGAGATAGTTTATGTTGGGGTCTGGTCCAGAGAAATAATTTATGGTCCAGGCTAGCACTGGACCCCGACAGACTTGACAGCCATCACCTTTATCCACTGAGCCATCTTGCCTTCCTCCTTAAGCACATTCCTAATATCCTTCACAGTAAATTAACACCAGCAATTAAAACTAAAAAGTAGACCCATAGCTTTGCTGAATCAGTTCTTCAAAGTACCATGAATTACTGTGAAGTGACTCCTCCAACTCCAACCCTGCCAAATCATTTTTAAGGGCTCAATCCTCTTGTGAATTTTCATTTTGATTGTTTTTATTGTTTGGGTGTTTCAAGATCTTCCTTCCTTCCTTCCTTCCTTCCTTCCTTCCTTCCTTCCTTCCTTCTTCTTTTTTACAGGTAGATGATATAAGTCACGGCTTATGTGTGGAAACAAAGAGACAATTTGTGGGGAGTTAGTTCTCCCTCTCCACCATATGGGTCTCAGAAATCAAACTCAGGTCATCAGGCCTAAGGGCAAGCACCTTTACCACTTGTAACCCCTCTCAGGCTTTTGTTTGGGCTTTTTTGAGAATTGAACCAAGGTCTTTGCATGTATTAGTCAGGTGCTCCATCACTGAGCTATCCCCCCATGTCCCTGTGTAGGGGCATTTGTTTCCTGAACATACAGTGTCTGATAAATGAGTTTGCGCACCCTGGCCAAATGGAACAAACAATGTCAGACTCTCAGTGATGAGCATACCATGCTATCAAGAGACACGGGGCTGCTCACCACTGTGAATTTCTCTTTCCTGTCAATCAAGTCCTCTCCTTGTCCAGTAAGCCAGTTCACTCTGTCACCTTCTCCGTAGAAGCTTCATGTGGGGTTTCCCTCCGTATGCTGTAAATACCATTGGTTAATAAAGAAACTGCCTTGGCCTGTTAGTAGGGCAGAACTTAGGTAGGCAGGGAAAACTAAACTGAATGCTGGGAGAAAGGAGGCAGAGTCAGAGAGAAGCTATGTAGCTCCACCAGAGCCAGGTAGACCTGTACCCGGTAAGCCACAGTCACGTGGCAATACACAGATTACTAGAAATAGGTTAAATTAAAATGTAAGAGCTGGCCAATAAGAAGTTAGAGCTAATAGGCCAAGCAGTGATTTAATTAATACAGTTTCTATGTGATTATTTTGGGGCTGAGCAGCTGGGAACCAATAAGCAGCTCCTCCAACAGAAGCTGGAGGATTACTAGCTGCTGGAGAAGACTACCAGAGCTGGCCTGTCGTGTTAGGGAACGAAACAGTGGGACTCCTAGAACTGGATGGTCATGAACAGGTTTGTTAGATGCCAAAGTACAAGCCAGCAAGATGGTTTAACTGGTAAGGACACTTGCCTGAGTTCAACCCCAGGACCCACCTGGCGGAAGGAGAGAACTGGCTGCCCAAAGTTGTCTTCTGCCCTTCACCCACTCAAGTTGAATGGGTCTCCCCTCCCCCAGCCCTGCCACTTGCACACAAAAAGAGATGACGTGTGAAGAGGTCCGAGTGAGACAGGATGATGACATCGGGCCACACCTTCCATCCACACAAGATTTATTTATAACTCCTAGGGAAAAGTACCCAGGAAGCCAAAACCTTCCCACACTGCCCCCTTGAAGCCAGTTTCCCACTGACTTAATACCCATGATGGGGATCAGCCTTGAATAAATCATGTCCCTGCTCTAATGTACCTGGCATGAAATATTCAGAGACGTTAATGCATTTTGCTTTAAGCTGTCGTCACAGCTTTTGTCCAAATCTGTGGTGAGCGTTGGTTCTGTTATCTTTGTTTCCTTGTATATATCAGAGGCAGAGTGCAGGCTGAAAGTTCCAGGAAGACAGACCAGGCAATCGGCTCCCTACAGGTGGGGAGTTAGGCCATGCAGGGATAAATGGTGAGGTAAGCGGCCAGTCCTGGCTTGGAGTCAAGGTCCTGTCCCCAGTATGCTGACTGCTTATCTTGTCACAAAAGAGCGGGTTCGGATATAATAGGATGTCTTCCCCAGTCCTTCCCCAATGGTGAGAATTTAAAGTGTTTGGAGCCTTGCAAAGGGGTCTAGAGCATAGGGACCAAAAGCAATTCTCGAATGGCTAAGCAAGTGTGACTTTCCTGTCAGTTCAGGGAAGAAGGCCAAGACTGTTGACAGAGAAATAACAGACAGTCTGTAAGTCATGCTTGGGAGTTGTAGTCTTGACTGGGGAGGCACTGAGGGTGAACAGAGTCTGAAGGGTGAGCTAGCAGAAGTAGGTGACACTGTGTCCACCGGGGGGGGGGGGACTGTTTCCCCGCCCTTGGGATGTGCTGACCATTTTTAGGCTGTTGCACTAGTAAGAGAGCATTGGTATGAGGAGCTGCCTTGCTTCCCTTGTCCCTGCCCGCACACTCCCTTGATCTTGCCTCCCACCCTCCCTTGCCGCAGATAGGGTTCACTTAGACTGGACTTAAAAACAAGGTCAGGGTTATTTAATTCCATGAAGACCTCCCGCCTTCCCTCTTTGCTGAGCTAGACACTGAAAACAAGAGGCTTGAAAGAGAATTAGCCCTCTGAGCCCTGCAGAATCCCAGCTCCTTCTCTGCCTCCTCCTGGGGAGCGCTGACCTCACTCCCTCTCGTCATCCTTAGGTCCACTGAGATTATTCGGCGTCTGCCCTGTGACAGTTAGTACCAGTTCCATTTCAGTTTCAGACCTGGTGGGTTGATCTGCTTCCCCACCGTGGCACCTCTCTCTGCTGATGACAGTCTGAGTCCCCTGAGGTTTGCCATAAGTAGTCCCTTAGCAGCCCAAAGCTCAGGAGGAGTATGGGAGAAAGCCTCAGCACTCAGGCTGGCCTTAGACACTGTGCAGACACCTCAGTATACATGCCTATTGCTCAACTAATGTCTCTCAACTTCAAGCCCATCCTTCTCCGCTAGGCCGATGATGCTGGGATGCGACTTCCACAGACACTTTTCTGTTAGTTGGCAGTCTGTTAGGTTCTATGGATACAGGGAGACCAGAAGGCTGGAGAGGGAAGAGCCAATCGTGTCTCCTCTTTGTTTCTGGCTCCTGGAAGATCGTCCCGCACAGGGCACAGCAGGTCAGTCCAGCAGTTGGTGATAGCTCTGGACCAGGGCTTAGGTCTCCAGACCTGTTGTTCCTCTGTGCACAGTCTCCAGAAGTGCTTTCGGGCAGTTGTATATTATACGCCTCTAGAGTTGACCGATCC
This sequence comes from Ondatra zibethicus, assembly GCA_004026605.1. NCBI lineage: Eukaryota > Metazoa > Chordata > Mammalia > Rodentia > Cricetidae > Ondatra > Ondatra zibethicus. The sequence goes on along the minus strand of PVIU01000051.1, from coordinate 396,230 downwards.
CTGAGTTCCTGACCTGAAGTGTTAGGTATTTGGGTCTGCTAAGTTATCTTGAACTTACCACGACAAATGTGTAATTTCCTAAATGTTCTTTCTTCTTTGAAATTGACTTCTCTCCCATTTTTTCTCTCTCTCTCTCTGTGTATTTATTTCTATCTTCTGTGTATAAGTGTTTTGCCTACATGTAAGTCTGTGCTCTGCTGCAGGCCTGGTAGAAGGCCACAAAAGGATGTCAGATCCCTTGTACCTGGACTTACAGATGGTTGTGAACCATCACGTGGGTGTTGGGCACTCTGAAAGAGCAGTCAGTACTCTTAACTTCTGAGCCATCTCTCCAGCCCTCTTCTGTTTGAGGCATGATCTTCCTATGCAGTCCTGGCTGGTCTGATTTTGCAGCAATCCCCCTGCCTCTGACTCCCAAGTACTGAGATTGCAGGTGTGGGCCACCATGCTCACCTGTCTTCTTTATCTTAAAAAATGTTACCACCGTCCACCCAGCTGCTCAGCTAAAATCCCCTGGATCATCCTCGATTCTTCGGCCTCCTCGTTATCCCCTTCCCCATTCAACCCTGAGCAAATCTAACCTGACATTCCACATCTCCATTTTATCCTAGAGAAGCAGCCGTCGGCTTAGAGTGAGTTGAATGAAAAAAATCAGGAAAAGTCTTTAAGTAAGGCTTCTAGGAAAAACAGCTGCAAACTCAGACCACAGTGGCTTTTCTGGCTAAACCAAAGGGAAGCAGAGATAACCGTAACCAGTGGGGTGCAGAGGGGCAGCCAGGGATGTTCCCAAGAAGCAGCATGGAAGAGAACTAAATGCAGAAAGTTGAAAGTTGTCCTTTCTGATGACCTGTACAGGATGGGACCTGTAGACCATGCTGGAAGACAGCCCCTAATCACCCCTGATGGCTTCACAGGGCTCAGTTCAGGTAGGAGCCCAGGCGTTTCTTCCCTTTTTATTCAGACTGTGTTAGCCTTCTGCATGACTTGAAAGGGCCTTTTAACATGAGTATGGTCAATAATTAGGCCTTGGGTTTATTAAACACTGATAAGCGTCTGGTTTCTGGGTCCAGACAAGAGAAAGAGCTAGAAAAAATGGATTTGTTTCTAAATGAGTTTCTAAGATGCAAAAAGGACAAGGGGTAACTTCCCTGTCATGCTCCCCAGGTTGAGTTGAAAGAGAAGGAGACAGGAAGCAGAAGAAAGTGGACTTCCCGTCACTAAACCCTTTACAAGGCAAACCTTGATTTTCTTATCTCCTAATTAGAGCCTAGAAACAGATATTATCAGGCTATATAAGTTTAATTTTTTTCTAATTTTATTATTTTATGTGTATCTAAGAGATAGGATGCCAGGTGGTGGTGGAGCACAGCTTTAATCCCAGCACTTGGGAGGCAAAGGCAGGCGGATCACTGTGAGTCTGAGGTCACCCTGGTCTACAGAGTTCCAGGACAGCCAGGGCTATACAGAGAAACCCCGTCTCTGGAGAGGAGATGAGAGGAGAGGGGAGGGGAGGAGAGGGGAGGGAAGAGGAGGGGAGGGGAGGGGAGGGAAAGGAAGGGGAGAGGAGAGGAGAGAGAAAGAGAGAGAGAGAGAGAGAGAGAGAGAGAGAGAGGGGTGGTTTTGTATAGCCCAGGCTGGACTTGAACTTACTATGTAGTCAAGGATGACAGTAAACACCTGATCCTGCTGTCTCTACTTCCCAGGAGTTGTCATTATGGCCATGTGCCATTGCACCTGGCTCAGTCCAGTTACTGATGCTCACATATTTATCCTAAAGTGAAGCCTGCCAGGCAGTGGTGGCGCACGCCTTTAATCCCAGCACTTGGGAGGCAGAGGCAGGCGGATCTCTGTGAGTTCGAGACCAGCCTGGTCTACAAGAGCTAGTTCCAGGATAGGCTCCAAAGCCACAGAGAAACCCTGTCTTAAAAAACCAAAAAAGAAAGAAAGAAAGAAAGAAAGAGAAAAGTGAAGCCTTTGAGGGATCAGAGAGGGGATAGAACTTTCCCAGAACAACACATTTGTGTAAAGCTACCCTTGAAAACCCAGGTCTTGGTTCAGTGGGTAATATACTTGATGTGCAAGCATGATTACCTGAGTTCAAATCCCCAGAACCCATATTAAAATAACTGGACATAGTAGCGTGGATCTGAAATCCCAGGGCTCCTATGGCAAGATGAAAGGAGACAGATGGATCCTCAGAAGCTACTGGACAAGCAAGCTGGCATACCCAGTGGGGGACAGCAGACACCCTGTTTCAAACAAGGTAGAAGACAAGACCTGACACTGGAGATTGTCCTCTGACCTCCATAAGTGTGCTGTGGCATCTGTGCACACACACACACACTCACACGCACACACTCACATACTCTTACACTCACATATACATCATACATATAAAAAAACAAAACAAAACAAAAACCCGAGGGTCTTTTTTCTTTTTTGGTTACTTCAGATTCAACAGCGTTTTGTGACTCTCGGCAGGATCACACAGGGTGAAGGGGAGAAGAAAGAGACTAGTGAGCAGTGAACAAGGCTACGCAGAGGCAAGGGCTCCCGCCTGACTGGTGGTCTGAGGGGTCCTGGGCTCCAGGCTTCAAGCGCACCAAGCCAGTTAGCATAGGCAAACGGAAATACTTCACTTCCCAGGGCCCTGGGGAGGGAGGGAGGCGGGAGAGGTGGGACTTGTAGAAGCGCTTTGAAAAACAAAGCCAGCCAAGCTGTGCAAAACAGGCTTCAAGCTTCTGTATCCTTCTGCCCACGTCACCGCTTGCGCTTTCTCCCAGGAGACTGGGTGCAGCTGTGAGCTCAGCCAGCACGAACCTCGGTCAGTACTGGCTATGTCTCCATTCGCTTTCTGAATTATTTATCCCTCCTTTCCCCCATCGCACCCCTAGACCTTTTATAACATTAGAGTTTTAAATAGGTCTGGGTCTTGGTTTGGACAACGGCGTTTCACCATCCCTCCTGTCAGACAGTCTCGGAAGAAAACTTCTCCATACACATTGATTTTCCCCCTCAGCCGGCAGGGCCTCGAGGTCATGGTCATCAGCTCTGCCCGGGTTCCAGGGAACAGCCCCAGTTATGGTGAGGCGGAGGCCCAGCTCACGGCGCAGTCCTTCCTGGGGGGTTTTCTGCCCAACTCCGTGGACACTTGCTGAATATTTCAAACCTTTATTCAGCTAGCTGATGGCAGTTGTGGGACCCGCAGGATCCCAGGGAAGTTGTTCTGTTCCTTCTCCTGCTCCGAGGCTGGTGCTGGGCTAACCCAGCATTCACAGGTGGCGCCTTAACTACGCAGTGACTCAGCCCCGTCCTCACCCCTTCTGCCCAAGGAAGAGTTATGGTTTCCACAAAGACCTGGAGAAGCTTTTCTGTGGCCTACTCGGAAACAGCTGGTTCCTGTAGATGCCAGCAGCAGAGGGTAGGGTGGGAACCATTTTAGAGTCAGGGTGGAGATATGGTTTAGGGAGCCTCCAAGGTCCTGAGGGTGACATGCTCTCCTGTTTGAAGCTCGGGAGAGGTCAGGCTGGAAATCCTAACAGCTACTCTGTATCTCTTTGGTACGCTGTTTGTCGGCTGCAGCCTGGACAAGTCAACTACTTTGCCCTCTTCCCTGCTCCCTGTCTGGCTTCTGAGCTCAGGAGGAAAAAGGCTACCATCTAGCTTCAGCCCCAGATGGGAACATTTCTTTCTTCTACCCCTTCAGCATGCCCACACACTTGGCTCTTCTGGGGATCTCCCAGCTTGCTTATTTCCGTTACCGGTTACTGTAATGAAATGCATGGGCCTGGATGTTTTGTGAAGAAAATAGGTGTATTCAGTTCATGAGTTGGTAACTGCATCTAGGAGCTTTCCTAGCTATTTCATAGTATGGTAGACAGCATAAGACGGAGGAGAGAGCCAGGTGGTGGTGGTGCAACCTTTAATCCCAGCACTCTGGAGGCAGATCACTGTGAGTTTGAGGCCAGCCTGGTCTACAGAGCAAGTTCCAGGACAGCCAGAGCTACACAGAGAAACCCTGTTTTGGAAAAAAAAAAATGAAGGAGGAGATAAATTAAGATTGAGAGAAATTCACATGTCAAAATGGACGGGGCAGGGTGGGGGGGAATAGAGAGGGGCCAGGTTTGCTTTTAATAACAAGACTCTCAGAACCCCACAAAAATTGCTTTAATCTTCCTCAGGGAAGCACCCCAAATGGTCCAATGTCTTCCTAGCTGATTCCCTATTAATACCACCACACTGAAGATCAAATTTCTAATACTTGAGTGGGTGGGGAGATACAGCATCTGAACAGCCCCTCTACGTACTCATTTTTTCCACACCCTCATCCTCCCAAGTAACGACAATCTCACTGGTATCACTCAGCATGCTCAGTACCTGCTGCTGATCATCACGTCCTATTCTTTCTCTTTGGTTCTCCAACTTGTATGACAAAGTGTCATAAATGATACTATGGAGTTGGCAGGCTCCACTTTTCCAATTCATTACTGCCATGCTCAGCCTGGATGTTCCTACATGTAGCTAGCTTGAATCTCTCCTGCTGCAGTTTGAATCTGAACCCTTCCCATGTCCTCCACAGCAGGGTGTTAGAAGACTGTCTTGCATGGAACATGACTCCCTTGCTTTCCTCTGAGACTCAGAAGCATTAAACTGTTTGCCCAAGGTCACAGGGCTGTGTCACAGCTGGTGCCCTGGGACCCATATCCTCTCCCTCCCAGCACAGCCTACCACCCCATCCAGAAGGAGACTGAGCCCACCCCAAAGCAAGGAGTGCTGTTTCCCATAACCTGAGATCTCCATTTAGCTGTCGGTTCTCACATTAGCCATGAAGTCAATGAAGCCCCTGGAGATCCAGGAACCAGAGCAGGAAAGGGTCCTGGACTCTGCTTTCCTGCCAGACACCCCTGCTGACTGCACAAGCTCACCTGGGGTTAGAGATGACACTGCCATCTCTTAGGCCAGCAGAAATTTGGGCTTTAGAGTCCAAAACAACCCTTGACTGTCAGAAAACAAGATACACAGATTATGACAGGGCAGGGACAAGACCCCAAGACCTGGCTTCTCACCAAGGCTTAGCTTCACAGAGAACTGGGTGTTCCCTCAGCCATCTCCCTGGTGAGGATCTTCAAATGGGCTGTGACCACAGTCTCGGTGACAGTCCATGGCTAGCATCCTGGAACCCTGTGTGGTCTTCTCCTTCCACGTAGTCATAGGGTTGAGTGCCTGGTGAGCCTGGCCAACCAGGCAAGGGCAGGTATGTGCCGTGGTGCAACAGCTCCATCTACCTGTGACTGGGGCTACAGCAATGGCAGGAACCTGTCTTCCTGAGAGTCTCTGGACATGACTCATTCCTTAGCAGAGCACGGCCTTTCCTGATATACAGGGGATCTCAGTGAATTGGTCCCTAGCTCAGAGACCAAGGCTGTTGGATGGAACATTCAGTGCCATGCTGAGGGCACTCTTGAAGGAGCCCCAGCTAGAGAGTCCACGGGTAACCAGGATGCTTACAGAGACAGTGTGCAGGCGTTGGGTGGCCACTCTACTGATGTGGGAGTCTCCTTCTGTGTGCTGTGATTACCATTAATGAATAAAGAAACTGCTTTGGCCCAATAGCAAGGCAGAACTTAGGTAGGCAGGGAAAGCTAGGCTGAATGCTGGGAAAAAGAAGAGTGGAGTCAGGGAGACGCCATGGATCCGCTGCCAGGAGATAGACGCACTGAAACTTTGCTGGTAGGCCACGACTTTGTGGTGATATGCAGATTAATAGAGATGGGTTAAATTAAGATGTAAGAGTTAGCCAATGAGAAGCTAGAGCTAATGGGCCAAGCCATGATTTAATGAATACAGTTTCTGTGTGGTTATTTCGGGTATAAGCTAGCCGGGCAGCCGGGAACAAAACAAGTGACTCCGTCCAGTATGCTACTGTGAGCCAATGGCTCCATCATCTAGGACTCAGTGCAGCGCTGTTTATGTGAGAGCGCATGAATGTGAATGTGTCTGTGTGTGCATATGTGTGTGCAGTTGTACAAGCATGTGTATGAACATAGGTGTGGAGGCCAAAGGACAGTCTCAGGCGTCACTCCTCAAGTAATGTCCACCTTGTGTTTTGAAACAGGCTCTCTCTCACTGGCCTGGAATTCTCAAGTAGTTCGGCTGGTTGGCAAGTAAGTCCCCGGGACCCACTTGTCCCCACCTCCCCAGTGCTGGGATTACAACTGCATCCCCACACCAAGATTATTCACTTGAGTTCTCGGAATCTAATCAGGTCTTGATGCAAAGCAAGGACTTTACCGATTGGCCTTTCTCCCCAGGTCTCAGTGGGAAACTTTTTGTTTGTTTGTTTGTTTGTTTTTCGAGCCTATCCTGGAACTAGCTCTGTAGACCAGAGATCTACAGACCAGGAACTAGCTCTGTAGACCAGGCTGGTCTCGAACTCACAGAGATCCGCCTGCCTCTGCCTCCCGAGTGCTGGGATTAAAGGCGTGCGCCACCACCGCCCGGCTCAGTGGGAAACTTTTAATGTGTCTGAGGACAAACGAAGGCATCTGGAGGCCAGAGACTGCTCCCACCTTACTCTGGACCTCGTCTGTCCTGAGGGCAGCCACACACAACTTTGTTGCTTTTGCCTACAGAGAAGCTAAGCGATAGAACTTCCAGGGGTCAGAAGAGTATGGGTCCCAAGAGAGCTGTGCTGGAGATAGATGGGCCATGACCTAGATTCATTTCTGGTGATGCAATAAACACCCTGACAAGAAGCAATTTAGGGGAGAAAAGGATTTATTCCCATTTATAATCCTAGGTTACCATTTATATCATTAGCGTTTACATCGTTGTGAAGTCAAGGCAGGAGCTGCTAGTCTCTAGTCACATCACATCTGTAGGTTCAGAGCAGAAAGAGGGGGCTAGAGAGATGGCTCAGCAGTTAAGGCTGCTCTTCCAGGGGGCTTGGGTTTAGTTCCCAGAACATGAGACCTGTGGATCTAGTTCTAGGGGCTCTGAGACTTTTCACTGTCCTCTGTGCACAGACATGCACATAAAATAATAAGTTAACATTTTTTTTAAGTGCAGAGAGAGCTGTAGTGGTGCACACCTCTAATTCCAGCACTCGGGAGGCAGAGGCAGGCAGATCTACCTGAGTTTGAGGCCAGCCTGGTTCACAAAGCAAGTTCCAGGACGGCCAGGGCTGTTACACAGAGAAAGCCGGGAATGTGGAGGTGGGCACCTGCCTTGGGAATTGTGCCACCCACTGTCAGCTGAGTTTTCCCACATGAATTAACTTTAAGACACTCCTCCACAGTATAGACAGCGCCTCAAGGAGACTTTCTTCTCAAGTAGTTTTAGGTTGTATCGAATTGAGAATTACAGTTAACCATCAAGGCCACCACCCAGGCTCCAGCACTGAGCCACGTGCTGAACTGAAGTCACTGTTGGGAGAGGGGCTGACCTAGATGTCTTCGGAGACGTGCTTAGCTCAGTGACTCGGAAATGTGAACCCATTAGTACACATCGCTTCCTTGTATCTTAACTTTGTTCCTGAGGTTCAAACCTGCATTCCCCAAGAAGCAAGCTCTAAGATAGGATAGAGCTAAGCCTCCAGGACTTTACTTAGGAGTGACCACCAAATATCACCAAATGGACACTCCTGGATGGAGAGAGAAGCTAAGTTGTACTGTAATCTGGACCCCAGCCCCAGGTCACTTTGCAGGGAACTCAGGAACCAAAGTGACTGGTTGATAGTCACCACAAACAGGCTATCCTGGGAAGGGCTGGAATGTGTCCTACATTCCCGGAGGGGTCTGGGCTGCAAAGTGTCACAGTCAGAATCACCATTCCAGTGTGACACTTTAATGGCAGTGAGCCAAGCAAGAAAGGTCATTTGACAAGGGTTCCTGTCCCGGGGGGGGGGGTGTTTCTTTGTTTACTTTCTTTATTTATTGTGTATATGTAAGTATGTATGCGTGAACTTATGTGCACCATTTGTATGCAGAAACTGATGGAGGCCAGAAGAGGGCACTAGATCCACTGGAACTGGAGTCACAGGCAGTTGTGATTTACTGTGTAGTTGCCAGGAATTGAACCCAGGCGCTCTGTAAGAGCAGTCAGTGCTTTTAACCACCGGGCCACCTCTCCAGTCCCTGTTACAGGTTTCTTAAACTCTAAACCTTCCTAAGAGGAGACAGCCAAAGCCTACTCTGTCCCTCTGTCCTCCCAGTCTCCTCTAAGAGGTAGCCCATGAACAGGAGTCCAGATGCTTTCCCTTTGATCACCAGTGACCAGATCTGACCATGAGAAGTTCATTCTTATTCCAGTCATGCGGCAGCCCAGATTAAAATTCATGTTTCCTTGCTTCTTTCTATTCTAAGTAATTAGCTTTCATTTCTGTGGGTAAGTGATTAATTAATGCTCTGCTAATTGCGATGGAGATCAGAGCTTGAAATATGCTCAGTTTGTTTCTGTCTACTTTTCAAAAGAAAGGGGAGTAGGAGTGTGAAAAGAACAAAGGTGGGGCTTGTTCTTGTTAGGTTACTGTTGCTGCGATGAAACCCCATAACCAAAAACAACCTGGAGAGGAAAGGGTTTATTTGGCTTACACTTCCACATTGTAGTCTATCACTGGAGGAAGATAGAACAGGAATTCAAACAGGGCAGGAACCTGGAGGCAGGAGCTGATGCAGACAGAGGCACAGACGAGTGCTGCTTATGGCTTGCTCCTTCTGGCTTGGTCTGCTTTCTGATAGAATCCAGAACTGCCAGCCCAGGGACGACCCTATCTACACTGGGCCGTGTTCTCCCCCATCAATCACTAGTTAGGAAAATGCTCTACAGGCTTGCCTGCAGCCGATCTTACCGAGTCGTTTTTTCTCAACTGAGGCTCCCTCTCTCTCTGATGACTAGCTTGTGTCAAATTGACCTAAAGCTATCCAGCAAAGGGCTGGAGAGGTTACTTGATCATTAAGAGCTCTTGCTGCTCTTACAGAGGAGCAGTATTTTCTTCCCAGCACCCATGTTGGGCAACTCACAACCTCCTGTTACTCCAACTCTGGGGAATTCAAAGCTCTCTTCTGGCCTCTGAGGGCACAGAAGCAGAGAACCAACTCCTTCAGACTTCCTCTGATCTTTTCTTGTGCCGTGGCATGTGCATAAACACATGTGTGTCTTGATACACACACACACACACACACACACACACACACACACACCATTTTTTAAAAAAAACTAAAGGGTGGAGGGAAGGAGGAAGGAAGGAAAGAAGAAAGAAAGAAAGGAAAGGAGGAGAAAACAAAGGAACGAAGGAAGGAAGAGAAGATGCCTAAAATGTTGGGAACATCTTCATATCCTTGCAATGTGAAAAGCACAGCTCAGCAGGACAGAATGGTTTTCCTGGACCCATAAGTGCCACTGGATAAAAAGATATATAACTCTCTAAGTGAGTCTTCATCAGAGAGGCCAGCCGCATACTTCCCCAGGCACATGTCAAGCTGAGTGGGGACCTCCCACTGCCAGCCCCTGCATCCTTCACCTTCCCTTCCTCCCCAGGTCCCTGAGTCCCTGCCCCCAACCACCACCACCACCACACATGGTGTCCATCATCAGGATCATGAGAAGTTGCCCGTGAGAGTGCAATCAGTGCAACCACTCTGAAAAACAAAGTTGACATTACCTTTGAAACTGGAATGTTTGCTCACCATGGGATCCAGCCTCCTTCCAGTTAAACCACAGAAATGTGCATGTGTGCACCAGCGGAGGTAGACAAAGGAGTGGAAATGACCCACACATCCATGGACAAGAGTGGATGAGGAAAGAAGCTAAAATGGCCCAGAAATAGGAATGGCAGGAAGAGTGGCCCTCTTCAGCATGTGAGAATACAAGGGAAGAATATTATTGAGCCTCTGAGCTCAGAGGAAGGAACTGCAGAGACGGAGGCTCAGATTCTGAGCCAGGGTACCTGCCAACTGCAAAGAGCCAACCACTTCTACAAAGATCAAAAGGTAAAACTAGGGCTGGTGAGATGGCTCGGTGGGTAAAGGCCTCCAAACCTAACAACCTTAGCTCAACTCCAGGGACCCACACGGTGGGAAGAGAGGGCCAGATGCTGACAGCTGTCCTCTCCTCTCCAACATGTACACCACACACAAGGAAATAATGGATTTTTAAAGGAACTTTTTAATATAAGAAAGTAAAAATGAAATAGACATCTTATTTAGTCACATCAACCTAGGTGGCAGGAGTTTAAAAAGCCACAAAATTCAAGAAAGTGATTTGTCTTTTACATAAGGCATACAGACGGATAAGAAGACACAAGCTGCTATGAGTTTCTAATTCTTGTGAATGATGGGTTCATGGGTGTCTTAGGGTACTATTGCTGTGAGGGACCATGACCATGGCAACTCATTTTTTTTTTCAAGACAGGGTTTCTCTGTAGCTTTGGAGCCTGTCCTGGAACTAGCTCTTGTAGACCAGGTTGGCCTCGAACTCACAGAGATCCACCTGTCTCTGCCTCCCAAGTACTTGGATTAAAGGCATGCGCCACCACCGCCCAGCCCATGGTGACTCTTATAAAGGAAACCATTTAACTGGGGTGACTCGCCTGCGGTTTAGAGGTTCAGTCTATTATCATCATGGTGAGGAGCGTGGAGGTATGCGTGGAGAAATAACTGAGAGTCCCAAATCTTTCAGGCAACAGGAAGTCGACTGAGACACTAGGTAGTATTCTGAGCATAGGAAACCTCAAATCCACCCCCATAATGACACACTTCCTCCAACAAGACCAACCCCCTCCAACAAAGCCACACCTCCTAATAGTGCCTCTTCCTGCAAGATTATGGGGGCCAATTACATTCAAACAACCACAATGGGTTAATCACATGTTTTATATTTTAAAAAATTGTTTTGTGACAGGGTCTCAATTTAGCCCATGCTGTGTTAGAGCTCACTTATATAACCCAGGCTGGCCTCAAACTTGGAGCAATGCTCCTGCCTCATCCTCCGATATGTTGGGATTACAAATGTGAGCCCTCTAGAGACCCCAGTTGCAGCTGCCACTTTAACACAGTTTTGTGGGACTAGTGATTTAGCTCATCTGGTACCTATCATGCCCTAGGCCCTGGGGCAATCCCCAGTCATTGCACAAAACCGGGGATGGGGGGTGGCTCATGCCTATAATCCTTGCATTCTAGAAACAGGAAGATAAAAAAATTCAAGGTCATATTCTCATCCTCTGCTCAGTTAGTCAAGGCATCTTGGACTATATGAGACTGTGTCTTAAAATAAAACAAATAAAAAAAAGAAAAGAAAAATGGCTTTGTGGTAGCTTGCCTCTTAGAAGGCCCGATGATCCTAGCTCTGGAAATTCATACTCACTAACTCCTCACACTAACTGCTGCTGGACACTGGCTGGTGAAATCCACATGGCACTTGAGACCTGTCACCTCTGAGGCTGTTTGGGAGGATGTGGTAGCTTGAATGTAATCATCCCCATGAGCTCATGGGAACGGCACTGTTAGGAGGTGTGGTTTTGTTGGAGTAGGAAGTGAGACACTGCAGGAGTGGGCTTTGAGGTCTCATATGTTCAAGTCACACTCAGTGTCTCAGTTCACTTCCTGTTGTTTTCGGGTCAAGTTGTAGCCAGTACCGTGTCTGCCTGCATGTTGCCAATGATGATGACAGACTAAACCTCTAGACATGTAAGCCACCCCAATTCGATGTTTTCCTTTCTAAGAGTTGCTGTGGTTGTGGTGTCTCTTCACAGCAATAGGACACTGACTAAAACAGAGGACACCATGAATTCTATTATGGTTTCTCTTGCTTTCTTCATTTTGGTGCAGTGGCCCTGGAGAAGCATTCTGCCATCTTCGTTTCAGTTTTTATAGGGAGGATCTGTGAGGCCAAACGAAGGGCTGGGCCTTAATATAGAATCTTGGATAAGCATAAAATGTTGGATTTGGGAGGGGTGTCGAGAGAGGGTTTCTCTGTGTCTCCCTGGCTTTCCTGGAACTCTGTAGTGGTGGGATTAAAGGTGTGCCCCGCCACTGCCCAGCCTGGTGAGAAAATGTTTCGAGGCAGCAGGAGGAAGAGTCTAGATGGAGGAAAGCCGCTGGGGGTGGAGGAGCCCTGACTCTGCTGGCGACAGCTCTGAAGGAACAACAAAGGCAAAGATGGTGGTAGCCAGGCTGCAGGGTGGATCTGGCCCACATGGGGGCGCCCCACTCTGCCACATCTGGGCTGATGGCAGACTGGAAAGAAGCTAGAGAAAGGCAGGACTGGAAGGAACTGTTCATGTGCCTATAAACCAGACTGTTCCGTCTCTCTGGGTGTCTTCCCCTTCTCTTTTGACACTGGGTCTCTATGTAGCTCTGACTGACCTGAAACTCACTATGTAGGCCAGGATGGCCTCAAACTCACAAAGATCTGCCTACTTCTGCCTCTCAAAGGCTGGGATCAAGGGTATTAGCCACCACACACCCAGCACTCTAGGTTTCTTTTCTCTCTCTCTCTCTCTCTCTCTCTCTCTCTCTCTCTCTCTCTTTCCTTCCTTCCTTCTTTTTTTTTTTTTTTCTGAGACAGGGTTTCTCTGTAGCTTTGGAGCCTGTGCTGGAACTAGCTCTTATAGACCAGGCTGGCCCCAAACTCACAAACTTACTGGCCATTGGGAACAGCTGACTTTCAGGCTGTAGGGGATTCAGGGTAGTTGGCATTAGTTTGGTTGTGTTTTGGGATTTGTGCTGACGGTGGCATGAGGAGTGAGGTACCTAGAAAGTCTCTTTCAGTCATGTTCATTGAGGGCTCCCTTATGACTGCTGACCCTTCCTGCTCAGGTAATTAAGTGTGGGAGCAAAGAAATTGTCGGCCTCAACTCCCCAGCGTACAGTGCGTCTATAGACATTCCCTCTAGGTATGATTGTTAAGAAACCGAAATGCTAGAAAGCCTTGGGGTTGAGAGGTGCTGGGACCCACAGCCCTAACGTGTCACTTGGGGTGCTAATACTTTACCATGGAGGCCCCGTTCTCTTGTCGCTTGCCTTCTCCTTCTCTCCTCGAGCTATTCACAGAAATAGAACCTTTCTCACCCAAAAGGAGCCACGTCTTAAAAGGTCATTCCTCCCTCTCCCTGCTCCCCAGAAGTCCTCTTCCAAAGGGGTCCTGCCCATCCAGGAGAGGAATGAAGATTACACAAGAAACTGAAACGATCTTCACAGATAGGGTGTGGGGCTTCCCCACAATCTGTTACATATGACAGAAACAAAACAAAACAAAAAACCCAGAATCTCAAGGTCGGAGAGATGCACAGTGGTTAAGAGCACATAATGACTTTGCAGACCAGAGTTCAGTTTCGTGTACCCATACTAAACATCTCATAGCTGTAGCTCCATCCGCAGGAGAATCCTACCACTCTGGGCTCCTTAGGCATCTAGACTCTGTGTGTGTGTGTGTGTGTGTGTGTGTGTGTGTGCGCGCGCGCACGCAGGCAGCAACTAGAAGTCTTAGGATGCTGAAGCAGGGCTTTTGATGAACTCTGTGGGAGGTGAAGCTGTCTTATTTGCTGTTGAACCCCCTGAGCCCAGCACAGTGCTCACCCATGGAAGGCACAGAGCAGTAACAACAGGAATGTGGACAGGAGCCCACATTTACTCAGCACCTGTGGCTGAGTGCCAGGAACTGTTCAGGGTGCCCTCCAGGCACAACGCTGTCCACTCTAGGCTGAGGAGCAGACCCACCCCACCCCCACCTGTTTCCTGTCTCTCCCTGACAGAAGGCTTTTCAGAACTGCCCTTCCCAGGCCTTCTCTATGCAGGCCCCTACAGATAGGATCAACATAGGGACCCTCACATGGGATCTGGAAGTAGGGGGAGGGACAGAGCTAACTTCCTGCTGCTGTGGCTGGCTCTCTGGCAAGCAGGGCCAGGCAGATGTGAGTTCTTTCCTGCAACAGGGTCTGGTACCCAGTTACCACCCCGGGAGCCAGAGGGCAGTTGGCAGCTGCAATGAGGCTGTGTCTTCTGGAACGCAGCCAGATGGGTGGAGCCTGGACCTCAGCAGAGCCAGTGGTAGCTTTGGACGCTCAGACAGCCCTGCCTCTGCCTCCTGCCCCACCCCATCTCAAATCACTTTCTGTTCAAAACTCCTCCAGTGGCCGCGGTGTGCTGAGTGCCTCTGACTCGCTCACCTATTGCCCTCATTTTACAGGCCCACCGACACTAGGTGAGTGAGTGACAAGCCGAGTCAGCCTTGACTCTGGGTTTTCCTTACCTCAGTGACCTGGAAGAGCCAGGCTGACTAAACACCAGAATGGTGGACTAGGGTTTGCAAATTGATAGCGTTTGCAAAAACAGTTCAGAGTCATTTAAAATTGAAAGAGAACTAAGGAGGAATGTCACCAAGCTCATGGCTTGGGAGGTCAGCTAGGTGGCACCATCTTGGTTTCATTAGTATCTCAGGACTGAGTGGCACCCACAGGCATGTCTCACCTCCAGTCTCCCCTGAGGCTGTGCACCAGGGCACCAAGTGGAGACCAGCCATCAGCTGCCTGGGCTGGAATGTTCCTTCCTGTTGATAGGGGTGGGGGGCATTGTTGTGTCGTCAGGACAGTAAATCAAAGTTGCTGTTGATGTAATTAGGTTGTTCGAATGATACCAGCCTTGACTTGCGTACACCAAAGGTGCTGGGATAAGGCAGCCAGATGGGCCAGTCCGCTCCTGCCTGGCCCAGCTCCATCTCTGGAATCTCCACTTATTCATTCATTGTCTTACACATTCAACAAATATTTGAGCACCACCACATACCTTGCCCTTGGCGGCTAGCCAGAAATGTTCAGACATTTTAAGCCAAAGCCGGAGGCGATTACATTCCCAGGTGGAAAGCATTTTCCTGGTTCCTTGTATCTTAGGCAGGTGAGTTCCATTTCTGTCTTTCTTATGTTTTTTGTTTTGTTTTGTTTTTTGTTTGTTTTTTTGTTTTTTTTTTTAAGATTTATTTATTATACAGTGTTATGTCTGTCCGTATGCTTGCTGGCCAGAAGAGGGCGCCAGATCTCATTACAGATGGCTGTGAGCCACCATGTGGTTGCTGGGAATTGAACTCAGGACCTCTGGAAGAGCAGTCAGTGCTCTTAACCTCTGAGCCATCGCTCCAGCCCCCCCCCTTTTTTGGTTTTTGATACAAGATTTCTCTGTAGCTTTGAAGCCTGTCCTGGAATTAGTTCTTGTTGACCAGGCTGGCCTCGAACTCACAGAGATCTGCCTGCCTCTGCCTCCTGAGTGCTGGGATTAAAGGCGTGCACCACCACCGTCCGGCCCATTTCTTTCTTTTTTTTCTTTCCACAGTATCTTTAGCTTTGCCCCCAGGACCACCTATTTGGTTATTGGGACTGGGACTCTAGTTCACTGGTAAAAGTACACTGACCAGGATAAGGCTCTAGGGTAGATTTCTAGCACGAAGGAAGGAAGGAAGGAAGGAAGGAAGGAAGGAAGGAAGGAAGGAAGGAAGGAAGGAAGGAAGGAAGGAAGGAAGGAAGGAGGGAAGGAGAGAGGGAGGGAGGGAAGGAGGAAGGAAAAGAAAGGCATTATTAAAATAATCCAGGGAATTTATCAACGTTTGTACAGCCCAAAAAAACACACACACAACGACAAAAACCCACTAAGAATAACATGGAATAGGGTGGAGAGATGCCCCAGCAGTTCCAAAGGGGTGCTGCTCTCACATAACACCCAAGTTTGGCTCCCAACACCCACATCAGGAGGATCACAGTGCCCGCACCTCCAGTTCCAGGAGCTCCAACCCCTCTTTTAGACTCAGAGCATTTGCACTCACTTGTGTACATTCCCACACACAGGCACGAATATAAAGATAACAAATCTTTTAAAAAATGGAATAAAGGAATTGATTATAGAAATCAGAACATATGTGATAGAGGGGATTGGCAAGAATAGAGGGGACAGGAAGGTAAGAGGGAATAAGACCAGAATGCATCACATAAATCTATAAAATGATCACAACATTTTTAATTAAAAAAAAAGGAAGGTCCAGCTGGGTCATGGTGGTCACAGAGGCAGACGAAGCTCTGTGAATTCAAGGCAAGCCTGGTCTATATAGCAAGTTTCAGGACAGCCAGAGCTACACAGAAAAGGCTTTGTCTTGAAGAAAAGGGAAAGGAAGGAAGGAAGGAAGGAAAAGAAAAAAGGGGGGAAAGAAAAAAAAACAACAGGAAGGGGCGGCAAGAGGAACCAGCAGGTAAAGAAAGATACCGGCCACCAAACATGACAACTTGAGTTCAGGCCCCACATGGTAAGAGAGAACCAACTTCCCCTTCAAGGTGTCCTTTGACCTCTGATCATATGTTATAGCATGTGCACATGTGCATATATATATGTGTGTGTGGTTGTATATACATACATGTATACGCACATGTATATATGGTATATACATATCTATGTGTATGTATATATACATATATGTGTGCACATATATGATCATATATGGTCATATATATAATATATATGCAAAATAAATAATTTTTAATTAGAAAATTTAGCTTTGGACTGGAAAGATGACTCAGAGGCTGAGAGCACTGGCTGCTCTTCCAGAGGACCTGAGTTCAATTCCCGGCAACCACATGATGGCTCACAACCATCTGTAATGAGATCTGATGCCCTCTTTGGCCTGCAGTCATACATGCAGATGGAACACTGTATACAAAATAAATAAATCTTTAAAAAAGAAATAAATTAGTTTTGTGTATATGGTTTTGCCTGCATGTATGTATGTGTGCCATGTACATGCCTGGTGCCTTCGGAGTCTAGGACATCAATCCCTCACCCCCCAGGACTGGAGTTATAGATGATGGTAACCACCCTGTGGATGCTGGGAAGCCAACCCAGGCCTTCTGCAAGATCAGCATGTACTGTTAACTGCTGTACCATCTCTCCATGTATGCCAGGCTGGCCTTGAGCTAAGGGAAATCTGCCTTCACTTGCTTTCTGAGTGCTGGGGTAAAGGTGTGTAGACCCAGGCTTCAGTGGAGACTGAGGAAGGAGTGTTGGTTAGTTTTTCATCAACTTGGTACAAGGTATAGTGATCTGGGAACAAGAAACCAATGTTAATTGGGAAAATGCCTCCATCAGACTAGTCTGCAGGCAAGTCTGTGAGGCCACTGATTTTTCTTGATTAGATTAATAAATGATGTGGGGAGGCCCCACCCACTATAGGGTGGTGGTCCAGCAGGTGGTCTTGGGTTGCCTAAGAAAGCAGACTGAGTAAGCCAACCCAGTGAGCAACCTTCCTTCATAGTCTCTGCAACAGGTCCTGCTTCCAGGTCCCCGCCAGGAACTCAGAAAGCAGCTAAAACAAACACAGTGGGCTCAGTTGAGAGTCTACGAGCAAGTGCACAGAGGGAGGGAAGGGCGTCTTTGTACTTAAGAATAAAACTCAGAGGCTGGACACGTGGCTCAGTGGTTAAGAACACTGTTCTTCCAGACGGCCTGCATCCAGTTCCCAGCACCAGCGTCACGCAGCTCACGCCTGCCTGTAACTCCTGTTCCAGGGCATCCAACACCACCTTCAGGATCCCATGGGCAATTTCTGATGCATGGCATATATTCACATATATGCTCTCACACACAAACACATAACTAAAAATAATTTTTTAAAGAATATATCTTACCAGTCATGGCGGCTCATGCCTTTAATCCTAGCACTCAGCAGGCAGAAGCAGGAGAATCTCTGTGAGTTCAAGGCCAGCCTTGTCTACATAGAGTGTTCCAGGATTGCCAGAGCTACATAGAGAGACACTGTCTTAGTCGGGGGAAAGACTATATCTCCGCAGGGTAGAGTTGCCTCTCTCATTTCCTTATATCTTCAGAGTATAGGGTTTTCCACCTCCTGGCTTCAGGCTGATCTATTTCAAGTTTTAAAGCAGGATTTTTTCCTGGGCTGTTAAAATGCCTCTGATCGTAAAGAAGCTTGCTGCACAGGCCTGACAACCTGAATTCAACTCCCCGATCCTACGGTAGAAGGAGAGAACCAGCTCCCAAAAGCTACTCTCTGGCTTCCACATGCTTATGACATGTGTATACATACACACAGTGATAAAATTTAGAAACAAACACATACATAGAAAATCCCCACAGGGTTTTCTCCCATCTTGGAAGGTCTCTGGCCTTGTCTGAGCAAGTTAAGTGCTCACTGGCCACGTCAGAAAAGGTATTGTTAACCACGAACCAAACCATTTGTGAAAGACGCTGTCTGTCTCAGAGGAAGCTGATATTGCTGTGTTACTATTTGCGTCTCAGGCAGGGCCTGGAAAATAGCTGACTGCCCAGGGCTTTCATTTCCCTTATTACTGCCTCACAAGCCCTGGTAGAAGTAGAATAAAATGTCATTGGAACTACCCGAAGCTGAACTTGGTGGTGCACGTCTTCAATGCCAGCACTCAGGAGGCAGAGGCAGGTGGATCCCTGTGTGTTCTCAAGGCCAGCCTGGTCTACATAGTGAGTTCCAGGGCAGAAAGGGCTGTGTAAAAACTCTGTCTCCAAAGAAACAAACAAACAAAACCAACAGTTCATTTTCAAAACTATAGTATGCTTTTTTTCCCCACCTTGTTTGTTAAACCAAGCTTCATTGATAAAATGGAATTCAGAATATCTTACTAGGAACAGTAGCAGGCCCGGCCAATCATGATAGGAAAAAAATGTGAGTTTTCTACTGTGCAGGAAGCTGCTGCTTACCACTTAGTAACTGAGTGTAAGGACTCATAAAGAGGTGCAAAGAATCAAGGCATTTCAGCCCCAAATTGACACTCTCAGGAGCATTCGGTGTCACCTGCAGTACTCTCGGCTGCAGAAGAGGGCACCCTAGAGACAGGTAAGAAGGAGCGGCTGTGTGAACGAGCCAGTCCTTCGCCAGAACACAAAGACAGCTTTCCCTAACTCCCTGGGTGTGCAGCTTTGTAAGATTTTGGAGTTTTTCATAACCATGTGCACAGGAGCGTCGAGCTGTGGCTGCTGCTCTCCCTGTCCCACGACTCTATCTGCTGTGTCACACAACAAGCCAAACATTTCCTTTATCATGGTTCATAATTAAATATGAGCACTTTGTACAAGGACAATTACACGTTACCAAAAAGCCAAAATTATACAACGAAAATTGCTGGAGTCTGATTTACAACATGAATTATGGTTCGAAATCATGTTTACATAAGTCTCAAATTTACAGTTTAAAAAAATCCGTTCTTGGCTAGCTGTTCCGCCACTCGAGCTCTCTGGTATCATCCCTCATCCAAGCCAGACCCTTCCTTAAAGGTGATGGTGGATGTTCAAAGGCTCGGCAGAGTTGAGCTGTGCTCTCCTTTGGAGGCGAAGGTGAATCCACGGCCAGATGAGCAGCTCCGCCACATATCAGCAGCTGATGGGGCATCAGCGTCATCATTTTTGTAAGGATTCAGTCTATTGTAGACGGCTGCAATTACATTCTGCTTGCTTGCCCGTGGGACGATGGGAATGTTCTCTCTGGCTAGTGTGTGCATCGCATGGACTAAGTCAGGGACGCCTTCCCCCTGCTTCTTTGTGATTTTTTAGGGCTTTTTAAAATTGATTTTATTGAACTATAAGTTTTTCTCTGCTCCCCTCTCTTCCTTTCCCCTCCCCTTTAACCCTCTCCCATGGTCCCCATGCTCCCAATTTACTCAGGAGAGCTTGTCTTTTTCTACTTCCCATGTAGATTAGATCCATATAAGTCTCTCTTAGGGTCCTCATTGTTGTCTAGGTTCTCTGGGATTGTGGTTTGTAGGCTGACTTTCTTTGCTTTATGTTTAAAAACCACTTATGAGTGAGTACATGTGATATTTGTCTTTCTGGATCTGGGTTACCTCACTCAATATGATGTTTTCTAGATCCATCCATTTGCACACAAATTTCAATATTTCGTTATTTTTTTCTGCTGTGTAGTGCTCCATTGTGTAAATGTACCACATTTCTCTTATCCATTCTTCGGTCGAGGGGCATTTAGGTTGTTTCCAGTTTCTGGCTACGACAAACAAAGCTGCTATGAACTCTTGTACTTGTCCAGCTTCCTTCTTCACAGCTTCTGCTGAGATGTTAGCTGCACTGGGGAAACAGATCAGAATCACATTCACATCTCAACCTCCCTTATGCAAACAGGTGTCAACTACTTCATTGCAAACTTTCTCAAGGTCATCAGTGACGTCAAGTCCGGATCTCACAAAGTCACAGAGCTCTTCATTTCCCATGGCGGCCCAGATACCATCACATGCAAGAATAATGAACTGATCATCCTCTTCAGACCTTTTAACATCATGGACTTCCGGCCCCGGTGAGACAAACTGCTCTGCGGGACCTTTTCCATGGACACATTTGTCATCGAAATCCCCAAGGGCCCTTGACACAGCCAGAGAACGATTTATACGCTGAATCATCACAGAGTCCCTGCATTCTGGTTTTGTTCTTTTTCCAGCGGATTACTTGGTTTGTGGTCTTATATGAAGAAGTGAACTCTTTCCTGTTCCTACAAAGGAAACCTTTTTTTTTTTTTTTTTTTTTTTTTTTTTTTTTTTTTTTTTTTTTTTTTTTTTTTTTTTTTTTTTGAGGCAGGGTTTCTCTGTGCAATTCTGGCTGTCCTGTAACCACTCACTCACTATGTATGCTAGGCTGGTCTCATACTCAGAAAGATGCTCTGCCTCTGCCAAGATTAACAGCAAGAGCCACCCCACCCAGCCCTCTGGAGTCTTCTGGCCTCAGACTTCCCTGGCTAAGCGTCCAGGTGTGAGTCAGCACGCCTTCCTGGACGCTGAAGATCTCTGTTCCTTCCACATTACTGGACACTTTTGTACCCTACAGGATGGAGTCCAACCCCTACCTCTATCTAGCTCAGCTAATGTAAACTCTGGTGCAATAAACACGGGAGTGGCTGGTCTTGCTCACACCTGCCTTCAATCCCAGCGAAGGGGGACCTCTGTGAGTTCGAGGCCAGCCTGGTCTATATAGCAGTTCCCGGACAGAAAGGGCTACATAGAGAGACCCTGTCTTAAAATAAATAAATTGATAATGACGATGATGATGACGACATGGAAGTGTACGGCACAAAGCTATTTGCCCGTTCTTAAGCTTTAGAATTACAACTTCTGTGTTTTTGCCTACAGCGTATCGCAAATTAAGTTTTGCGCAATATGCCGACTGTGAAACTAGGGTTGGGGGGTTTGTATTCATTTGTTTTTTCTCTCGTCTACTGGTGTCTAGTACTCTCAGCACTGTTTATTGGCACCCACCCCCTCAATTCTGGATTGGGGGACCTAAGTCATCTGAGAGCCCAAGGAAAAACAGTTCTTACCTTGCTCTTACCCAGGAACCACAAGCCAGCCCAGGGTAAATCAGGTGTAAGACAAGCACCGCGCTCCTGAGGACTTCGGACCCAACTGTACCTGCGCTACAAGTGCACTCAGGACCCCAAACTGTCCTCCCTAGCAACGAGTGCCCTCAAGGAACTCTAAGCAGTGCAGCCTAGGTGTCCCTGGTTGAGTGGTCCCAGCGGGGATGAAGGTAGCGGCACCAGGTGGGTCCCGCCGCCAGGAGGCGCTGCATGTTCAGTTACCTGAGGTCACAAGGTGTCCACCCAACCAAGGTCGGGAGCGCAGCACAGAATCCAGTGCTCACCGCCTGCTGCGGAAGCCGGGGAGCGTTTGCGCTGGCAGAGATCCTCGGTCAGTCTCACGGTGAGAGGACGATCGCCCCTCCTGTCCCGGGGAAAAACAGAAGGGAAGATTCACTGGGAGTGAATGGGAAGGACAATTCAGTCTCCGGAGACCGCGTCCAGGGACAGGTATCCTCATGCCAGCGACCCGGGACCCTTTGTCCTCTAAGTGCAAAAAAAAAAAAAAAAAAAAAAAAAAAAAAAAGTCCCTGCTTCCTACTCCCTGGACCTCTCAACCTGAGTCGTTGAGAATCTGCACAAATCAAACAACCACTCCATCCCAATTCCACAGCCTCCTCCCTTCGGTTATTCCTTCTTATCTTCTAAAGAACTAACCTTCACAATTGCAAACATTTTTTAAAATGTGCATTTAATTAGACTCTAATTATTGGAGGATCTTTCTGGAAAGATCACTAGTATGCATCTATCAGCAACTCAGGCTTTATAACACAAACGATTAAAACAGGCTTTCATTGTCCTCAGAGAGACAGAAACTGCAATAAATATTTTATTGTCAAATTTTAAAAATATAAAACTGTCCCCATGCAGACATGGCGGCAGGCGATAAGGCCCATCAGAGGCTCTAGAACTCTCTAAGAGTTTGGGATCACTTGTTTTGAAACAGCTGCAACGCTCTAGCCTTAAAAATAGAAACTGAAAGATGTTTCTTTCTATAAAAAAGACCTTTTTTTCCTTAGAGACAGGATTTACAGTGTAACCCAGGTTGTATTACAAGGGTGTGCCACCACACCCAGCCAAAAAAAAAGGAAAAAAAAAAAACCACTTTTCATCTATAGAGAATGAGTCAGTGGTTAGTGAAGAGATGGGTTTTAAATTAGTTTCCACTGGTAACTGAAGGCAGGCATGAACTGCATGCACAGGTATTTCCGATTCCATATCACAGAACCACTTCCAGTTGCTGGTATGGCCTTGGGTTACACTGTTTGAGGGTTCACTGACTTTGGTCTCTGTATACTTTTTTTTTTTAAATATGGAATGCTTCACAAATTTGCGTATCAACCTTGCATGTTATCCCTGCCTGGGGGCCATGCTAATCTTCTCTTTATCATACCAATTCTAGTGTATGCACTGCCAAATACGTTTAAAATTAAATTCAGGGTAGGTCTTTCTCCAAAGATAAACAAACATAAGATCTGTGCACGTGGACCGCTGCTCCAATCAGCAACCATCAGGCAAATGCAAATCAAAGCCGATTCACACCCACTAGACTAGCTGGTACCAGGGTCGGGTGTACTTGGCAATGGTAGAGCGTTTGCCAGGCTCATGGCTCTGGGTCTGAAAAAAAAATAAAACAGAAAATAAGTGTTGACTGTAGGAAAATTAGAACTCTTGAGCGTTGCTGCTGGAAAGCAAAGTGCTACAATCACTGTGCAAAATTATAGTGATTTTTGGGAGGGAAAAAAAAGAGAATTACTATGTAATCCGGCTATTCTTCCTCTGAGCATAAATACAAAAAAGAGAAAGCAAGACTAAAACTCTTTTTTGTTTGTGTGTTTGGTTGTTTTTTCAAAACAGGGTTTCTCTGTGTAGCCACTGCTAGGCTAATTTGTAGCAGGTTTTCTCTTGGGCCACCAACCAGCTCCCAAATCATGACATGGAGACTTATGTGTTATGAATGCTCAGCCTTATCTTGTTCTTGTCCCACTAGTTCTTATAACTTAATTTTTTTTTAAGATTTATGTGGCACCAGGATTTATTCCTACTGCTTGTACTGGCTTTTGGGAACCTATTCTCTTTGGATGGATACCTTGCTCAGTCTAGATATAGTAGTAGGGAGGCCCTTGGACCTTCCCCAAAGCAATGTGCCTTACCCTCTCTGAGGAGTGGATGGGGGCTGGGGTGGGGTGTAAGTGGAGGAAATGGGAGGAGGGGAGGGAGTGGAAACTTGGATTGGTATGTAAAATGAAAAAAAGATAGTTTGTTTTCTTTTTTTAAAAAAAGATTTATTTAAGCCGGGCAATGATGGCACTCATGAGTTACTGTCCTTCCTTAAAGAGTTAGGTGCAGTTAATAGTTGCTGGGGGAGGGAGAGACATTTCTTTCAGCCATGTGGTCACCAGTAAGTTGCTCGTCTTCCTGTAAAGAAACCTCACCCATGCACCCAGTAACAAGTCCCACTAACAAACTCACACAAAGAGAAAGAAAGAAAGAAAGAAAGAAAGAAAGAAAGAAAGAAAGAGAGAGAGAGAGAGAAAGAAAGGCAGGAAAGAAGAAAGGAAGGAAAGAAGGAAGAAAGGAGGGAAGAAAGAAGAGGGGCTGGGAAGATGCTGCGCAAACATAAGGGCCTTGATCCCGAACCCCCAGTACACACATAAAAATTCAGGCATGACTGGGTGTGCCTGTAGCACCAGCATTGGAGGTGACAGGAGAGTCTGAAGGTGTGCCAGCTGGCCAGCCGGCCCAGAATGGTGAGCAGCAACAGCAGCGGTAGAGGATGATGTCCTCCGCTGGCCTCACGGATGCACACACCTACACACTCATAGGTGTGCACATCACCCCTATACAACCAAATGTACACACACTCAAATAATAATAATGATAATAATAATTTAAAATAAAAACTAGGCAAAATAGAAGGCATGAAGGCAGAATGGAGAGCAAGAGATAATCAGTAGGTATGGGAAGGGTTAAGGGAGGATAATGGGGATGGGTGGGTGGGCAGGAACAAAATGCATTACATGCATATATGAAAAAGATATAATTAAACCATTGTTGGGTGTAGTTATATGCATTAATGAAAACTTTAATTTTTTTCATATGTTGCATGATTCTATTTACATGAGCAGTAAGTAAATCTATACCGAACAAAAAAACCAACTAGCAATTTGTCAAGGACAGGGTGGAACAGAGGAATCAGAAGTAACTTCTTACAGGGCATGAGGTTTCCTTTTAGGGTGTCGAAAAATGCCTTGAAAGTAAGTAGGACTAATTTGGATGCTGTGGGTGTGCTAAACATCATTGAGTTGCATATTTGAAAATGATTAATCTTTGATTTTATATTAAGACATTTATAGCAATTAAAACAAAGAACAAAGGGCTGGAGAGATGGCTCAGAGGTTAAGAGAACTGACTGCTGTTCTGGAGGTCCTGAGTTCAATTCCCAGCAACCACATGATGGCTCACACCCATCTATAATGAGATCTGGTGCCCAGAACACTATATATATAAAACAAAGAACAAAACAAACAAAAAACAGCAGCCAGTTGGGCATGTTGGCACTTTGAGGGTTAGGAGTTCAAGAACATTCTGAGCCTGGGCATAGTGGAGTCAGGTGCAAGTGGAGTCCGATGCCCTCTTCTGGCATGCAGATGTACATGCAGACAGAGCACTCATACATAATATACATAAGTAAACAAACCTTTAGGGGGAAAAAAAAGAGTATTCTGAGCTATGTAAAGAGTTCAATGCCGCCCAGCCAGGGTGGTGCATAGCTTTAATCCCAGCTCTTGGGAGGCAGAGGCAGGCAGATCTCTGTGAGTTCAAGGCCAGCCTGGTCTACAGAGTGAGTTCCAGGATAGACAGAGAAACCCTGTCTTTGTTGGGGGGAGGAGGGTGGAATTCCAGGTCAGCCTAAGCTACATGAGACCCTGTTTCAAAAATAACTAGACAAAATTATAAAAATCACCAATTTCACTAAATATTCAGTAATACTAACCCCTGTTTCAAATTACAGCTATCAACTCTAGGCGATACAATAAAACAAACACAGGAGGACCCTGAAAGGTGGAGAGAGGCAGGCGCGCCCACCTGTGGCCCCAGGGCCTGAGGCCTGAGAGCGGCAAGTGACCCGCTTCCTTTCTGCCTTATAGATTATTTATTACATACTTCCTGTGTGGGCCATGTTTGTAGGTGAGTGTGCATGTGCCAAGCATGAGTGTAAGAGTCAGTTATCTTCTCTCCTTCCACTACGTGTGTCCCTTGGAGGGCGCTCTCAGAGAACTGCCCAGTGGGAGGAGGAGCCTCATCCTCCGGGACAGTGCTGACCTCACTTCCCCACCGCAAAGCCACCTCTCCTTTTCGCTAGTGGTAGAGACCATGGGCTCTACGTGGAGAGTTAGAACTCACCTGCTGGTGGCCAGGCCATATGAGGAGCAAGTGATGAAACCCAGCAGGTGCCTAGGAAGGACCCTGAATCCTTTCTTCCCAGTTCTGAGTGCCAGACCCCGGCTAGGGAAGCTGGCCTTGGACAACATCCCCTCCCCCTCCCTCGCCCACCGTGGCAGGCCACAGGAGGCTCACTGCAACGGGAGAGTTGAAGAGCAAATGTCGGTGTTTCCATCAAAACCACTTACACTGTTGCTGAGCACTTAAATTCATAAACCTGCCTCAGTTTCCTCATATTCCAAAGAAATTAGGAAACAGAAATTGCTAAAGGAAGATGAACTTTTCGTTTGGGCTTAAAGAAAATGAGAGGGGCTCCCGATTTCTCTCTGCTTTTCCTAGTTTGACTGTCTTAGCAAAGGATGAAGCCAACGCCCAGAAATCACACATGCTGACTCACTAGGAGACAGTGTCAAAGCTGTGAATCTCTCTCTCTTCCTGAGAGGTAAGCTCCACCCCTTGAGCCAAGGGGAGGGGGACATGCGGAGGGTGGGGAGGACGACTCTTTGCTCTTCCTGTGTGGGATTCCCAGGGAAGCTGTAATTCTTAGGGTCCATTGTTCTAGGATCTCTATTTCAATCCCACTGGCAAAGCCGGCCTAGCTAAAAGAAAAACCAATGTCTTGTTCAGTGCGACTGTTCTGAACAGTCCAGAGAAGGATCTACAGTATTTATATTTTTGCTTTTGAATGAGTAACTTCATTAAGTATATAGCAATCTAAAGTAAAATGTAAACAGCAAGGGACAGTGATAGAACGACATCATTAACTCCAGTGCTAAGGCCATCTTGCAGGATGGGGAAGTTGAGGCATCAGCTGGAGTTTTCAGTTGCACTTTTTCTACCTGGCTGACCATCTGGCTGCTCTTCCCCACTCTGGGCATTTTATAATATCAATAAAGTAGTGACCTCTGGGCCTTCTGACTTTAAGCATGTGACATTTTTACTCTTGGACTGTTTTGCCGTTCTCTCTCCTGGTCGCAGACTTGGAAGACGTTTTGAGACAAACATGCATGGGTCTGAAACGGGGAGCACAGCAACCCCAGTTTCCAGAGTCTGATTCTCAGTGAGCTCAAATAACAAACAATTTATCAGTTTAATGTACAGTGCCATGATCCCACTGTGCACGGACTTAAACTCAGGCATCTCAGTGTGGGCACTACCAGTGTGAGCACTCAGTGTGGGTACTCAGTGTGGACACTCAGTGTGGGCACCACCAGTGTGGGCACTCCCTGTGAGCACTCAGTGTGGGCACTCACCATATATGATCCTGCATAAATAAACTTTAAATAGTTCACCATGGAGAAACCTTAAACATTTTTTTAAAAATCACTTGTACCAAGATCTAGGAAAACCTCAACGTGCATGAGAAAAGATTGAGACAAGACAGGGAAGAAAGGGAGGATCTCGGACAGGGCCCTAACCCTGGGATATCTAGTTTCCTGTTGTCTGAGAGTCAAAAACTTCAGCACAGCTGATACTATGGAAACTGCCGCCAGAGATAGTATTCTTAAAGTAATTGTAAACATGAAAGTTAAGACAAGCAATCTAAGCTTATTTGGCCACAATGTTTGTAGTTGGGACTTGAGCAGAGTTTGCACCCTCTTTCATCTCTAAAACCTAGACAATGTGCCTCATAAAACCACCCTTGCCTCGTTTGCTGAAGGAACTTCCCGAGAGATAAACCAACCGGCTAGTGTTTTTGCTTTACTTTGAAACTCTACTTCAAATTTAAGCTTTGCCTAATCTTTAAATCTTGTTATAAATTACATCTGTTGAGCAATGTGACTTAGAAAACCAAGGGATGAGACTCTCAGGAGTCTCTAGGGTACCGGCCTGAGTGCTGGCAGCTGAGCAAGCTAGGCTTGGCCTGCCAAGCTCAATATGCCAGCTAAAAGAGAGAGTTATAGCCAGTGTGGCCATATGGGGAAGAGGAATAAACAAGGGGGA
This sequence comes from Ondatra zibethicus, assembly GCA_004026605.1. NCBI lineage: Eukaryota > Metazoa > Chordata > Mammalia > Rodentia > Cricetidae > Ondatra > Ondatra zibethicus. The sequence continues at coordinate 368,465 of PVIU01000051.1, read as the reverse complement.
TCCACCTTCACGGTGCTGGCATGAGGTTTAGTTCTAAATGGGGGCAGGAGCCATGTGTAACTAAGCCAGTCCTGGGCTGGGGCGCTCTTGTCCACCACTGACCCATCCTTGTCTTTGCTCCAGTTTCTCCTGCAAGGTGGTCCTGAGTTGTCAGAACTGTGTGAAAATGGCTTCCTGGGAGGCAAGTTCCCCCTGTAGTTGGTGCCAAGGCTTTTCCCTCTCCCAGCATGATTCCTGGGGTATTTTTAACTCTTTGAGGTGGTCTTTACTGATGGAGATCCCTAAGGTGGAGGGGCGGGTGGTGACAATGCTGCTTTGCCTCTTCTTGATGCCCTGGACAAGGTGATTGTCAAAACTTAAATGGAGATGATGACATAGATGCTAGACCTATCTGGCAAAAGCTTTGGCTTCTATATTGGGTTTTGCATTGCTGGGAATCGAACCTGATGCATGCTAAGCAATGCATTCATTTGCAGCCATCGTATGAGGGTTGTAATGAGCAATCACAAGCATGGTTAAAACAAAGAGCCAGATAGAAAATTTTTAGAACATAACCATACACACACACACACACACACACACACACACACACACACACACACACACACACACACTTCAGTGGGTGAATTCAGCAGCCAGACAGAGGGACTGACCAAGAGAAACAGACTTCTGGATGGATCAGAAAAGAAAGCACAGCTGGAAAAGGGCTTAAAGAAAGAGTGACCAGGGCTGGAGAGATGGCTCAGCGGTTAAGAGCATTGCCTGCTCTTCCAAAGGTCCTGAGTTCCATTCCCAGCAACCACATGGTAGCTCACAACCATCTGTAATGAGGTCTGGTGCCCTCTTCTGGTCTGCAGGCACACACACAGACAGAATATTGTATACATAATAAATAAATAAACATTTTTTTTAAAAAAAGAAAGAAAGAGTGACCAAGCCAGGCTGTGAGGTACACACTTTAATCCCCACACTCAGGAGGCAGAGGTGTGCGGACCTCTGTGAGTTCGAGGCCAGCCTGGTTTATAGATGGAGTTCCAGGTCGGCCAAGGCTACACAGAGAAACCGTGCCTCAAAAAAACGAAAGAAAGAAAGAAAGAAAGAAAGAAAGAAAGAAAGAAAGATTAGCCAATATTTTTCTAAACACGGCAACAGACATAAACCTATAGCTTCAAGAAACCAAGTAACCCCCAAATGTGACAACGTCCCCCTCAAACCTATACCAAGACATTATAGTCAAGCTTCTAAAGATGAAGGGCAAAGTCTTAAAAGCAGCAGGAGAGAAACAACAGGATCAACCAGGGACAGATTATCTGAAGGACAAACAGCAGTCCTCACCAAAAACAATCTCAGGTGTTAAAAGAACTGCCCTCCCCGCCCCCACGGAATTTTACAGGGAGGGAAAAAAAAACCAAACCAACAACAAGAATGAAGAGGAACAGGGCGTGATGGAACATACATTCAATGCCAGCACCAGGGAGGATGGGGCAGTAAGATAACAAGTTGGGAGCCAACCTGGGCTACATAGCAAGACCATGTCTCAAAACTTTAGATATTGCAGCTAGGTACCTATGGTAGCACATGCATACAATCTCAGCACATAGGAGGCTAAGGCAGTAAGGTCAGAAGCTAAGGGTCAGCTGGAGCTACATGAGGCCCTGTCTCCAACAAACAAACAAATCTAAGCAACAGCAATGATAATGTCTCAATTTTGTAAAAGAGCTTAATGAAAAAAACCAAAGACAACCATTTGATGGAGTCGTTATAGAATGATCACGTTCACGTAAACTACAAAGCTCGAATTCGTACCGAACAGGATTGACAAGACGAGTTTTACCAAAGGCTGGTGCAAACGAAACTAGGCTTGTATTGTTATTCTCTGAATAGGTTTTCTGGGGGAGGAGGGCTGTTAAAACAGGTAGCCCATGTTGGCCTTGACTCCAGATCCCCTGCTTCAGTTTTCCCAGTGTTGGTGGGTCGCCACTCCCAGCTCCTCTGAATAGATTTTTAGCAGTTAGCACAATAACCAACTACAGAAAGATCAAGCTTGGGTGGATCATTGTACTGGTAGCCTCAGAGGCAGGCCAGTTGAACTGGGGCCTTAGCTCACTCCCTGGGTCCCTCGGATTTCTTTCTGCTCAGAGTAGCGAGAGTTCCTAGGGTGGTTTGAGTTCCTGCACAGAGCCCCGCTTGCTGAACGGTCTAACCAGGGTAAGGGACTCAAGAAGATGAAAATAGCATTCCAGCAAGACCTGGGAGAGCTGCTTAGGCCGGCAAGTTTCTCTCAGGTCACCGTAAATCCCTTCTAATACAACTAAGCCTATTTCCTTCCTTTCCCCCATTGTTGAAGCACTTCGCACTGAGTTCCAAGCCAGACTTAGACTACAGAGCGTCTCTCTTGCCTGCAGGGCATGTAGTCCAAGATTTACCAACAAAGGCCTGACACTGCAAACCTATGTAGGCTATGTTTTTTTTTTCTATAGCTATACAATTTAATGTATAATTTAGGCTCAGTTAGGTGATCCACGATGGCTAATAATAAAATAGAACAATTGGGACATCCAAATGGCTCAGCAGGTAAAGGTACTTGTCACTGAGACTGAAGACATGAGTGTGCTCCCCAGGTCCCACATGGTTGAAGGAGATAGCCCATTTCCACAAGTTGTCCTCTGATCTCTACATGTGTGCCATGACACACTTGCCCACTCTTGTACATACACAATAAAATAAATAAATGTAATAAAAAATAAAATAAAATTAGAACAATTAGAGTAATATACTATAATAAAGGTTAGATGAATTCTCTCTCTATATATATGGCATTTTACATTTTCTTTATATTTATTTGTATGTTTGTGTGCTTACTTGTTTACACGCACACCGCGTGCATGCAGGAGCCTGTGGAGGCCAGAAGAGGGCATCAGATCCCCTGGAACTGGAGTTATAAGTGGTTGTCTGTGCTGGAAACCAAACCCAGGTCCTCTGCAAAAGCAGCAAGTGCTTTTAATGATGGAGCCATCTCCTAGGCCTTTCCCATGTCCTATTGCACAGTTCTCACCATACTTATGATGACGTGGCTCACGGTTAAGGCCACAATCTGCCACGTGAAGGTGAAAATGCAGACAGAGTCAGGGGTAAGGGTGGTGCTAAAGTTTGAGTAAGTGTTCTGAAAAGCTTCATGTGTTCAAATCCTGGCCTCGAGGGTAGTGATACTGAGTGCTGAGCGAAGCTCGGGTCTGGTAGAAGGCTTGGGTATTGGGGACGCCTGCCTTTGAAGCGAGCCTTCCTCTTCCTCTGTCTCCTGGTTCTGTCATGGTTTTGCTCCTGCCTCCACCATGCTCTACTGGGTCTCAGGAGCAGAAAAACAAAAACAGAGCCGGGGAAAAACAAAAAACAAAAACAAAACCTCTTCTCCCTGTGCATTAATTACTAAAAACAAGCAAAAACAAAACAAGGGGAAAAAAAAAACCCTTTTCTCTCTCTTCAGTTATCTCACCGTGTCAGAATGCTAGCCTGGGAGAACTACTGTACTGTTTCTGCTGGGGGATGCTGCATCTCACTGGGCCTGGGCCATGGCCAGGCCTGCCCTGCCCTGCCTAATGGTGAGCAGAAGACTCACAATGAGTCTCTGGAAGTTTTGTCAAAAGTCTGAGATCACTACATTTTGTCACATTAGATTTGACCCTTGAAGCTAATACCCCCTGGCTGACACTGTACAGCAAAATATATTAATACCTATGATGGGTGACCCACCAGTCATTAATAAATAATGCTGGTTATTCTACTCTAAACTGAACGATCATGAAATATTCAGAGCCATAAGTCATTTCAGTCTAAATCGCCACCAGGGCTTCAGTCCAGTTTAGCGGTGAGCTCAGATTTCATCCTATTTTTGCACAGGTCAGATGTACAGCGCACAACAATTGTTCCAGGAAAAGGTACAAAATGATGCTCTCCTCACCGAAGGTAAGAGCTATGCCATACAGGAATACGAGAGTAGCCAGAGGCCTCTCTCAGGGTCTCAGATCCCTAAGTCCCTATTCAAAGCTGGCACTGGATATGGGTAGGGTTCATGAGGTCATGGAACTGACTGGGACAATGTAGACTGTCTTCCCTAGTCCTTGTGACATTAAAGATGTTCCCAGTCTTCTGAGACTGCATAAGGGGATTTTGGCTGAACAGAGCTCCAGTCATGAAGCATTAGGGCTCCCACGGCAAACCCTAGGCAGCTGGAGGTTTGGAAGACTGGCCTTGGCCTGTCCATCATGTCTGAGGAGCTGTGATCCTGATGGACGGGCAGATGAGTTCTGTGTAAGAACGGGAAACAGCTTTCCCTGTCCAGCTGTGGCTCACAGCCAAGGTCCCAGTAGCCAAAGGAAAACACGCAAATTTATTTAATGAAGGTTCTGGGGACATGAGAGGTTTCATGTGTAAATAAAGAATTCTCCCAGCTGGTAAGCCTGAGTGCTTTAGTTTCTGTTTTGAAACAGGGTTTCTCTGTGTGGCTGTGACTGTCCTGGACCTTGCTCTGTAGACCAGGCTGGCCTGGAACTCAAAGCAGTCCGCCTGCCTCTGCCTCCTGAGTGCACCATCATCGCCTGGCTATGCCTGAGGGTTTTAATGGAAAGTTTGTAGATGATGGTGAGGAAGTAAGGGAGAACAAGAATATCTGACCCAGTGGTAACATCCTGGAAACTTCTCTTTATCCCTTCATCTTCAGAGATAAGGGTGTTCCTTTCTTCTCACATGAGGTTCTGATGGTGGCTTCAAGGAACATCAGGAAGTCCTGCCTAGTGGTGGTGGTGAATGTCTTTAATCCCAGTATTTGGGAGGCAGAAGCAGGCAGATCTCTGAGTTTGAGGCCAGTGTGGTCTACAGAGCAAGTTCCAGAACACCCAAGGCTACACAGAGAAAGCCTGTCTCAAAAAAATAAAACAAGAAAGGAAGGATGGGAGGGAGGGAGGGAGGAAGAGAGAGAGGGAGAGAGGGAGGGAGGGAGAAAGGGATGGAGGGAGGGAGGGAGGAAGGAAAGAAGAAAGAAAGAAAAAAGAAAGAAAGAAAGAAAGAAAGAAAGAAAGAAAGAAAGAAAGAAAGAAAGAAAGAGGGAAAGAAAGATGGAAAGAAAGAAACCTCCTAGGTAGTTTTATGACCTGCTGCAGGGGAGATGGGCAGAGGAAGGGTCTAGAAACCTGTTACTAATTCTGTCATCTTAAAACAGTAAGACAAGACTCCCTGTCCTGGGTGATGTGTCCCCTGACCGCATCACCTGGGCCTCACGCAGTGTCCCTTCTGCTACGTTTCACTGCTCTAAGAAGTCCCGAGAGCCAGCTGGACAGGAAGGTTGAGGAAATAGACCCTACCTCCCAGGGGAAGCATAGGAGGGACTTTGTGACCATATTTATTCCACTAGAAGAGATGGCTGGAGTACAGGGTAGATGTCTTACTCAACTGGAATCCTGACTGAACCTCTTGTCTCTTACCCGCTGCAGAATCTGAGAGTTGATGAAGCTAAGTATCCAGAGGGCTACGAAAGCTTCCATGTTCTTTCCACCTGCCAGTTCCCCCGGTGCCTGCAGACCAAAACCAGCCTATGTCACATTTCCTCCTGTTCCTTCCCACAATCCAGGGACCCATTGTGTTCCCCTCCTCATCCCCACAGGCCCACATCTCTACCAGTAAGTAAAGCCATCTTCCAGAACCTAAACACTGAGGTGGGAGAAGGAGGCAGTCAGAGGGAGCAAAGCCCAGTGAAAGGGAACTGAATACAGAGAGCTGCCTTTAATTTCTTGGCTTGGGGATGGGAGAGCTGCCTTCTCCTTCAGGCTGCTAGTTGGTTATGCAGCTAAGTGAGAGCTTTTAATAGCCCATCACTCCCCATAATGACTTCCCAGGGCTTGGCCCAGGTAGGAGTCCGGGCATTTCAAGGTAATGGCTTTTCTGCCCTTTTGATTCCAAGTGTGTTCACACTGGAAGGCCTTATTAACAGGAGGGAAGTGGTCATTAGGTTGGTTCTCAGCCCTGTCCATTAACTCCTTCACTCACAGTAGACAAGAGCTCTTCTGGCCCTAGCAAAAGGGGTCCGAGCCCTAGTTCCCTTAAAAGGTGTCTCTGGTGTTCTTTCTTTCTTTATTTTATGTGTTTGTGTGTTTGGCTTGTATGTATGTGTGTGTGTATCATATGTATGTCTGGAGCCCACAGAGGCTAGGAGAAGTTGAATCCCCAGAACTGGAGGTGCAGATAGTGTTAGCCACAATGTAGGTGCTGGGAATAGAACCCAGGGTCCCCTACAAGAGCAGTCAGTTGTCTTAATGGCCCCTGCTCCCTCCCTGGGAGCTCCGAGGTTGAGCTGAAGGAAGGGAAGAGGCAGAGGTCTCCTGAAGAGGCAAGAGGAAGGACAGGACTCCAATTGGTCACCACCATAAGCCAAGCCTCAGTTTCTCATCAGTTCTATAGGATTTAGGATCAGGGAATGCTGGAGTCGGTATGGGTCAAAAGTCAATAAGCACACTTTAGAATTATGTATGCAAGTGTTTGTGTGTGTGTGTGTGTGTGTATTCCCATGTATGTGCACCACATGTTCGTGTGCCTCATGTATGCAGTGCCTTCAGGAGCCAGAAGAGGGTGTTAGATGCCCTGGGACAGTCAGAGGTTGCTATATGGGTGCAAGGACTTGAACCTAGTCCTCTGTGAGAGCAGCCAGTGCTCTTAACCCCTGAGCCATCTCTCCAGTTCTTATAGTTTTACGTCTATTTTATAAATTTGTTTTGACATTCCTTACCTGAAAATAAATGGGGGGGGGGAGGCAGTTGATTTCAAAATGATAGTAATATCTTAGGGGTTCCCCACTAGTAAACGAGATAGCTTCTTTGCACTTTATATCCATTATCAACCATGATTATTAAACCTTTAGCAGTCTAGAGAATTGGATAAGGCTATATGGAGAGGAACTGACTAAAGCTATGAGGGAGCTCCTTTGTCAGCTTTGTGTAAGAGTCCCTGATGTACCTACTCGGACAGCGGTGGGAGAGAAGACGAGCACACCGTGCTGGGCAGAGGCGAGGCGTCCCATCCCATCTGAGCTGTGGTAGTCAGGAGGTGCTGTCTTCAGGCCTCATGCTCCAGACAACTGAGCATGGCCAAAGCGAGTCTCCTCACCTGCCCTGCTCAGGCAAGCAGGGGTAAGGTGAGAGGGGAGTTTGTAGAAGCGCTGCAGTAATTTGAGAAGAGGCATTGGTGTGTGGTGACATGGCTCAGCGGATCAAGTACCTGTTGCCAAACCCGATCACCGGGGTGCAGTCCCTGGGACCTCCATGGTGGAAGAAGAGAGCAGACCCCTACCAGTTGCCCTCTGACTCCCACATGTGTGCCCATACAAAATAAATAAATTTATGTGATAAATATTAAACGAAGATTGCAAACTGCGGTGGCGCATGAATCCCAGCACTGGAGAAGCAGAGACAGACAGATCTGTGTGAGTTCAAGGACCCCTTGGTCAACATAGCCAAGTCCAGGGCATACAGTGAGACCCAGTCTCAAGAAAACAAAACAAAGGGCTGGAGAGGTGGCTCAGAGATTAAGAGCACTGGTTGTTCTTCTGGAGGTCCTGGGTTCAATTTTCAGTCACCACATGGTAGCTCGCAACCATCTTTAGTGAGAGCTGGCGCCCTCTTCTGGTGTGTAGGCATACATACCGGCAGAACACTGTATACATAACAGATAAATCTTTATTTTATTTATTTGTTTGCTTGTTTGTTTGTTTTTCGAGACAGGGATTCTCTGTGGCTTTGGAGCCTGTCCTGGAACTAGTTCTGTAGACCAGGCTGGCCTCGAACTCACAGAGATCCACCTGCCTCTGCCTCCCGAGTGCTGGGATTAAAGGCATGCACCACCACCGCCTGACCCAGATAAATCTTTAAAAAGACAATAAACAATAACAAAAAATTAAAAGAAGTGGTTGGGGGGGCTGGAGAGATGGCTCAGCGGTTAAGAGCATTGCCTGCTCTTCCAAAGGTCCTGAGTTCAATTCCCAGCAACCACATGGTGGCTCACAACCATCTGTAATGGAGTCTGGTACCCTCTTCTGGCCTGAAGGCATAGACACAGACAAAATATTGTATACATAATAAATAAATAAATATTTAAAAAAAAAAAGAAGTGGTTGGGGTAGGGGTTGGGCTCAGTGGTGGTGAGAGCACTTAGCCAAAGAAAAGCCTTGGGCTCATTCCCTGATGACACACACAGCCAAAAATTATTTGATATTCTTTGAGGAGATAAAACCTAAGTCACCTCCTTGAGTGTGGGCTGATTAAGTGTCTCATTTCTAACAAATAGGAACCAGAAGCGGGGTCGTGTATGTGACTAGATTAACCCTTTGCTGTGCCGCGTTCCAGAACATCCTCTATCATGGCCACACCCTCTGGACTTTTCACTCTGCGGGAAGCCTCAGAAACTCCTGGGTCTGTGAGGTAAATTTAGGACATGACCAGGAGGCGGCAGCAGCACACAGTGGATGCAAAATAGACTCGCTTCTCCCAGGACTATGCCCTGGGGAAGACTCCAGGCCAGAGACCATATTGAGAGGAGGGGGAATTCCTGGGGGATTGGGGTCTTCAGATGGCCAGGTGATAGTCCTCACCAGCATAAGGTGATCAGAGAGAAAGGGCAGCAGTGGCTTGGGGCCCATGATAGCACTCAGGTCCACTGTCTCTGTGACTAGCAGATGTACAACACTAGTCGATACAATGCAGTGCCTAATTGTCCCTGCTGGACGTAGAATCATAGCTGTTTATGTGTCTATACAGGCATTTCCCGGCAGGGCTAAGGAGGCAGGGAAGACCCAGCCTAAGGTGAATAACTCTATCCCAGGATGGGGGGCGGGGAGACTCTACTTGGATGAATAAAGGGGAGAGATCAGCTGAGCACCAGCACCATCTCTCTGTCTCCATCTCCTGACCCACGCCTTCCCCACCAGGACGGACTGCACCCTCAGACTGTGAGTCAGAACAAACCTTTCTTTCTTTAGGTGACTTTTGTCAGGTATTCCAGCCCAGCCCTTAAAAAAAAATTAATATGCTGGGCGGTGGTGGTGCATGCCTTTAATCCCAGCACTCGGGAGGCAGAGGCAGGCGGATCTCTGTGAGTTCGAGACCAGCCTGGTCTACAAGAGCTAGTTCCAGGACTGGCTCCAAAGCTGCAGAGAAACCCTGTCTCGAAAAAACAACAAATAATTAATATATGGGATGTGTGAAGCAGGAAGTCCCTAGATGACTAGCAGTTGATTTATTTGTACTCTGGACTCTAAAGCAATTGAGCATAAAAATAGTTGAGTTTGAGCCCAGTGTCGTGTAATCCGAGCACTCAGGAGACAGTGGTAGTCTGACTTCTGTTCAGATCCAGCCTGGTCCACATCGCGAGTTCCAGGACAGCCAAGGCTACATGAAGAGACTTTGTCTCAAAGCAATCAAACAAACTAAATAAAAATATTAGAGTTTGGGTCAGGTAATGGTGGCACAGCCTTTAATCCCAGCACTCAGGAGGCAGAGGCAGGTGAATATATCTCTGTGAGTTCAATGCAAGACAGGTTTACAGAGTGAGTTCCAGGACAGCCAGGGCTACACAGAGAAACTCTGGAGAAGAGCCCAAAACCTTATGCTCCCCTGTAGTGCACACTGTGCTATCTCTTTTAAAGGAAACCTCTGGTCCCTTTGCTCTTCGTGTGTTTTTTTAATTCTTTGAATGGCATTCAGAACCTGGGCACACCTAGCCAGACAAGACCTGACTAAGCCTGCTTACTTCTGCTAGGCTCCTCCCTCTGCTCCAGTTGTCCCTCCGTTTAAACCTAAAGCTCATGCCAGTTCTTCAGGTTACTGGGCCCCGTTACCTATTCCTCCTTCCAGGGTGCACATGGGTTAAATCTCCCTTCTCTGCTTCTTGCCACTCTGGGATGGGGCCAATCCTAGTGCCTTGGTACTACGTGACAGTACGGTACTACTCCTGTATGGCGGCGCCCGCACTATAGGACCGTTCGTGAGCTGGGCAAGGGCCTGGCTATTTAAACACACAAAGACACATAGACAGAGACACGGGCCATCCTTGAAACAGGGATGCCCCAAGAATGCCCCCTTTATTGTGTCCAGGGGCAGCTTTATATAGGGATAGCCACGCCCTAGCCAAACCCACCAGAAATCACTCCCCTGCCATCAGGAACTCCCGAGGGTCTCGTGCTCAGAGCAGCTGCAGAGCAGAGGGAAACAAGTTGTTTACAAGAAATTCAGGATCTGGGGGTTCACTGCTCCCAACACCTTGGGGCTGCTGGAGAAGGGGCCTTAGTACTAAAACTCTGGGAAAAGTTCAAGGCTGTTTGACTTATGATTTAATGCCTTGCCAGTCTTAGGAGCAGATTCCTTAGTCCAGGTCAGGCCTTCAGATGGCCGTGGTAGTCTGAGTGAAAATGTGCCCCCCATAGGCTCATAAGAAGTGGTACTATGAGGAGGTGTGGCCTTGTTGGAGTAGGTGTGGCCTTGTTGGAGTAGGTGTGGCCTTGTTGGAGTAGGTGTGGCCTTGTTGGAGGAAGTGTGTTACTAGGGGTGGACTTGAAGGTTTCAGATGCTCAAGCCAGGCCCAGTGTCAATCTCTCCTCCTGCTGTCTGCCGAATTGGGTGTAGAACTCACAGCTACCTCTCCAGCGCCATGTTTGTCTGTGTACTGCCATGCTTCCTGCGGTGACAATAACGGACTAAACCTCTGAACTGTAAGCCAGCCCCAGTTAAATGTTGTACTTTATAAGAGTTGTCTCGTTCATGGTGCCTTTGCCTAGCAATAAAACCCTAATGAAGACAGAAATCAACAGCCCTAAAAGACAGCTTATCTGAAACCTCAGGAGACTCTTAGCCAGAAAACCCTACCACTTAATTCCCAGGTTCCTGACTTTCAGACCCCCTGAGAAGAAATAACCACCCACTTGCTAGGGCCGCTAAGCTTTAGGCTACTTGTTACACAGCAAGCAGTAACTAATACAAGTACCCTGAGAAACAAAGGAGGCTTTGTGCTTCCATCAGCCTGTCTGCCTGAGTCATTGCCTGTGTTTTCTCCAGGAAGCCAGGGAGCAGCTCTGAAGTCAGCAAGGCAGGACCCTCATCAGCTCCAGAAACTGCTTCTCCGTTTGCTTCCTGAGTTATTTCACCCTCTGTTCCCCACCACACCCCAGACCATATATCAAGCTTCTAAATGACCTGTACTTTGGCTACAGGGATGCTATCCCTGCCACCCTTTCTCCTGCTCAAAGCTGGGAGGCTCTTGAAGAAGATGCATTTCTTTCCTCGCTAATCTACTTTGTTGTGGTTTCTGGTAATTGACTCTCACTGGATTCTAATTAGGGAACTGACTTCATCATTCTCCATCCTTTCCCCAAAATGGAATCAAAAGAGTTTCTTCCCAACAAATGCAGCCTTCTCCTTGCTCAAGCCTGCAGCATTGTGTCATAATTGGAGCCCTGGGACCCAGAGCCTTCCCCTCCCAGCACTGACCACCACCCCACCCCAGGGCAAGGCACGCTTTGTCTCCCGTGACCCTGGCTTCACCTTCACCTCAGATTCTCATCCTGGCCTTGAAGTTGCTGAAGTCCCTGGGATTGGGATCCAGGAACCCAGTGCAGCACCAGGGCATTAGAAATGGCCCTGGGCTCTGCTTTCCTGCCAAGCGTTCCTCTCGCCTGCATGGCTCACCTGGGGCGCAGGAAGTAGCTCCATCTCTTGGGCCTAAAGAGTTGGGCTTTTCAAGTCTGAAAACACTGCTTGCCTGTCAGAAAGCCAACACCCACAGACTGTGGTGCTATGTGAATTTACATTTATGTTTATTCAGGAATAGGCAGGAAAATGTTACTCAGGGAGGCCTGAACCTTGACAACTACATCCTAGATTCTGAAAACCACCAAGGGTGTTCTAGATCAAATCAGTAGCCCCTCCTGCTCACTGGGTGGCAACACTCCTCAGGCTTCTTACAGCAGCAGCCTAGAGCCTAGTGGCTTTGTCTACTGGAAAGAAGGCCTCCTTGGGGACAGGGCTAGGAACAACGTGCAGTATGGGCTTATCATACCAGCTGCTGTATCTAGGCGGTTGGTTGGGTCGGGCCATCGTGCTGTGCGTAGATGTCTCATGACCCGGGGCAAAGTGTGTACCCTAGGCCTGCTGAAGTGGCCAGAAGCCTGAGCCTGCTCTTTGGACCCTGGCTGTCTGGAGCTCCTCAGCAGAGCCTGGTACAGGTTCTGTCCGAAGAAGCTGAGTGACAGAAAAACCTGTAGCAGTCAGTCAGAGCTATGTGGGCACCAGAAAGGCTGTGCTGAGGGAAGGTGGCCTCCTGTCAGCACTGCCCAGGCCCAGTCCCTGGGCCTGACGCTGAACTGGGGCTGCCCTGTGGGAGGGAGATTGGCCTAGATGCCTTCTGTGAGCTGTCACTCACTTAACATGCTTCTCTTCCCACGAGTCTCTTCAGTGGAATCTCAGGTGTTCCACAGGGGAGGAGGGAGGTCTTTGGGCAGGTTAAGAGGGATGCAGGTCTATGTTTCCAATTGCCCAGCAGCACCTTGATAGTCTTTAGTCTTTTTATTTTATTTTTTAATTTAATTTAATGTTTTGAGACAGGGTCACACTATGTAATTCTGGCTGCCCTAGAGCTCACTCTATAGACCAGGCTGGCCTTGAGGTCACAGAGACCTACCTGCCTCTAACTCCTTAGGACTCAGATTAAAGGTATGCGCCCCACACCTGGCTGAAGTCTTCTGAGGTCATCTCTGCTGGCCAGTGGCAGAGGAGCAACAATCAGAGAACCGATGGAGCATGGGCCTGCCCCATGCCCTCCTCAGATCAGGGTTCCAGGTGGCAATGCAGGGAAGGGTATCCTGGGCCACAATATCTTTTTTATATCAACAGAGTGTTCTAAGACATGACAGCTCTTTCTCATTCCCACAGCACTGGGTTTTTAGTCAAATATTAAACTCATGTTGCCTTTTTTCCTGTTCTGAATTTCTATGTTTGAATCAAAAGGGAAAATCTCGCCCCTGTTGTGTGGCCTAAAAACAGTAGGTTGTTTCTTGAGCACAGAAGAACTTCTTTTTGGGACAGAGTGAGTTTGTGAAAGGATCTCACTGTATAGCTCAGGCTGGTCTCAAACTCATGACTCCCGTCTTAGCTTCCCACCTGCTAGGCTTCCAAGTGTATACCATGATGCCCAGGTTTGCATAGGAACTTGTAGTATAAAGAGAGAGAAGCAAGGGATAAGGGATTGTACATTTCATCCCAGACAGAATAGCAGTCACTAAGAAAATGAATAGCAACCGAAGGCTGTGGACAGAAGGGGAACTTACCTAATGCTGGTGAGAATGTGAACAAGCCTAGCCACTATGGAAATCAGCGTGGAGGTTCCTCACGAAACTCAAAATAGACCTACCATTCAGACCAGCTATTCCACTCCTGGGTATTAACCCAGAAGACTACAAGTCAGCACAGCACAGAGATACGTGCAGATCAGTGTTTACTACAGCAAGCCACCCTTGCCAAGTTATGGAACCAACCTGGGTATCCATCTACAGAGGAATGGGCAAAGAAAATGCAGTACATATGCACCAGGAATTTTTTTTTCAGACTTGAAGAATGATGTTGGTATCATTTTCAGGAAAGTGGCTGCAACTGGAGATAATTAGAGTAAGCAAATGAAGTCAGTCTCAGAAAAACAAAGGTGAGGCTTTCCTTCATGTGTGGTTCTTTCAGAGGACAAAAGGGAGGGTATGGGGGCGTGGGAGGGATATGCTCAAAGGATATGTGGCAGTTTGATTTTAACTGGCCCCCATAATCTCATAGGGAGTGGCACTATGAGGAGGTGTGGCCTTGTTGGAGTGGGTGTGGCCTTGTTGGAGGAAGTGTGTCACTGTGGGGTGGGACTTTGAGGTTTCCTATGCCCAGGATACCACCCAGTGTCTCAGTCCATTTCCTGTTACCTGCAAGATGTAGGACGCTCAGCTACTCCTCCAGCTCCACATCTGCCTGCATTGCTACTGTGTCCCACCATGATGGTAACGGACTGAACCTCTGAACTGTAAGCGAACCACCCTGACTAAATATTTTCCTTTGTAAGAGTTGCTATGGTCATGGTGTCTCTTTACAGCAATAGAAACCCTAACTAAGATACATGTGTTAAATACATGTGTAAAAATGTCCTTATGTAACCCAGTACCAGGTACAATATACCAATGGGGAAAAAAGAAAAACTAAGTAAAGAAGCCAATCATAAAAAAAAAAGAAGAAGAATTGAAGAGACCACTTAGTGGTTACGAGCCCTGCTCTTGCAGAGGACCCGGGTTCAGGTCTCAGCGCCCACACAGCGGCGCACAACCATCTCTAACTCCAGTTCTGGGTAATCAGATGCTGTCTTCTGACCTCCACGGCAGAAACATGGTACATAAACATCACACAAACAAAAACACTCATACATATAAAATAAATAAAGCTAAGGCAGGGATTCATTATGCAGCCCTGTCTGGCCTGGAACTTGTTATGTTGACCAGGCTGAACTTGAACTCACAGAGATCCACCTGCCTCAGTCTCTTAAGTGTTGGAATTAAAAACATTTGCCACCATGCCCAGGTAAAAACAATTTAAGTAAATGATTAAAAATTAGGCTGAGCATGGCTTTAATACCAGCACTTAGGAGGCAGGAGTAACCAGATCTCTTGAGTTTGAAGTCAGCTTAGTCTACAAAACAGTAAGTTTCAGGACAGCCAAGACTACATAGAGAAACCCTGTCTCAAAAAAAAAAAAAAGACCCAAATTTCTTAAAGAAAATTACAAAAGCTGGGGCACAGTGTCACCCAGTTGTGATGCTAACCCTCGGGCGGTGGAGGTTAGAGCACCAAAAGTTCCAGACTCTGCCTTAAAAAGGAGAAAAAATCAGTACATTTATTCGTAAGTCTTTTATTTGTGATTCATGAGTCCCAACAACACAGCCTGTGAAAAGGAGTAGGTTTCTGGTGGGCTGAACAGAGGAGGAGGCCTCCTGCACAAAGGCCTGAAGAAGCCGGAACAGAATAAAGGGCAGATGCACCTGAGAGCGGCAGGTAAGGGAACTCTGAGTTCAGTCTCCAGCCTCAATCTATTAATTAACCAACCAATCAAAAGGTTAATTGAGTTAGACATGGTAACACACTCTAAATCTCAGCACTACAGAGAAACCCTGTCTTGAAAAGCCAAAACAAAACCCCACAAAAATAAGTTAACTTGTACAGGTTAACCCAAAGAGGATTTCTTGTCCACACCATCTAAATTAGCCTACTTGAGATTATAGCTATTTCTCCTTCCTTTTTATTTTATTTTGGTTTTGAGAGACAGGGTCTCTCTGTGTAGCCCTGGCTGTCCTGGAACTTGCTCTGTAAACCAGGTTGGCCTCAAACTCAGAGATCTTCCTGTCTCTGCCTCCCGAGTACTCGGATTATAGGCGTGCACCACTACTGCCCTGGTCTCTTTTATTATTGTTGTTGCATTATTTTTATTGTTGTTATATTATTATTATTATTATTATTATTATTATTATTAAGTTGGGAGCGTAGGCCCCAGCCCCTCGCATCTATCCCAGACCCCAGGCCTGGTCTGGACTCCAAATCCCGTCAGGCCAAGGAAAGGGGTCAGGACCACTCCCCAGGGTATTTAAGTGATCTCCCGAAAGAGGAACACGTGGTCCCTTTTCCTTCCTCCATGCGGTCGCCTTTGTGTGGGCTTCCCAGTCCCCCCCCCCACCTTGGGGCCACCCAAGAGTGCAGAACTCCCATTAAACATGGATATTTCTTAATTTGGCTTGTTTTGATTTGGCTTGATTGGGAATTTTGCGTCGGCGGGGAGCTCGCGTTAGGAAAATATTCCTAACAATTATTACTATTATTATTATAGGTCGGTGAACAGCTCGGTTTTGGTTCCATAGTGTGGAGACTCAGCATGAGTGACTTACATTTTGGCTTAGCTGTGTGCCCAGTACAGGAACTCGATCCAAACCAACAGCCTCCCATAAATTTTAATACTTGAAAAGCAATTCATATTCCCACCTGGTGATAAACTGTTTAAAGTTCAGTTAATGATGAGCCACTCCGGTTTTCTTGGGAACTTGTTTTGTTTTCCTTTATTTCACTTCCTAATCGAAGGATTTCTGTGTGGGCAGAGAGACCGATGAGGGAATTCACTACAACAGAGTTGCTAAGTACCTCGGGATTCCTGTTCAGGACTCGCACCAATGGAAACAGCAGGTTATCCCAGTCTGACCGACCGAAAGCCTCAGTAGGAGGAATGGGTGGAGCCCTGACATCCGGTGGGGACAGCTGGGGGAAGTGGATGGGGGAAGGAATGACCAGGTGCGCGAGGGGAATCGTGGTTAAGTGCGGAGCTGAGGTCCAGGTGGCCGGCTTGCAGGGTGACCCAGGGCCACACGAGGGCGCCACACACTGCCACGTAAGGGCCTGAAGTGGCTGTAAGGCGTTATGTCAGAGAAAAGACCTAGAGGGGAAAGAGGGTGGGAAGAGACCATCCTGGGTACCCAGCGACAGGCCCCTCTCTTCGGTGTTTCTTGAAGGCTTGAAGGTCGGCATGAGGTCTCTCTAGACTCTGGAAACAGCCGGCGTTCAGGTCCCGAAGAATTAATGCCTCTGTAGATCAGGTCCATCTGTGTGTGGGAGGGAGGATGTTTGTGGCTCCCTGGGCTGGGTGTGTTGGGAATGACTGCAGTACTGGGGAGGGAGGTGGGAGGGAGTGCAGTACAGGGATGTAGGTGGGAGGGAGTGGACGTTTCTAACCCAGGGAGCTGGGACTAGGGTCCTCTAAGAGCAGCACTTGAAGCAGAATGTAGCCACCCGTAGAATCACAGGCTTTCCCATCCCGGTTGGAAACAGCGGGGATGAATGGTTGCTTTCGCCAAAATGCTGGGATAAATGCCTCCCTCCAGCCAGCAGAAGCTGCGATCCCTAGAGCATCAAGTCCTGGAGCCTGTCCAGCCATGCAGCTCAGGGACCTGGTGTCACCAAGATTTGCCCAGGGGCACCACGGAGATCTTGTGACCCAGGAAATAACACTGGTCTTAGTTTAGATCAGGATATTTTTCCCTGAAAGCTGCGTGGGGCAGTGGCCTGGAGCCCAGACTGGAGTATAGGAGGGGCAGCTGTAGGCTTCTGCCCACAATCACCTTTGCCACCCAACAGCTCCTTCACATGAATCGGCTCTGCAGGCTGTACCCTGGCCCGGTGGCTCAGCCGGGGATTTGAAGGCATTAGCTTTGGTAGATATTAAACTCAGGATGTGAGCTGCAGGCCAGTAGACTGAGGCCCTAGACAGTGTCCCCTAACATGGGAAGGGGAAGTACTGAGGACCGGGTTATCAACAAGCCCCAGGGGTCCCAGATGCTGAAAAATGGGCGAGAACAGACTCTGCAGTGCCCAGGAGACCTCCCAGTTGGCCAGAGAGCAACAGGAAAGGTTAGTTCCTTGACTAGACACCTCTCCGGCCCAGCCCCTTCACTCATCAGCCTGGCCCAGGCAGCTGCAATTCCTGACCAGAGGGAGTGAGAAGTGAGAGGAAGCAGCTTTCTGGAGGCTGCCTCTAGGGGGAGGGAGAACTGCCGGGAGCAGGGACCCAAGGCCATCTGGGAGCTCGGCACTAGAGTCGGGCCTGAGGAGACTGAAATTTCAGGACAGGGTACAGGGGTATAGTTCAGTGATAGAGCATTTGCTTAGGAGGTCCTGGGCTCAAGCGTGAACACTGGCAACCTTCCTCTCAGCAGACCCGCAAAGGGTCATGTGACCTTGATAAACAAGAATGACAACTCAGCTCAACCTCAGTTTCACCAGCTGCAGAGCAAGTAAGGACCCTGCAGGTGTTTGCAGGGTCCGGCATCAGGAGGGGGGAGCAGCTGATTTGTAATACATACAGTCAGGGCATGCTGGCTCGCACCTGTGATCCCAGCACTGAGGATAAGGGAGGAGAACCAATGAGCATTCGGACCAATCTGAACTACAGAGTTCCAGGTTAGCCTGAGCTAAGGTGAGCCTGCGAATAAAATAAAAAAAAAAAAATTCTCTTGGTTTAGTTGTTGTCTTTGCAATGCCCAGAGCCCTAGGAGGGCTGGGCTTCTCTCCCTTTTCAACAGTTGGCCTGGGCTCCACAAAAAGCAGTCCTATAATTTGCCTGCATAAATGCGATAATACGAGGTCAATAGTAAATTGGGTGTGGTGGTGCACGCCCAAAGTCCCTGCCACTCTGGAGGGAGAAACAAGAGCTCAGAAGTGTAAGGCCATCTAGGCAACATCCTGAGACTGTGAAGGAAAGAGGAGAAGGAAGAGAAAGCATTAGAAATAAGTGTAAGCCAGGTGTGGTGTCATATACCTGTAATCCCAACATGCCCAAGACTGAGGCAGGAGGATGTCTAATTTAAAGAGAAGCCTGGGCTACATAGTCAGATCCTGCTCAAAATACAGGGCTAGAGCGATAGATGGCTCAGTGGCTAAGAGCACTGGCTGCTCTTTCAGAGGTCCTGAGTTCAATTCCCAGCACCTACATGGTGACTCACAACCATCTAAAACTGTAGTTTCGTGAATTCCAATGCTCCCTTCTGGTGTGTTGATACACGGGCAGACAAAGAACAATATACATAAATAAATAAATCTCTCTCTCTCTTTTTTTTTTTCGAGACAGAGTTTCTCCGTGTAGCTTTGGAGCCTGTCCTGGAACTCACTTTGTAGATCCCTCGAACTCAGAGATCCAACTGCCTCTGCCTCCGGAGTGCTGAGATTAAAGGCATGCGCCACCACCGCCCGGCTAAATAAATAAATCTTTAAAAACAAAACAAGAGGACTGATGAGATAGCTAAGCAGTTAAGAGCACTGACTGCTCTTCCAGAGGACCTGGGTTCAAATCCCAGCACCCACATCACAGCTCACAACTGTCTGTAACTCCAAGATCCGAAACCCTCACATAAACATAATGCAGGCAAAACACTACTACACGTAAAGATGAATGAAATGTAAAAAAACAAGAACAGAAGCAAATAAACAAACAGAGACAAAGGTAAAATATACTTGGTGCCAAGCCAACCTGATCTATATGACCCCCAGATCTATATGGTAGAGGAAGAAAACCAACACTGTCAGGGTGTCCTCTGATCTCCACATGCATCTCCCCCACACGTAAATAAATGTAATTAATTTAAAAATAAATAAATGAAATATTGGCCTAGTGGGAGGCTAGGGCAGAGGATTGGAAGTTCAAAGTGAGTTCAGTTCAGTTTGAGTAACTTAGCAAAACATTATCTTAAAATAAATAAATAAATAAAGGTAAGAATTATTTTTAAAAAGAAGAAACATTTAAAAACACAATATTTTTTATTTTAATTTATGTGTATATCTGTGTTGTGGGGGAGGCCAAAGATCTCCTGGAGCTGGAGCTACAAGCGATACTGAGCTGGACATGGGTGCTAGGAACCAAACTCTTGGGTTTTCTGAAAGAAGAGCAAGCACTCTTAACCACCATGCCATCACTACAGCACCTCAAAAATAAAAAAGATCTAAAGGCCTGGAAATATATCTCCATTGTGGAACACTTTGCCTAGCGTGTGAGACCCTAGGTTCAAACCCCAGTACTGCAGAAAAATAAATTGTCCCTTTACTCTAAGTTGGCTTGAAGTACAGCTTCATGGTAGATGTGCAAGGATCTGAGTTCAATCCCAGCAATAAAAATTAAAAGTTGCCGGGCGGTGGTGGTGCACGCCTTTAATCCCAGCACTTGGGAGGCAGAGGCAGGTGGATCTTTGTGAGTTCGAGACCAGCCTGGTCTACAAGAGCTAGTTCCAGGACAGGCTCCAAAGCTACAGAGAAACCTTGTCTCAAAAAACCAAAAATAAATAAATAAAAATTAAAAGTTAAAGAAGTTACTACCAAGTCACCCCTTGGCAGTGGGGTTCTTATCTCTGTTAGCAGGAGGCCTCTGGAGAACGCCTGGGTCTGTAGGGGCGGATTCATTGGCTAGTGGCTGGGTCCAGGAGGTGCAAGATCAGATGGGATGTTTCTCTGCTGGACCTAACACAGGGGGACAGAGAACATTCAGGTTGTCTAATCAGGAAGAGGCTGAGGGCTTCCTATTACAGTGGGGCTTGTGGCGACCCTCTTTGTATTTCCATCATGGGAGTGCAAAGCCTAGTGTCTTTTATGAAAGAGGGCCTGATGAAAGAGCAAGGGATCATAGCTTTCTTCTCCGCGGCTCACCCCGCCCTTCCCTCTTTCCTTTAGTTTCTTAGTAGAACTCCACTAGGTGAATCTGGGGAGATGTCTCTTGGGCTCCTGGCTCGGAATGGGTCGGTTGGTGGGACTGAATTGCCTGCAGATTATAAAGCAGGGTGGGGTGGAGGGAAGGGGCTTTCTGTGAGCCCAGTCCAGGACAGGGAGTTGTGAGTGGGCACCTCCCTAGGATCAAGTGTCAGTAGATGGGTGCCCACCCTATCAGTCGGCACCTGCTGCCTAACCTGGCAGGCACCCTGTGTTTCTACAGACCCCACCCTTCATCCCTGCTGTTCAGCCTCCTCTTATCTTCCTCAGGCTCACTCTGCCTCCCCTCCCCCCTCCCCCCCCCAGCCCCGTCCTCCTCTAGGCTGCCATTATTTCCAGACCAGATGGCCCAATTTTAAATGAAATCTTGCACGCAGTCCTGCCTCTTTCCAGTCTGGTGCGCAAACTACATCTGAGTGGTACCGCTGAAAACAGAACGACGCCCCACCCCACCCCCAGCTTAAAGGCCTCCCCTGGGACCCTGTTGCCCACCAGCTACAGCCCAGGTTCTCCAGAATGACCTGCTATGCCCCATATGGTCACCTTGCCCTGCTTCCCTCTCTGGCCTCATCTTCTACTGAGATGAACCTGTCCACGCCTGGCAAATGTCAGGCCTCCTCCGTCTTCCAGCCCTGGCACATATGGATCTGTCCCTGAAGGTGGAAGTGAGTATTGTCACATTGCCATATTAGGAGTCCCTTCTTCAGGAAGGACATCATTGGCCTCCTCATCTGTCCCATTTAAGACAGGCCACAGAGTCACCTTTGACACTCAGTATTTCAGGCTTTTATGACACCACATTTAAGCTTACTAATTTACTTTATGGTCTGCCTACCCTTTAGTCTATATGCTACCACAAGTTACGACTTATTTGCTGTTGAACCCCCTGAGCCCAGCACAGTGATCACCCACGGCAGGCACGGAGCAGTAACAACAGGAATGTGGACAGGAGCCCACATTTACTCAGCACCTGTGGCTGAGTGCCAGGAATTGTTCAGGGTGCCCTCCAGGCACAACGCTGTCCACTCTAGGCTGAGGAGCAGACCCACCCCACCCCCACCTGTTTCCTTTCTCTCCCTGACAGAAGGCTTTTCAGAACTGCCCTTCCCAGGCCTTCTCTACTCAGGCCCCTACAGATAGGATCAACATAGGGACCCTCACATGGGATCTGGAAGTAGGGGGAGGGACAGAGCTAACTTCCTGCTGATGTGGCTGGCTCTCTGGCAAGCAGGGCCAGGCAGATGTGAGTTCTTTCCCGCAATAGGGTCTGGTACCCAGTTACCACCCCGGGAGCCAGAGGGCAGTTGGCAGCTGCAATGAGGCTGTGTCTTCTGGAACGCAGCCAGATGGGTGGAGCCTGGACCTCAGCAGAGCCAGTGGTAGCTTTGGACGCTCAGACAGCCCTGCCTCTGCCTCCTGCCCCACCCCATCTCAAATCACTTTCTGTTCAAAACTCCTCCAGTGGCCGCGGTGTGCTGGGTGCCGCTGACTCATCCCACTCTTCTTACCCTCATTTTAGAGGCCCAGAGGCACGTGGCCAGGGAGCGCCAGGCTTGACCCCAAGTTTTCATGACCTCAGGGCACCAGTCCATCTTCTCACCGTATTGTGGGCTGTGTGATACTCAATGCCAAGTGACAGAAATGTCGCAGAGGGATCCTGTGCAAAGGGCTGGGCTAACCCCATAAAGGCAGGTGCCCAAGGGGCCTGGCACCTCCTGGGCAGCACGTTCAGCTCAGCATCCTGGGATAGTCTCTAGACTGGCCTGACCCAGATGGGATGTGCGGGGTGCCTGGGAGAGCCGGGCTGACAGGTCCTGACGTCATGCTCATGGGAGAGATATCCCCTTTGTTGTTCATCTCATTGTTGTCGCCTAATTGCAGTGACCCAATCTGTGTACCGTGGATGTCTTGACCACGCGGTTTAGACCTTGGAAACTTCAGGGAGACAACTACACACATCAGAAGGAGGAAGCCGACAATGGAGAATGTGTTCCTCCGTCAGAGTCCTCGAGAGCTAAAGCAACTGGAGCGGAAACAAACTGAAGGCCGATGCGCCTAGACAAATTATAAACTCAGTCTACGGGAGGAAAATAAATCTGATGAGAATTCCTGGGCTGGGGAGATGCTTGGGGGTAAAGCGTCAGCCATGCAAACAGGAGGACCTGAGTTCAGATCTCCGGCACCTATGTAAGGAGCCAGAGAGGTCTACACCTCATTACCATGGTGCAGGAAGGTGAGCAGACAGATGGGTCCTTAGAGCTCAGTGGTCAGGCAGTCTGACCAAACCTGTAAGCTCAGGGTTTAGTGACAGAGAGGAGAGAAGGAAGTACAGGGAGGGTGAGGAGGAGGGAGGAAGGAGGAGGCAGAGAGACATAAACCAAATACATAAATGGAATTACAAATAAATAAATAAAGCCAGGTAGTATCTTTAATCCAAGCACTCAGGAGGCAGAGACAGGTGGATCTCTGTCAGTTTGAGGCCAGCCTGGTCTAAGAGCACGTTTGATCCCTAGCACTAAAACACACACACACACACACACACACACTGAGTTTTTATTCCTTTTAGGCAGATGATTTAAAAGGTTAAGAAACTGTGTCGGGGGTGATGGTGCACACCTTTAATCCCAGAACTTGGGAGGTAGAAGCAGGTGGATCTCGGTGAATTTGAGACCAGCCTGATCTACAGAGTGAGTTTCGGGACAGGTAGGGATATTACACAGAGAGACCCTGTCTCGAAAAACAAAACAGACCAAAAAGAAAGGGGGGTGGTGGTTATTCACCATAAGTCTCTTATCAAGCCAGGTAGTGGTGTCAAACTCCTTTAATCCCAGCAGAGGCAGGAGGATTTCTGTGAGTTCAAGGCCAACCTGGTCTACGGATCGTTCCAGGACAGTGGGGCCCAGAGAAACCCAGTGTCAAAAAACAAACAGAAAAGAAATCTCTTATTAATACTTCAAGTGAACTATAGGTTACCAAATCATTATTTATATGAGTAAAATATGCATGTACATGTGTATACAAGTATGAACACATGTGCATATTGAGGTCAGAAGACAATGTCAAGTGTCTTCTTCAATATTTGTCCTTACTTTAGACTAGGGTCTCTCTGGCATCTCTAATTTATGCTTTATTTTATTATTTTTTAAATGCAGGATCTCAAGTATCAGATATTGACCTTGAATTTGTTATGCAGCTGAAGGTGACCTTGAATTCCTGATCATTTTGCCTCTAGAGTGTTGGCATCACAGGTGTGTACCGCCACACTTGGTTTATGTGGCGAGATGAAACCCAGGTGTTGTGGACTATTAGTTTAAGATGTATTACATTTGTTTATGCTGTGGAACATTTGTTTAATGATACAAAGATGTGTTGCATTCTTTTATGTTACATTTGTTTAACTCTGTGAAGCTGTGTTACTTTGCCTGTCTAAAACATCTGATTGGTCAAATAAAGAGTTGAACGGTCAATAACTAGGCAGGAGAAAAGATAGGCGGGCCTGGCAGGCAGAGAGAACAAATAGGAGTAATCTGGGAAGATAAGATTGAGGAGCAAAAGAAGGAGACGAGGAGGAGGATGTATAGCTAATGTATGTATAACGGCCAATAGCTAGGCAGGAGAGAGAAATAGGTGGGGCTGGCAGGCAGAGAGAATAAATAGGAGAAGAACTCTGGGAAGATCAAGGAGCAAGAGAAGGCAGAGAGGAGGTCTTCAGGGGCTAGCCACCCAGCTACACAGCAAGTCATAGAGTAAGAAGTTAAGAAGCATACATAGAATAGAGAAAGACAAGACCGGGAGGTGGTGGTGCATGCCTTTAATCCCAGCACTTGGGAGAAACCCTGTCTCGAAAAACCAAAAAAAAAAAGAGGTAGACAGGATAATTTAAGAAAAGCTGGCTAGAAACAAGCCAAGCTAAGGTTGGGCATTCATAAGTAAGAATAAGCCTCCATGTGTTTATTTGGGAACTGGATTACAGGCCTCCCAAAAGAGCAAAAAGTCAAAGGAGAGGAAAAAAAAAAAACCCAAAAAACAAACAAAACCCAACACCCAGTTATTCCTGCACACTAGTTAAACTCTCTACCAACTGAGCTATATCCCAGTCCCCTAATTCTAGTTGGGCTAGAATAAACCCAAGCTGGGGCCGGGCGTTGGTGGTGCATGCCTTTAATCCCAGCACTTGGGAGGCAGAGGCAGGTGGATCTCTGTGGCTCCAAAGCCACAGAGAAACCCTGTCTCGAAAAACAAAAAACAAAAATAAATAAAAACACTAGGGAGGCAGAAGCAGGTGAATCTCTATAAATTCAGTGCCACCCTGGTTTCCATAAAGAGCGCCAGGCCAGGACAGCCTGAGCCACACAGTAAGGCTTTGTCTCAAAATAACGGCAACAAGCCTGTGACTTATCTTTTCAAAGTCACCAGGCTGTCACAGAATAAGTAGATGATCAGGAGAGCCACATGAACCTCTTTCTCCTCATCCAGGTCCAGGTCACCTGGGGTCACAGGGAGCCTGTGACCTGGAAGTCTAGCGGAGCAAAGAAGAAACTGCTGCATCTACCCACCTGAGGCCTCTCACTGGGCCTCTGCTGAGGATGCACCTGTGGGAGCCGCTGTCCTTCTCAGAACAACCTCCCGCAGAGAGAGAAATGCATCCCTGACCTTCAGAGAACCAGACACACCTGGATTTCCACTCCCGCCTAAGGGAGGCAACAGAAGTAAGTATCAGAAGTAAACCAAAAAAGATAAAATAATTCTAGAGGAGCATGTTGGTAAAAGGCATATGGAATTCATGTCTCTGAGAAAGAAAAATGAAGGAGATAAACAGCTCAAGGCTGGAAAGGACCAGAGACCTAACAGGGCCATTGCGTAAGGAAGTAGATGAGATTCTGATGGGGAGGCACAGCCATGTGTGATCGTAGAAATGCGTCATCATCTTCTGTGGCAGAAGAGCTATTGCTAGCACTTGGGAAATAGTTGCTAGGAAGTATGTCGAAAATCTGACTCATGGACACCACCTAACGATTCCTTCTTGGCAGATACTAAACTCTTGGAGGCTCACACTCTGCTACTACAAACAAATGTTCACCTAGAATAATTCTTTTCAAGCAACAACTGTTTTTCTTAACTTCAGATTATGTTACATGTAATCAATGTACAATGCCATAAAGTATAATACAAGACCAAAATGAAATGGTACTATAAGGGACTGACTTGCTTTTGAAGCAAGACTGCATACAAAATATTTTCTTTTTTTACTTTGGAGCCTGTCCTGGAACTAGCTCTTGTAAACCAGGCTGGTCTCGAACTCACAAATATCCGCCTGCCTCTGCCTCCTGAGTGCTGGGATTAAAGGTGTGTGCCACCACCGCCTGGCCCAAGATAATTTCTTAAAACAAACAAACAAAAAACCCACTTTGTAATAACAATCCTATGTGCATGCATGCGTATTCATGCATGTAGGGAGCAGAAGTTGATGTCAGAATCTTTTTGTTGTTGTTGTTGTGGTTTTTTTTTTTCTTTTTTTGAGACAGGGTTTCTCAGTAACTATGGAACCAGTCCTGGAACTCACTCTGTAGACCAGGCTGGTCTCAGCCTCACAGAGATCCGCCTACCTCTCCCTCCCGAGTGCTGGAATTAAAGGTGTGCACCATCACTGTCTACTTGAGAGGCAGAGGCAGGCAGATCTCTGTGAGTTCGAAGCCAGCCTGGTCTACAGAGCAAGTTCCAGGACAGCAAGGGGCTATACAGAGAAACCCTGTCTAAAAACAGAACAATAAAACCAAAACATTATTTCTTCTGTATATTTTACATGCTGAGTTCTTTACTGTTTTTAATAGTTTTAAATACTATTTATTAATTAGAATTCCTATTTATTTAGCTATTTTTGAGGAAGGGTCTCACTGTGTAGTCCTGGCTGTCCTGGAATTCAATATGTAAACTAGGCTGAGTATGAACTCACAGAGATCTACCTGACTTCTCCTCCCTTCAGTCCTATATCCCTCCCTCCCCCAGGACTGGGATTAAAGGCATGCACCACTCCACCACACCTGGCTCTTAATTTATTTGTTTGTTGTTTGTTTGTTTTCAAGACAGGGTTTTACTCTGTAACCCTGGCTGTCCTGGAACTCACACTATAGACCAGGCTGGCCTCAGACTCACAGAGACCCACCTGCTTCTGCTAGGATTACCACCACTACCCGACTATTAATATTCTTGACATATATGCTTGAATAGCTCATGAAAATTGAGAGACATTAAATGAACCTCACCAACAGCTTAAGTTAATTTGGTTTTGGTGCCCAACCCATCAAGTATTAGAAATCCCACAGCTGTGTGCCTGAGGACGTAGGCTCAGTTGGTAGAGTGCTTGCCCAGCATTCACAGCATGAGCTAGGTGTGATGGCACACTGGGCAAACTCAGCAACCAGAGATGGTGAGGGGAGCATGCCACATTTAACACATGTCAGGGGGTTGCTTCTGTAGGCAGCAATGACCCTCCTTCCCCTCCTAGTGTTGGGGCTACAGTGCATACCACTGTACCTGACTTTGGCAGCGCTGACATCAACCCAGCGCTTCATGCTCGGTCCGGCACTCTGACAACTGCGCAACATCCCCAGACATTGTCTCTATCAAGAGCAAGCATGAGTTTAAGACCCTGACTACAGGCTGGGATGTGACAAAACCACAGGGCTCCATCCGTAGAACTGCTGGGAAGGATGAAAGGGAGGTGGGAGGGGGAGGGGAGAATAAAAACATTTCCGCCTAGGGTAGGAAAGTGATTAAAAAAGCACTTAGCTGATATGGGATGTCCTGTATATGTGTTGCTTTTATTGGTTGACGAATAAAGCATTTTTGGCCAATAGCCTGGCAGAGTAAAGCCAGGCGGGAAATGCAGAGACAGAGAGAGTAGGTGGAGTCTGAGAGACGCCATGTAGTTGCTGAAGGAGAAAGAAGCCGGAACCTTACAAGTAGACCACAGCCTTGTGGTGATACACAGATTAATAGAAATGGGTTAATTTAAGATGTAAGAGGTAGCTAGGAATACGCCTAAGCTATTGACCAAGCAGTGTTGTAATTAATATAGATTCTGCGTGATTATTCGGGTCTGGATGGCTGGGAAACAAACATGCAACCTCCACTTACACTTAGCTTTTTGGATTCAACCCAGGACCTTACCCATTTGAGATGAGCACTCCATCTCCAGCCAGCAGGCTCTTTTCCTGCTTCCCTATACTGTTCTTCCTCACACTTCCTCCCCTACCCTCCCTGGTTGGCCTCAAATGACCTCTCCACCCCCACCCCGGAGCTAGGACTAACAGCTCAGGCCAGAGCTACAACTCCATTACCTACGCCGCTTTGGGGGTTCAGGGTGTGAAGGTCAACTGGGCAAATTCATTTTTTTCCTACCAAATTAGTTGCATAAGCTTTTCATTTATCTTTTGGAAGAAGTCTCAAGTAGGCTTTCTTGAGGTCTTTTTAGGAGCTTCCTCACGGCCAAAAATAGGCGTCTAACTTGGGAACATTTACTGTTACCTCTTTCTGTCTCTCTCTTGTCAATCAGAGAAGTCAAGGGTAAGCCTACCACCTACAGTGGACTATCAAGCCGTGGGTCTATACAGTAGCTGGTATGGGGATTAAGTTCTTTGCAGGACTCCAATTGGAATGGGGAAGGAACTCCACATACTTGGCCGCAGAGTCATGTTGTATTGAGTATGAGCATGCAGAACTATAGTCTGTTTTTCCTATGGAGCAGCCTACAACCTCCAGCAACTCACTGATCTGTCCACAGCTCTCGCTGCTTGTTGAGTTTGGCCTGTGGACTTTATGGTCCTCACCATGCAGTGTTGTGGTCATTTCCTTTTATTGCTCCCCACAGACTGAAAGCTGCTGGAGACCAGAGACCAGGCTAGCCCAGGGTATAGCCTGAGTAACAGATTTGCCAATCACTTGCACCACTGGTCCACACTCGATTTGCTCTGCAAGCTTTTCTCTTAGTGTGGCTCCACCCTGCCTGTTGTTGGAGGCCGCTTGTTGGTTCCCTGCCTTAGACCTGAAATAATCACTCAGAAACTATATTATTTGCAATAGTTTGTCCAATAGCTTTAAACATATTGCTAGCTAGCTTTTATATCTAGAATTAACCAATTTCTATTTTATATTTTATCATAAGGCTTGTGGCCTACCGGCAAGGTTCCAACTGACGACTTACATTTTTTCCCCTCTGACGGTTCCATGGTGTCTCTTGACTCTGCCTTCTTTCTCCCAGCATTCAGTTTAGTTTTCCCCTGTCTAGCTCTACTCTACTAAGCCACTGGCCAAAACAGCTTCTTTATTCACCGATGGTATTCACAGCATACAGAGGGGAGTCCCACATCACCTGCCTTTTCTGTAAGCATGACCCTCCTGCAGAAGCCTCGTTAGACTCTAAAAATCAAAAAGCGACTCTCATTTTGCATGTTGTTCCTTGCTCCTTATCTCAGGCTAGTCCGGTAGAGATCTGGTGGTTCACCTTGCAGCACTAGCAAAGGGCACACTGGAGGTGGTGTGGGGCAGAGGGCAGGGTGTTCTGGAATAGGTCTTGTGGAATGGGGCAGTTGGGGTGGAGAACAGGCTGAGGATTGGCACTGGAAGACAGCCAGGACACAGGAGCTATCAGGGAGGGGCCCTATGGAGCAGGCCAAGGAGTTTGGACTTTATCCTCAAGCAGTAGGGTTGTATTTAGGTAGAGGAGTGACATGATTTTTATTATTTTTATCTTTGTTGCATTTGTTTAAAGTTATAAAAGTTGAATAGTTTTTTTAAAAATTTAATTTAAAGTAACAACGCTAAGAAATTTCGTCCTTTTAGAAAAATCTTTTTGGCAATGGTGTCGAAAGGGGATAAAGTACAGAGTTAGGAGGAGTCAGGAGGTTATTAGGAAGCAGGCCAACTGCGGGGAGGGCAGATGGAGTGGAGTATCAGGCCTGGAAGATGATAGGTATGTGGGGGGAGATAAGGCTGAATACACATGTGCCCGGCTTTAGGGAGCTTCTGGGGCAGGAGGCCTGTGGACTCACCCATACCATTTGAGAGACAAAATAGCATGTGGAGTTTTATTTACTTGTTTATTTTTGAGACAGGGACTCATTTTGTAAACCAGGCTGGCCTCAAACTCACAGAGATCTGCCTGCCTTTGCCTCCCAAGTACTGGGACTAAGGAGAATTTAGTTTTGTAAATTTACATTTAGTGTGTGTGTGTGTGTGTGTGTGTGTGTGTGTGTGTGTGTGTCTGTCTGTCTGAGAGAGAGAGAGGGGTGTGGAGGTCAAAGGACATTTTACAATTTTCGGAAATCAGTTCTGTCCTGCCATGTGGGTTCTGGGGTTTGAACTCAGGTTGTCAGGCTGGGCAAGCACCTTTACCAGCTGAGCCATCTCACTGGCCCAGCACTTGGAGTTTAAAAGGAAAAATATTATCTACCACCTCCACAGTCTCCCATTCTAAAAGCCCACACAAACAGCCTGGTGAAAGCACCCAGGCCTTAAAGAGGAATGAGAGAGGGAAGGGAAGATAAACCAAGAGCCACAGCAATCACAGGCCTCTTAATAATTATAACATCCAGACTGTGAGCACACCAGGGGACATACAGGCTCTGGGCACACCAGGAGACACACAGACTGTGAGCACACCAGGGGACACACAGACTGTGAGCACACCAGGGGACACACAGACTGTGAGCACACCAGGGGACACACAGGCTGTCTGCACACCAGGGGACACACAGACTGTGAGCACACCAGGGGACACACAGACTCTCAGCACACCAGGGGACATACAGGCTGTCTGCACACCAGGGGACAGACTGCGAGCACACCAGGGGACAGACTGTGAGCACACCAGGGGACAGACTGCGAGCACACCAGGGGACACACAGACTGTGAGCACACCAGGGGACACACAGACTGTGAGCACACCAGGGGACTTTTTTTTTAAAATTTTTCTTTTTTTTGTTTTTGAGACAAGGTCTCAGAATGTCACCAGGTGACTTTTAATCCCAATCCAGTTTCTCCTTGGCTCTCTTAATGGCTTCTAGCTATTTCCTCTTGGGATCTGGCCAGCATAAGCTCAGGAAATGCTAAATTTTAATTCTGGAATCAGTAAAGCATATTAGCAAAGGAAATCCACAAATAAAAAACAATCACATCATGAATTTCAAAGGCAAGAGAAAGGATTACAAACCAGACTGTGAATTGCTGGGGACAGAAGTCACTTCATTCTCTGTGTGGGGTGCTTGAGATCGGCCCTGGATCCCCAGGATTTGGCCCCTCTTGTTCCTGTTTATTTCCAGAACCTCCAACTGGCACAACCTTTGGCTCTTGTTCTGGCTTCTTCTGACAAGGGAGATGCTTGACCGGGATGCAGAATCGGCACTTTTCAGAGGGTGAATAGATTTGGAAAGCCTTTGCTAACCAATGAGCTTCACCCTTACCAGTTGCTCTTTATTCATTGTTGCTACCCTGCCCTGCAGAATATCCAAGCACATTCAGATTTACATATAGTTTTTCTTCCTTCCTTTTTTAAAGGAATGATTGTTTGTGTATGGGGGTAAGCATCCATGCATGTGGATGCCTGAGGACAGCCTCAAGCAGCATCCTCTTGAACACCATCTCCTCTTGAGATAGGGTCTCTCCAATGATGCTAGAACTGGCTAGGCTGCGGGCCCAGGGACCCTCCTGTCTCTGCCTCCCAGGCACTGCATATTACACAGGCCAGTAAGGATGTTCTGGAGCTCAAACTCTGGTCCTATTTGTGAGGCAAGCACTTCAATTATTTTATTCTGCAGCCTCCTGGCCTCAAACGGACGAAAATCCTCCACACAAAACCTCCTAAATGCTGGATTTACAGGCATGAGTCATCGTGCCCAGCGCCTAGATATGTAAAACTATTTTACACAGCAGTACACTGCATGCGTTCACACACTCCTCCCAGCAATATCCTGTTTAGGCGACTGCTCAAAAGCACCTTTGGGAAGATGTAGCTCAGTTGGTAGAGTGCTAACCCAGCACCTCTCAGGTTCTGGGTTCGACCCCCATGGCAAACGCCTGTAATCCAAGTAAGGATTAGAGAAAGGAGGATCTGAAGTTCCAAGGTCAACCTCAGCTACACAGTGAATTTGAGCTCACTAGCCTGTGATACATGAGATCCTCTCACAATTTCAAAAACAAGGGGGTGAGTAGGCTGTAGGATACCCATGAAGATATTTTTGTTTGTCCTAGGGACTGGGCCCATCGCCTGCTGCATGCAAGAAAGGCATGCAACTCTATCACCAACTGAGCTATTCTCAGCCCTACCCTCGTGCCATTAGTGTTTATTTCTGCCGCTGATCTCAGGATAGTAATGCTCCACACCAGCTCTGGGAGGGGGTGAGTGTGGGCCTCTGGCATCCTGAGTTAATCATTCAACTGGGCTGGCTGCTCAGAAGGGAAGCACAGGAATGCAGCCTCTAAGACATCAGCCTGCAGGAAGGAGGCCTTGGGGTTGGTAATGCACTCCACAGCCTTCATCAATTCCAGCAATGTCCTGTCCTGAGTAACAAGTGTTCACCTCCATTTCCCCAGACTGCAATTCTTAAAGTAGGGAAACAATCTGACTGACAAGGATATGGACTTCAAGTCCAGTCTGTTTAGACAAACAACCCCCCCCCCATGAGTCAAGATGCACTTGCCTAGTTAGGGCCCTGGTTCCAGTTCCAAATGCCATAACAGAAAAGCCTGTATCAAAACAAAAACTGCATCTGGGTGGTGGTGCACACCTTTAATCCCAGCATTGGGAGGCAGAAGCAGGCAAATCTGCATTGAGGACAGCCTGGTCTAACAGCAAGTTCCAGGACAGTCAGGGCTACACAGAGAATCCCTGTCTTAAAAACTAAAATCAACCAACCAAAACCAAAAAATGCTGTTGGGCTGTGGTGGCTCATACCTTTAATTCCAGCACTTGGGAAGCAGAGGCAGGCGGTTCGAGGTCAGTCTGGTCTACAGCGTGAGGTGCGTTCCTGGACAGCCAGGGCTGCAGGGTTTTATGTAGCCTAGGCTGACCTCCAGTTTTTTAGTATTTTATTTTAAATTATTATATAAGTACAAGTGCCCTCAGAGCCAGAAGAGGGTGTAGGCTATCCCCTGGACCTGGGGTTAAGAGTTATGAGCTACCTGACCTGGGTGCTGGGAACCAAACCTGGGATCTCAAAGCGCAGAAGTGTTTTTTAGCCCTGAGCTATCTCTTTAGTTCTCCTGCTCAAACTCTTTATCCTCCTTCTCCTGCCTCTCAAGCACACTCAGTTCTGGCTTCATTTGCCCAGAGACAATGGTTTTCTTATTGCAAATGCATTAGGATTTTTCTTTTTAATCCCCTCTTGAAAGCCAGGGCCACACTGCATTTTTCTTTAAGGGCAGGATTAGTGCTCAGTGATAAAACATGCAGAAACCAAACCAACCTCCACACTCTACACCCACCGATGCCATTGTTTGCAATTGAAGTTTGCCACCATAGTCCAGAGTATGAAGTAAACGGTCACTGAATCTAAAAGTCCAGGGCAAAGCCTTTAATCCCAAAGGCAGGTATCGCTGTGAATTTAAGGCCAGCCTGGTCTACATAAGAGAGTTCCAGGACAGCCAGGACTACATCAAGACCTCTGTGTCAAAAAGTAATGTACTTAAGCTGCACGCCTATCCCCATCACTTTAGCCCAGATACAGCTTGGCTTTAGGCCAGGCAAGCTTGGGCTGTCATTTCCCATATGTACTCAAACATTGTTACCCAAGTCTATCATTAACTTCTTTCTTCACGTCTTCCAGGCACTGTGCCTGACTTGATTTGTTGTAAACTACATGCTGGGGAGGGTGAAACTCAAAGACACTCGGGTTTTCAGGTAAATGTGCAAGCAATACCTAGTTTGTCACTCTGACGTTCAACCAAAGATGGTGTTAACTCTAATGTCAGCACTTGGGAGGCAGATCTGAGTTCCTGGACATTCTTGTCTACATAGTGTGACTCTGATCTACGAGGACACCAGTATGTACACTAATGTGGAAGAGCACAAGGATTGGCTATTCAGTACCAAATGGTCACCCCTAAAAACATACACACAAGTGTAAATGGAGACTGTGTTTGTTTCCCAGCCACCCAGACATGAATAATCACACAGAAACTATATTCATTACAACACTGCTTGGCCAATGGCTCAGGCATGTTACTCTCTAGGTGGCTACATGGCATCTCCTTGACTCTACCTACTCTCTTGCTCTTTCTGTTTGGATTTCCCGCCTGGCTTTTTACTCTGCTAAGTCATTGGCCAAAACAGCTTTATTCATCAACCAATAAAAGCAACACATATACAGAAGGACATCTCACATCATGTCTCATTCTGAGGATTCCTGGAGGCAGAATCGCCATTTTTGGACTGAGATAGAGGTAAGAGCCAGTGGCTGGCTGTTTTGCTTTTCTGGTCTTCAGGTTGAACCCCAGTACCTGTCTCTGAGCTTTTATTAATCATGCTACACGCAAGTAACATCATTCTGAGAAGTTTGCATTTTGTATTTAGGTACACACATACACATGTAACTATTATAGAGAAGAGGCCATGAATTTGAATGAGAACAAGGATGTATAAGGGAAGGCTGGAGGAGGAAAGGAGAAAAATGATTTAATTGTAAACTAAAAAAAAAAAAACCCAAAACCCAAAACCCCCCCCAACCATAATTTTATGCAAGCTATTCATCTCAGTCAGCTGGTGAAGATAGTCTCAATTTCCAACAGACTTGACCTGAATGTGATCCTGATCAGTGCGGTTTATTTACAATATTGAAATTGTTCAAACTATCAGTTTCTTAACCAATGTTCCTACTCTATTGTATATGAGGTTCACATACAATAGATGTGTTTGTACTCACATCTCTTACCAAGCAGCCCAAATAACCACGTGAACCGAAATAAAACTTCAAATGAAGTCAGTGTCAAAAGGAGTAATGGACAAGGATCAGAGCGCACTGCCCCCGGGACTCATTCCCAGCACAGCTGACAAACCAGCAAATCCACGGGAAATGAGGGAGGGACAGACAGGGCTGCACAAGTGCCACACAGGCTTTACCAACACTTACGCTACAGCCCCGTGACAGAACTGAGCCGTGAGCAAAAAAAGTTTAGTTGCAAGTTTCAGTCTGACGGCAGCTTTGGCGTGACTATAAACTCAGAACATGCATCATAAATTCTGGTTCCAACCGTGAGCACAGGCAGCACACCTGCCTGGCAAATGAGAACCCCTTTACATACACATGGCTTAAATTCTGCCATCAGAAACTTTCAAATTTTTGTTTGTTTGTTTTTTCAAGATAGTGTTTCTCTGTGGCTTTGGAGCCTGTCCTGAAACTAACTCTTGTAGACCAGGCCGATCTAATTTAATCCTGAGTGCTGGGATTAAAGGCGTGCGCCAACCACCGCCTGGCTGAAACTTTCATTTTTATAGGATAAAAATTCATAGAGGTTTGACACGGCTTCACAGAAGGTGGCAGAGTCCAAACTGGAATGATGTCTGCCAAAACTCTCAAGGTTTACTCTCTAAAGTCCCACCACAACATATACTGCAAGGCAGTTTCCCATTGTGTCTTAGGCTAACTGCATCAGGTGATAGCAGTTTAAGACATGTGGGTCTAAAATCCTTCCCTGCTTGTGTTAAAGGTGAAAGCTCAAACTGTGCACAAGTTTCAAGGCATATAAACCAGACTCAGTATTAGTAAAGGTCAAAATGAAAATAAAAATGAAAAAACAATTGTCTCTCAAATAAACATGTGGAAGAACTGTTTTCTAAAAATAAAATAAATGTTTTATTTGGAAAAAGTTGGCTTCTTACACAGGTTTTAAATCTCTATTTTCACCCTGTCAATTACAATGGTATTTTAAATGCATTGAGAACAATTCAGTGTCTTATCGTCTCTGACTCTATTTAGAAGACATCGGGCTAAAAAAAAATACAATTCCCATCAGGTCCATTCTTCCTCCTATCCTTACACTGAACCCATTTCCTACATTTCAGGTAACTGAAAATGGTCACAAAAGCTAAGGTTTGTGGAGGTAAGAATATGTCCAATAATTCTAAGCATGATAGAAGTTTCTCTTTAATCCTTGGTATATGTGGCAGGGAGGTGGGTACTCACTGAACCAAGTGAATTCAGCAAACTCCCTCCCTATTTTATCTTTATTGGCTTCCCTGGAGCCAAACTCTGGCCCTCTTGGTTTTGCAAATACTGAAAAACAATGTAAAAAAACAAATAGCACACACATTCAGTTTGTACTGAGTATCTCACATACAGTTCTAAACTAGAATATAAATGGAACTATCAAAAATCAAAGAAAAAAGGTCTCAGGAGGATTCCAGGGTGCTGGTGGGATGTGGCTCAGTGGTACAGCATGTTTTTAGCATGCCTGTGTCCCTGGGTTCAATCCTCAGAACCACCAAGTACCCCAAACCCACACATACTTGAAGATAACTAGAGTTTCATACCATAACTAGGGTCTTGGAAAACCCAAGTTGAAGTCAGCTGATGCCTGTCTATATTAAATCAGACTGTGTTGAATAATGTTTTGTAGATTTTAATACTAACTTTTTTGCAGTAGAATTCAAAAATGGCAATGACTTCTAACCACTCAATGTCTCTGAACAGGAGCGAAGGCAGCAATTTAGTGACAACGTTCTAGCACTAGGCTTGCAGTAAGCATCTGAGAGGAAGCACCCAGCAGGTGACAGACAGACTGTGGCTACGACAGCCAAGATGTTTCCAGAATTTCATGCTTTAAATTTCTTAAATATATACCTAGCAGGCACCTACGCCAGGCAACTATGATGCTAGAAAAATACTTTAGTCAGTTTTTTATAAACCTCCAACTTTTAACTATTATTTCTGTCCATAAATGTTCCAGTAACAATTTCTGACAAAGCATTACAAACAACAACAAAACAAGATTAAGGCTAAAGGTACCTCAAGCAAGTTAGTTGTTATTTTTCCTTTTAAAACGACATTTAAAATAGATGAATTCAGCAGAATGGTTTTAAAAGTTAAGGCTCCTAAAGAGTTCTAAAACTAAAACTTAAGGCACATTATAATCTCCATGACACTGTTAAAAGCTAAGATTAAAACAAAACAAACAAAAAAATCCCTACTTCTTTCCCATATCCTTTGCCAATCACTCCCTACCTAAAGCATAGTAAATTTTAAATTCCAGCATTGGTAACGAGTGAACAAAAAACAAAACAAAACAAAAAAAAAATTCCACCAATAAACACCTGGTAGGTTTTCCACACAAATGTCCACTGTCTGCATTGAGCACCACTGGTAGACTAGAGGCCAGCAGAATGGTTTCAGATGTCTTGGATCACACACTGCTCAATTCATGCTTCAGTTCAGACAGGACTCTCTTCCTCTGCAGGGTCCCCGGAGCTGTTTTGCTGTGGAGATGGTGCTTCTTTTGTTACTTCCTTTGGCT
The DNA here is from genome assembly GCA_004026605.1 of Ondatra zibethicus. Taxonomy (NCBI): domain Eukaryota; kingdom Metazoa; phylum Chordata; class Mammalia; order Rodentia; family Cricetidae; genus Ondatra; species Ondatra zibethicus. Next base: position 331,624 of record PVIU01000051.1, on the reverse strand, counting down.
TCTCATCAAGATCTGTGCTGGTCTCGTCCTCTTTACTTTCCTTTTTCTGCTTCTCCTCTGCTTTCTGTTCTTTGGCCACAAGTCGATAATTGATGCCCATGCCAATGAAGAGATAGATACCTGCGACGATGAGGATCACACCACAAGCCCAGTACGTGTATTTGTAGTCTCCATACATGTCATTGAGGCGGCCTAAAGATGTAAAAGGCAAGGCTACATGAAGAAGAGCAAACAAGAACACCTTTCCCCAAAGTATAAACATCCTCTCAGAAAGATGCCAAACTAAACTCCAAAGAACCCATAAATGACACATTAGCACAAAAATGAATTGCTAAACTTTCTATTTATAATGTCTCTGATTTTGACTGGTCATGCATTTTCTATTTTCAAATTGGAAACAAACTCTTGGCAAATCTGAACAAGAAGACAGGAATTATAATCCATTCTCTTAACACACAATGAAAAACTAATTCAAAGGAAGTTTGAGGGTGTCCAAGGCCACAAAGAGCTACTCCAGTCACCAAGGCCAAAGTTCTTTATCAGCACTTCCAGAGAACACTTAGCTCTGTAGCCAATTGCACCCTCTCAGCACCAAATTCCCAATGTATCTTCCAGTAGTTACAGAAATTCAAGAACAGTGATGTTAAGTAACTTCTTCAAGGTCATAAAGCTAGTAAGGGAATACAAAGTCTCAGTTGGGGCCTGCACCCGCCACCTCTGTGCTACAAGGAAGCCTCTCTACTTACTGTTTCAACACTAAATCAGTTTGGAAAATTGCATCACAACCTCTCCCAAAAGTTTGTGATGTCTGATGGCAATGAAACCTCCCCACCTGACCAATGTGACTGGAACTCCACAGGGCTAACTATTGCACAAACTGACAAGAGCTATAGGGAGGGCTCTGGACCAGGACATGGGTGGTGGAGACCAGCGAGTGGGTGAAGAATGCTGCTGCTTTTGAAGCATCACATGGAGCTGAGACAGTAGGAAGACAGACCTGTTCAGAAAGAGAGGGTGGAGAAGATCCCGGCAGAACAGCCAGTGCAAAGGCACAGGACTGTGAGCAGGAAAGCAAGGGCTGGGTCCTAAAGCAGAGAGCAAGAGGCCAACGGTGGGAAACAAAGTTGGAGAGACAGGGCTAAGCTCTACAGCCTTGGGATCCTGAAGCAAGGCCCAGGAGTGTGTGGAAGGGTGGTGGTCATAAGTGGGCAATGACAACTGACATGATTAAGTGACTCAGTGGGGAGAAGCTGGAAAGGAGCACCCTCCAAATCCATGTATAAGTTTGGTGGCACCTGCCTATGATCCCAGCACTTGAGGGGAGGACACAGACGGGTCAGGAGGGCCAGGCAATCTTTGGGTATACAAGTTTAAAGTCAACTGGGTTGAGTAAGATCCCATCTCCAAAATAAATAAATCACCATGAACACCCAAAAGGAGTTGGAACATCTATGGAGACAGTTATCTGAATATCTGGTTGTATAGGCCAATGCTGATCTTGAAGTCACAATTAACCTGCCTCAGCCTCCAAGTATGAAATAACAGGTGTGTACCACCAGCCCAACATGGGGTTTAAAAGATAAAGGGTTTAAGCCTCTAATCTCATTCAGCACTTGGGAAGCAGAGGCAGGCAGACCTGAGTTTGAGGCCAGCCTGATGTACAGAGCGAGTTCCAGGACAGCCACGGCTACAGAGACCTTGCTTTGAAAAAAAAAAAAAAACAAAACAAAACGAAAACAAAACACAGGAGTTCAATAACCTGAGTTCTCAAATTATATAATGACTATTAACTAGTGTAGCTGAGTCCAATTATCCCACCTCCTAAAGCTTTTGACTTCACTTATGACACTGCTACTAAAATAATCTTAGATCCAAGATACACATAGTGGTTAGGACAGTTGCCCATGTACTCTGACCTTAAGAAAGATCTACTCTTCTGCTTCTTATTACTAAAATGAATTGTCCATTTGTGCTTTAAAGGTAGAGCTCCTTTCTACATGCTACTTTTATAACCAGGACAGAATTGAAAATGTAGGGATATACTATACCTAAAAGTGGTGGCCCTAGGAGGACAGGACAGCATTCCACAATGGTCACCAAGCCCACAGCACTGGAGAACCTCTGGGGTCCAACGAGGTCCATCAATGTTTCAAATAATACAGAGCTGAGCCAACCGAAGGCAAATCCAAAGACTCCCGCGTAGATACAGAACCCGACGTAGCTTGTAGACAAAGGTGCTAGCAAATGGCAGATTCCATTTGCAACAACAGAAGCAGCAAAGAAGTACTGGATCCGAGGTCTGATCCACTTGGTGTTGGCTGCAAGTCCCATGGAAGGTCTGGCTACCATATCAACAAAAGCCAGAATGGAAAGGAGGAAGGCTGACTTCTCACTGGAATAATGCTGACTCTTACCGTAATTACTAAGAAAGACCAAAGGAGTAAAGAGTCCAAAAAACATGACCACATTTCCAGACAGGTACAGCAAAAAGCCTCTGTGGGCAAACAGGGAGAGATCCAGGAACTTATTAACTGTTTGCAAGAATGATGGCTTTTCTCCTTTGGGGCTTCCTCCAATGAGATCTGTGTTTGCATCAGATTTTCCAGCTTCCTGAAGAGATTCTTTGGACTTTAGCTTTTCTACCTTGCCTGGCTTAGGCCCTATTGGTCGCATCAGGGAACCAGCTACACAACAGTTTAGGAGGAGTCCCCCAAGAATTAGGAAGCTTCCTCTCCAGCCAAATATACCAAAGAAAGCCTGATTAAGTGGAGCCAGGGTAGAGAGGAACACAGGACTGCCTGCCATGGCCAGCCCATTGGCCAGTGGTCGCTTCTTGTAGAAATACTTGCCAATCATGGTCAGAGCTGGATTCAAGTTGAAAGCAAGCCCAAGACCTAGGAAAAGAACAAAGACGACACTGTCATACATAGAAGTCATCTTTGAAATTACCTACCAAGCAAAGACATAAGAATAAATGAGGGTAAAAAGATGGCTCAGTGGCTAAGAGCATAACCTGCATTGGATTCCCAGCACCCATAGGGAAGCTCACAATCACCTTGTAACTCCAGCTCCAGGGGATCTGATGCATGCTGTCTCATATAATGAATGACATGAGAAGCTGGTCATAATAAGACAGCAGAAAGAAAATGATGATAAAAATAAACAAAATTCCATCCTTTCTGGTGTAAACAAAACAAAAAGGCTAGGTTTGTATACTGAAGAAACAGTATGGCAGGCCATACGTTTGAATGTCATAATATTCAACAGCTCATTTTTTTTTTCTCTCTTTTGGTCTGTGCTATCCAAGTAACACTTCTGAAATGAGCCTAGAGGTGGTAGTGCATGCCTTTAATCCAGCACTCAGGAGGCAGAGGTGGGCGGATCTCTGAGTTCCAGGACAGCCAGGGCTATAAGAAGAAACCCAGCCTTGAAAAAAAACAAAAACCAAAATCAAACAAAACACCCCTATTCTTGGGAAAAAGAGTTAAGGAGAGAACAACCAATGAATACCCTTCCATGAATCGCTGCATAAATTTATCTTTCCCTGTCTATTCTTTTTTCTGGTTTTGAGTTTGGCTCTTCACAAACTCGCAGAAATCTGCCTGCCTCTGTCTCTTGTAGTGGGATTAAAGGTGTGCACCACCTTGCACTGCTACTATTGTCTATTCCTAAGAATGCAATTATCTCGCAATTAAATTAACAATAACTACACATTGTATGGCAAGAATTTAACTTTATAAAGTCATTCTGGTCTACAAAGCGAGTTCTAGGAAACCCTGTCTTGAAAAACCAAAAGGAAGAAAGAAACAACAACAACATGCATGTGCATGTCTGTGCCATGGTGAGAGTGCAGGCCACCCCCATGGAGCTAGTTCATTCCTTACACCATGTGGACCCAGGGGAAGACAGGTTCTCCCTTGACCCACTGAGCCATCTCACTAGTACTTAGTCAATCAGCAGCTCTCTAAAATAACATTTATCAAGCACATTATCAAATAGTGACAATAAATAAATATGAAACTAATCAGTAGCTACTCACCTCCAATGACACCAATACACAGGTAAAGTTCCTGCACTGTGTTACAGAAAGAAGCTGCAATCAAGCCACAACCAGACAAGCAGCCACCAGCGATCATTACTGGACGGCTGCCATATTTATTCACCAGGATACTGCTGATAGGACCTAGGAGAGAATAAAAAATGTAGTAGTATAAACTCTCATATTCAAGAAAAGACAAATCAGAAAAAAAAAATTTTTTTTCCCTGTATATCTTGCTGTGTGAGGTACCGAGTTGAATATATTAAAATGACTTGGTCCTAATCCTGCACGGTCCCAATGTGAAGAAATGCTTGATGGAGGATGGCTATAGTGGCACACAAGGCTGTCAGTGCAATGGCAAGCAATACTCCTATGATTATAGCAGTATGAAGTCATCCTCATCTATGCGGCAAGTTCAAGGCCAAACTAGGCTATGAGTCCCTGCCTCAAAAACCAGGAACTTACAGGAAGTCAAGTCAGACAACAGTCAATTCGAGCTTGATTTAACCACTCAAGGGGATAGGAATGAAATGAAATGATAGACTAGTGAACAGATTAAATGGGATTTTAAAGCTGTCATTTTTTTAAGTGTTGGAGAATTCTAAGCTATCACATATGCTGGGCAAGGACTCTACCATTAAGTCACATCCCCATTCCTATGACACAGTTCTTAATAAAACTAAGGACGTCCATCTTCCCGGGCTCATAAGCCTGATAACTGCATTTTATGTTGTGTGAGGCACATCTCCATCAAACTTTGTGTCTGATAACTGCATTTTATGCTGTTGTGTGAGGCACATCTCCATCAAACTTTGTGTTTGATAACTGCATTTTATGTTGTGTGAGGCACATCTCCATCAAACTTTGCCGTGGGGTTGGTGCTTTGCTTCTTATATAAACAACAAAAAGAAGAAAAGCTAATAATTTTTGCTGATTATAAAATGAGTGGTATTCAACTTCATTTATTTATAATTATAAAAACATTTGAGTTTCACACTTCATAGCGAAGGACTTGTGGAAAGAGTGACTGCAGGGCTCTGTAGCCTCCCTGGTTACAGGAGGTGACCACAAATAAGCAAGGCTCTGGCTCCATCTTCACATGGAGGGAAAACATTCATGTTAAAACTCAGCCCAAAAGCAAGAGTACTGATAGCCAGGAACTTCAGGAAAAAATTAGGTCAGAGTCTCAGAAATCTATGTGTCTTTATAACTCTAAAATAAATATTGCCACACTGTTGTTCCATGAAGTCGAAGTCAGTGTTATCAATTATATAGTATTTGAAAAACCAGAAAATGGAAAAATGACAAAAGCACTAAGATTTTTTCTCCTTGGCCAGGTGTGGTGGCTCACATCTTTAATCCTAATCTTTGGGAGGCAGAGGAGGGAGGAGGAAGGATGTCTGTGACTTAAGATCATCCTGGTCCACACAGCCAGGGCTCCATATTGGCCCTGCTTCAACAAATAAACAAAAAACCCAAGTGCACAGGTTAAAGGACTGACAGCTGTATAGTGATGAAAGTTCTTAGGGGCGTTACTTAGAAAACAACCAAACAGAATAATTCAATAAGAATCCTGCCAAAGTTCACGAGATGTAATCTGTCTTTCAGTTACTTTAGAAAAAAAATGGTCCTAATTAGCTATCTTCAAAAACAGAAAGAGGTAGTTAATAGGCCCACTGTCACATGAAGTTACAGAAACATGCTAGTTAACTCACCAACTGGGTGAGGACAAAGGAATCTTCCCCAAAGGAAGGTATGTGCAATTAGTGCAACTGACATCACTGACTTTTGAGGAAAATCTGGCAGCTAACATATGAATGACGTTCTGGTTTGCAGTCTGCTTAAACATGCAAAGCACTGACTGGAGTACCTCTGGATGTTTAATCAAAATCTGTTTATAGAGATCATGGAAGATTAAAGTCCAAGCCCTAAAGACTACTGTCGCTTGAAACATGTCTGGGAACAGAGAGATGGATAAGTGACTAAGAGCACTTGCTCTTTCAGAAGACCTGAGTTCAGTTTCCAGCACCTACATTAGGCAGCTCACAACTGTCTACATCTCCAACGTCAAGGGATTCAATGATACCTTCTGGCCTCTGGCCACTACATTCGCACAAAAAACAGACACAGATACACATAAATAAAAATCTTAAAGTGACATAATTTAGCCCTGAAAATTTATTTTGAAACATAATTAAATAGCCCAAACAGAACAGTGTTAACAATGTTAAAGACAAGAGTGAAACAGGTCTTTAATCCCAGCATCCAGAAGACAGAGGAAGATCTGTGAGGCTGGCCAGGTTATCCTGAAGGCTCTATGTAGAGAGACTCTATAAAGAGACCCTTGTCAAGAAACCAAACAACCAACCAAGAAAGAAAGAGGGAGGACTGCTGGAGAGACAGCACAGCTGTATGAGAGAACTGGCTTCTTTTTAAGAACCTAGGTTTGGTTCCTAGCACCAATGGCAGCCAGAGCCAACTGTAACTCCAGTGCGAAGGGATTTGAAGCCCTTTTCTGGCCTGCAGGGTCACCAGGCAGTCTCATGATACACAGGCACACATACAGGCAAAACACCCACACACATAAAATAATTTTTTAAAGTTAAAGACGAAAATATGCAGGAGGAAAAAAGGTCTTCAAACTGCTGCTTCTGTCCATTTATCCCTCTTCAAATCAACCAATTTAATAATGTTTAATTAAATTATGACCTCAACTAACTACACAGTGCTGTTTTTGTGGGCTTATTAATAACATCAAAAAGAATCCCAGATGTAGTTCTCTATCACTCACAACATGCAGCCAGAGCTGAATGTACTCAAGGAGCTTAGGAAAGACTGCTGAATCTACTACCAACTAAGTGATTCACCACTGAAATGCAGAACAGAATCCTTATAAACATCTTGTTAGATCTCTAACAAGACAACACGGAACACTGTCCACCAGGTTAAATGAAAACACTTTCCTCCAGAATTCCTACTAAACAACCTCAAGTTTTTAGGTTTAATTGTAGTTTGATGTCTCTAGGTAAAATATAGTGCTTTAAATAAGCAATTTACTTTTTTGTGGGGGAGGGGTGTTGAGACAGGGTTTCTCTGGCTGTCCTGGAACTAGCTCTTGTAGACCAGGCTGGCCTCAAACTCAGAGAGATCTGTCTGCCTCTGCCTCTCGAGTGGTGGGATTAAAGGTGTGCACCACTACCGCCCGGCCCTCAATTTACTTTCTACGTAGCCTCCACACCATGTCAAAGCAAACAAAAGGGGGAAAAATGTTAAAATTCCAGTTTAAGTTCAACCAAAATGCTTTTATAACTCATAATAACATAGAACAAGGGGATATTTTATTTAGTCTTTGCTTTTTGGTGTGTGTGTGCGCGTGTGTACACGTGTGCATGCCAGCCATGAGGGTGTCAGTTGTCTTCACCTCTTTGTGCCTATGGGACAGGCCCCGCCCTAAATTATAGATTTTACCTGAGGCTTTGAACTATTATTCCGGACATTTGAGTAACTTTGTAATATCTGCAACTCATTAAAGATGTTTACTTTCCAAGTGTCTGGCATAGAGCAAGAGGAACAAGGTTTACACACGTCATTTTACGAGAGTTTTCAAAGCACAGCTAACATTCGAGCTCCTCACACTTTCAATTCTGTTCCAAAGCCGTCATGGAATGAAGGGAGTAAGAGCTGCCAGGGTTACCAGGGATGGAAAGCATGCTCCTCAGTACAAAACTTCGGCAAGCGTAACCTCAAAGAACTTCAATGAGTAAGATATTAAAATGTATGGACTCAGCAGGCGGTGGTAGCTTTAATCCTAGCACTCAGGAGGCAGAGGCAGGTAGATCTCTATGAGTTCGAGGCCAGCCCAGTCTACAGAGGTGTCCCAGGATAGCCAGGGCTACACAGAGAAACCCTGTCTTGAAAAACAAAACAAAAACAACTAAAAAGTACAAACTCCGGCTGCCTAATATAAGTTAAAAGAGCAGGCCATAGTGGGTACTCACCTCCAGCATACATGACAGCCAGCATGATGGATGATATCCATGACACTTCACTGGTAGTAGCATTGAATATACCTTCAATTTCTTTAAAGAAGACAGTGATGGATTTGGGAAACGCATAAGAGAAGCCAATAGAAATGAAAGCTCCAACGACCACTGCCCACCCCCAGCCTCCATCTGGGGGGGTATATCCAACTGGTCCTCCAATTGCAGGTGGCATTTTAAGTGAAGATGAATCCCAAAACGCAGTGCAAATCTAGTATCTGAAAGATATGAAATGGGGGGGTGTCAACAACAAAACAGCGTCCACAAATTCTTTTTCTGCAATAATAGACATATTTGCTTGGCGCTTGACACAGAGCCATACTGAATAACGGCTTTAATCATCTGAGTGACAAAGAAAATAATCTTGCTGGTTTTTGTTGTTTCAGGTCAGGGAAGGAAGGGGACACAGTGAAACCCTGTCTGTCGCCCCCATAACTCAATGGACCTACTCTCTCACTTTTCTCTTTGGTTTCCAACCTTTTGTTTCTTTGTACTTTATTCTACATGATTTTCTTTTTAATAGCTCTTTAGCAGCACTGGGCAGTGAACATTTAACCAATTCACTCTATGGAAAATAAACACCACATACTCTAAAATTGCCAGTTCCTATAACGAAGCAAGTAAAACAGATTTCAATTGAAGTAAATGTGCAGATACCATCGGTGTGGTAACACCGATTCTAACTAGGAAAACGGAATAAGGTTAGTGGCCCTTCCAGTATCTTTTTTAAAAAATTGGTTGCCTTGAGAGGATTCAGCTCAGGCTGACTTCAAATTCTTATGTGGCTGAAACTGGCTTTAATCTCCTGATTGTACATCTATCTTACAAGTGCTGGAATTATAGGCTTTGTTCCCCTACATGCCCAGTTATCAGTGTACACAGTGAGTTTCACTGACATTCAAACGACTGCTCATAGTTGCGCCCCATTCCCTTGTCAGTGCCCCTTCTCAACATAACTACCACCGACGAACTCATCTCCACTCTGCCCCATGCTTTACGCACACATACGTGTCTGTTAAGAATCCAGCTACGAGAACACATGAGATCTGCTTTCCTCCCCTGTCTCCCTCCAGAGTCCTGGCCTAGATCTATGCATTGACAAGTTTTTCCTTCCTTTGGGACCCCAGGTCTTTACTCCAGTGAGACATAGGACGAGTAAGCTGCACATTTCTTCTGTAACAGGGTGGGTCAAGAAAGACCTCAGGTAGCCACCCTGAGAAAATCATTTTAACTTAAAAGTCCTACCTGAATGTAAGCCTCTGGATTATTCTTTTAAAAACACAGCCTAGAGAAAAAAATTTTTGTTGTAGGGCATTTCACTCATACCAGATAAAAACATCTTTACAAGCTAAGGTTTCTTAAAACTTGAGGCAGGCAGATCTGAGTTCAAAGCCAGCCTGATCTACAGAGCAAGTTCCAGGACAGCCAGGGTTACACAGAGAAACCTTGTCTTAAAAAACAAAAAGCAAATTGTAGCTGACTGAATAATAAAAAGCTGCTTAACATGCTCGTGGATTTAAATCTGCTAAGTATGGGTGCTCCAAGCATTAATTCTTTTCCCTTCATCTAAGCATAAAAATTTCCAAAGAACTACTAAAAAGATGAATTCAAGAAAGAGTATTTACATATACAGAATAACACCTACACACATAACACATCAAGCCCTGACTAGAACAGCAATACGTGTTGGACGTGATTAAACTTTGTGCTTAGCTGCCAGCTAGGATTTGTCAATTAAAAGGCAGCTCTAATTTTTAGTCACGAAGACTTGCCTCATCAAGTTAATAATACCTTTTCTACAGAATCTAGATTTAACTAAATAACTTTAAGATTCACAAGTAAACGAGTGTCCAAAATAGCACGGGGGGGGGGAGAATTAAAAACCCCAGAAAGATTCAACATAATTTTATCACAACCATTATGCTATAACTAACATAAAAATTCTGATTAAAAAAAAAACCCCAATCCTGTTTTACACCAGCAGTTCTCTTCCATACACAGAAGGCCTCACCCTAAAGGAAATGCCAGGACTAGACCCTTTGCCTGTAGTTCAGGAAAAGGGAACACATATACACTTCACAAGTAAAAATCCAAGTTAAATGACAGGACAAAAATTCTTAAGATTTTAATTTTACAGTGTGTAGTAGCCCCATCAGCTTGTATGTTATAGCCTTAAAAAGTAACAGGGGATTAAAAAACAAATGGAGGAGTGATGAGAAAATGTGAAGCCAAGCACAGTGGCGCATGGCAGAAACACCAGCACTCAGGAGGTACGGGCCTGGATATATGACCAACACCAAAGGGAGAAGGGAGAGCAGGTGACAGACACTAGGAAATAAGATCCACATTACTACTTCCAAATGACAGTAGAAACAAGAGCTTTTTTATTGTTTTTTCCAGACATGGTCTCACTATGCAGCTCTGGCTGTCCTGGAACTCACTGTGTAGACCAGTCTGGCACTTAACTCAGAGATCTACCTTCCTGAGTGTCCAGACATAATTTCATACTGTTAATCCCAGCACTTGGGAGGCAGAGGCAGCCGGATCTGAGCTCTGAGGTCAGTTTGGTTTACTGTATAAGTGAGACCCTGTCCCACTGCACAAAAAAAAAAAAAAAGACAAAACAACAACAAATTATACTAGCATGCTGGAAACACATATTGTTCTTGCAAAGAGCCTGGGTTCATGGGTGGTTCATAAGCTCTGAGGGCACCCACACTCACACTCTTCCACACGGACATGGGGTTGGAGCATACAAATGCATTTTAGTAAGCAAATCTAGAAAGCCAAAGTTGTATTCCAGATTTCATGCCCTAGAGACTCTCTACAGAGAGAAGTACAAAAGTCCTAGGAAACGGTATTAATTTCTCTGTACTCTCCATACCTATGTGTAAAACAAACCCAACTCCCATTTTCCCAAGGGGTATATGACAGCCAGTTTGTGAGGGTAAAAGATATAGAAAGTATCTAAAGTTCAATATATGTTACTAAACATAAACTAGTTTTAGGCTTTAAATTCAGGCAGTCAGATCCACAAGGTTGATTTAATGCAGTCATATGCTATCATGGCAGCCTTTTTTTTTTTTTTTGGTTTTTTGTTTCTTAATTGTTTTGATCTAGTTTCTTGGCTTATAGAGCAAGTGGCCCAAGTTAACCTTCAGGTTTCAAGGACTAGGAAATCTGTTCTTTTGTCTTTTGCACTATTCAACTGAATAAGGATAAGGTCTCTCTCATACACACACACACACACACACACACACACACAGAGAGAGAGAGAGAGAGAGAGAGAGAGAGAGAGAGAATGAGAGAATGAGAATGAAAGTGAACATTCAGTAGCAGAATGTTTAACTAACATGCACAGGGCCCAGCCCTGGGTTTAGTCTCCGGCAGTTACCATCCCGCCCCCACCTCCCCAAGAAAGGGGAAAAGCATCTGAAAAGTAAAATTCTGACTGCTGAACCCGACTAACACAACACTCAGCAACTATAAAATGTATAATCTTCATACTACATAAAGAAACACCACAAAAAGTATAAACTGGTCTCTACAAACTTCTGAATACAGGAATTAAAAGCATAGGCCACCTCGCCCAGCTGATATTGTTGATAGGACAAATTCAGACTACAATTGCCATTTGATCCAACTATCGTTTATCTGGATGCACACGTCTAAGAAGTGGGAATCTGGGGTCAAGGATATATCTGTACTTCCATGTGCTTTGCAGTGTTAGTCAAAAAGAGGCAAGTCTTGGGCTGGTGAGATGGCTCGGTGGGTGAAGATACTTTCCAGAAAGTCTGCCCATCTCAGTTTGATCACTGGTATCTTCAACGAAAAGGTAAGAGAGATGACTCGCAAACTGTCCTCTGCCTTCCTTCCACATGAATGCTGTGGCACATAGGCCTGCACAAACACATCTATACAAATAACCCAAAAATTAAAACAGGCAGACATAAAAGCAATCTAAAAGTCCACCAATGGTACATGTAGTTACTAAACTTCAGATCCAGAAAGGTAACTACTGTAGTGTTACTGTCCTATCTTGTGTGTAGCTTTTTGCAGAGCACTTATTGCTAAACACACTGAACCCTAGGCAAGCACTGAACCACATGCCCAGCTTTAAATAGCTTTCCTAATTGCTGATGATACAAACATTACACTATGTTGCCATTAAAATAATTACTGGATCTTTTATTAGGAATATACAATTTCCAAATGGGTACTTGATTTTCCTTAAATTAGAGTAATTATTAAACCACTTGCCTCCCTTCTACTTGACTGAGATGTCTAGGTGGCAGTACTAATAGAGTAAGTACTAATGTTATAATCACAAGAGGCTGAAGTAATAATCTGTAAGAATTTCAGACCTGAGGTTCAATGACCTCTTTAGAGGTTCTTCTAACTGAGCTGCTGAAGACAAGCTTTGAATGAATTTGAAGTATATTTACTGATGTGAACCTACTAGGAAACAGGGCCAGAAAATCCAAATCAAATTAAGATTCCCATTTAATTGGTGGCACATACACTTTCTAAAAAGTATTCTGCCTAAATTTGTGGAAATCACTCTACATGGTCAAAGATTTACTTAACCTGTGATATCACGATTACATACGTAATCCAATAACAAGATCTATCTGCTGTGTAGGATTATGGTATCTGGCTAGCTCAATCTCACACGGAGTAATGGAACCAGAAGGAATCCTTTCCCTCAGGAACGTCAGATTCCTGTGGCTGTTTGGTAATACCTGTGGGACTCATTAGAATACATTTTTAAACTGGGTATTGATGTGGGATTTCCCTCTGTATGCTGTGATTACCATTAATGAATAAAGAAACTGCTTTGGACCTATAGCAGGGCAGAACTTAGCTAGGCGGGAAAAACTAAGCTGAATGCTGGAAGGAAGAAGAGCGGAGTCGGAGAGAAGCCATGGATCTGCCACCTGAGACAGACTCTGGGAACTTTAGCTGGTAAGCCACTGCCACGTGGTGATACACAGATTAATAGAGATGGGTTAAATTAAAATGTAAGAGCTAGCCGATAAGAAGTTAGAGCTAATAGGCCAAGAAGTGATTTAAATAATATAGTTTCTGTGGATTATTTTGGGTCTAAGCTAGCTGGGCAGCCAGGAAGAACAAGTGGCCCCTCTCCCTACAGGATATGGCAGGGCACACCTGTAATCACAATCTCAGGAGGCTGAGGTAATCTGCATAGTGTGTTGACATAGTGTGTCACAAAGTGACCCCATCCTTAATAAAACAAGACAAAAGAGTAAATGCATAGTGCATAAAATGAAATTCAAAAGTAGACCTGCCAAAATACTTTAATTGGACCCCGTGAGGTATTGGTGCACTAACCACAGTAATTTTGAAATGGTGACAACTTTCAGTCTGTGTCTAACAACTGATAAAGTAGGAGGCTTGCTAGTATTTCTAAGTCACAGGTACTGCCTACAACCACAGCTGAAATTCCAACAAATTAACAAACCCTACTGAATCCCACACATCTTGGAGATTAATCCTCCAGACTATAAATTTAAAACGTGATATGACAGAGGGGAAAACCTTCTCATAGGAAAACAAGAGAAAAATCAGGTAAAAAGCATTGCTTTGGTTCTTAAAACTAAGGAACTGGGCTGACAAGATGACTCAGCAGGTAAGGGCACATGCCACTAAGCCTGCCAACCTGAGTTTAATGCCGAGATCAACTCTTACAAGCTGTTCTGTCCTCCATAAGAACCTCCACCACACACACACACACACACACACACACACACACACACACACCTTTCTCTCTAATGAAATAAGTTTAAAATAATTTTAGACATAAAAAAAAAAAAGAAAACTTTAGCAGGGAGGTTGTGACATGCACCTTTAATCCCAGCACTGGGGAGGCAGAGACAGGGGGACTTCTGAGTTCAAGGCTAGCCTGGTCTACAGAATGAGTTCCAGGACAGCCAGGGATTCAAAGAGAAACCCTGTCTTGAAAAACATAAAACAAAAGGAAAGAAAAGCCCACTCCATTTCACTGTTAAAAGACCTTCACTCTCCAGACAGTTTACAAAATACACAACAGTGTCATGTTTTCTTAGTTTTTTTTTTTTAATTTACTTAAAGAGAAAGAATGTACATGTATGGAGGTGTGGACACACTTTATGGAGGTCAGAGGAACTGTCCAGAGCTGGGTTCTCTCCTGCCACCTTGTGGACCCAGGAATCAGACCTGCAAAGAACTGCCTCTACCAGAAGACCCAAGTGTCCATTCGTTCTATCCTGTACTGGGTTCTATCCTGTTATGGTTTGGAAGCAAACGGTTTCCCACAGGTTCATGTATCCGAACACTTAGTCCATAGCTGGTGGCACTGTTCTGGGGGGGGGGGGTTGAGGAATCCTTAGGAGGTGAGGCCTAACTGGAGGAAGTGAGTCCTTAGGGGCAGGGTTTCAGGCCTGGAGGTCTGTAACCCAACTCTGCTTCCTGATTGGGCCAGATGTGAGCAAGCAGCCTTATTGTTTCTGCCACCAGTTTCCTGCTGCCATGCCTTCCCCACCATGATGTAATACTCAAAACCTGACCTTAAATAAAGCCTTCCTCCCTTAAGTTGCTTCTTGTCAGATACCTGGTCACAACTATGAGCAAAGTAATCAATACATACTCCCAGCATCCAACCCCCTCCTCACATCCCCAGAGGATTCATACAGGTAAAACAGAATCGGGGACTAAGTTTTCAAACACCAATTATGCAACTTAGAATATCGGAACATTTTAAAGTTCTTTTCTCTGCAAAGGCTAAATCTGTCAAATCAAATTGAATATTATGGGTTGTAATCAGCAACAGGGTAGTGTGAAAATAAATAGAACTGGATCCTGCTTATGTATTATTGGTCAGTGATACCCACTAAAGGCTCAGCCTTTGAAGCCCTTCTTGATACTATGGTCAAGATAAGCTCATTCTGTGACCATGTGAACACTGAACTTTGAAACCCTTCTTTGCATGATACTAGGGCTCACTCTCTACAATACAGATTGACTGTAAGATCTATGACCTTCCACTTTCCCCCTAAAAGAAAAAAAAAATTACAGGGAGGAAAATGCCACTTATTAGGTAAGTTGAAGAGCATACAGAATTCTAAAAGATTAGTGACAGCAATATGCTTAAGATGATTTAATTTGCCAAGCATGGTGGTGTACATCTTTGATCCCAGCCCTCAGGATGCAGAGGTAGGTGAATCTCCAGGCGCCAGACTGCTGCACCACGAGACCTTGACTCAAAAAGACTTAGTTCTACTCAGACAAATTAATATGATAGAAAGTGGGAAACCATGAAAATGTGTGTGTTTTACACATGCAAGCAGGTGCATGTTCCTATGGAAGCCAGGTCTGCATGGTTTCTGCTGAGACAGGTCTCTCTCATTTTGCCTGGAGCTTGCTCAGGTTGGGCAGCCTGAAGAGAGAGCCTCAAGGAAGGGTCTCAAACTCCCCCGTCTCCAGCACTGGGCCTGAAGTGCACACCACCCCAGTTTGTTTTTGAGACAGGGTCTCTGCATGCAGCCCTGGCTGTCCTGAAACTTACTATGAAGACCATGCTGGCCTCAAACTCACAGATCTGCCTGCCTCCACCTTCTGAGTGCTGGGATTCAAGGCTCTAAGGGAGGAACGGTCTCAAACACACACATGCTGCACAGTGGGACCCTACCTCACTGTGCTTTAATGTCCCTTCCTTCAAACTACACCTTTAGTAAAGGTGTTCTGGCTGGTAAATTAAGGGCGAATGGCAAAAATTAAAGTGGAATTAAATTACTGTCTCTTAAAACCAGAGTGAGATGATAGAATAGGTTGTGAGCACAGTAGGAAGAGGAAAAGCCCACCAGTCTCCAAGTAGAAGTAGCAAACATGAAATATACTTATCTCTCTCCTAAACCTTTACTCAGAAGTAAAAACCCCGACTGTTCATCAAGTCTTCAAATGGGTTCCCAACTAGAAGAAATACAAAGGACAGCAGGATGCGCAAAACTGGGACAAATTAAAACTATGCCATGAGGACAAATTCATCAAAATCCCAAACTGGGAAAACAAGTAAAGGAGGCCTGTTTCCTTCAAATCAATTACGTAGATGAGGAACCTATAGATTTCACAGATATCAACTAAATAGAACATATGACCTTATTTGTATCCTTGATCAAAGGAACCGATTAGCAAAAAACAAGATCAATGAATAAATATAAATACAATTTGGGAAAATCTGAATACTGATGGGTATTTGATGATGTTAATTTTTTAAGGTAGATAATGGGATAACGTGACTGTGGATTTCTGAAGACTATCTTTCACATAGATAACTATGGATATAAAGTTGGGGCTTTTTTGTTTGGTTGTTTTTTGGAGGGACAGGGTTTCTCTGTGTAACAGTCCTAGCTGTCCTGAAAACTAGCTCTTGTAGACCAGACTGGCCTCACACTCAGAGATCCTCCTGCCTCTGCCCCTCCCCCACCAAGTGCTGGGATTAAAGGCGCGCACCACTGCCAGGCTTAAAAATTGGGTTTGATCCAAAGCATTACATAAACTGGGTGTGGTGGTGCACACCTGTGTCCCGGAGGCAGGAGGTCAGGAGTTCAAGGTCACCCTTTGGTACAGCGAGTTCCAGGCCAGCCTGGGATACATGAGTCCCTAGATCTAAAAATAATTTAGTAAATTAAAAAAATATTTTTTACGCCAGGCAAGTGGTGGCACATGCCTTTTAGTCCCAGCACTCTGAAGGCAGAGGCAGGCCGATCTGAGCTCGAGGCCAGCCTGTTCTACAGAGCAAGTTCTGAGACTACACAGTTCTAAGTTCTAAGGTTACACGGTGAAAAGTCTGTCCTGAAAAACCAATAATAATAAATGGATGAATAAACTTCTCTTTTAGAACTATGTACCAATATATTTAGAAATGAAATAACTTAATCTAGGATTTGCTTAATTCATAACAACTGAGCAGAAACTGGGGAAAGTAGACAGGGATAGCAATGATCAACTTCTTGTGATTAAAATTTTCACACTAAACTGTAGAGAAAGATAAAGAGGAAACAAAAAACTTCAACTTTACCAATAAAAAGACAAGAGCAGAAATAGCTCTGAATTTTATCTACAAGTTTTATAAGTTGGACAGCTCTGGTGGAGCCACACTACCTCAGGACTCCCATTGGTTAAAATGAAAATAAAGCTTGTATTTGCTCCAGCTAGCAACCTGAGCCTTAACCTTAACTCAAGACCTATCTGTTTCCCTTTCGAGGATTCCCACTAGGCACTCGCATATATGGCCATACTCTGAACTCCCTTTAACCCTTTTTCCACAGTATCCAAAATGACACTCCTAAAATGCAAATCTGCTCAGCCACATCCTTAAACAGCTTTCAAAGAACTTCAAAAGTACGATTCCAAACTGTTCAGTCTCTTCCTGAGACCTTAAAATGACTTAAGGCCCTCCATTAGCGGGCTGTCTGCCCCCTCCCTCCTTTCTGACCTCTTTATGCTTTAGACTCTGGTGAAGTTCTTTCAGCTTCTGCACAGCCCAGCACTGTCTTCAGTACTCTGCAATGCTCTTTCAACCCATCACCATCTATGCCTGCCTAGCTCCTCCCTTGTCAAGCCTCAGATTAAATAGTATTTCCTCAGAAAGACACTGCCAGCGTTTCCTCACACTGAGCATCTTCTCTCACCTACACAATACAGTATTTGTCCCCATGGTAACTTACTGTCTCCCTAAAACTCAGTAACTGTTTGCTAAGAGTACTTAGCTGTATCTACTTTCCAGCTAGCCTACAAACCCCAAGGGTAAGCGCTAGAGTCCATTCACTGCTGAACCCTAAATTTCTCAATACACAACTTTCCGTTTTCCTTGTGTTCAAGTCCTCACTGGCAACAAAAACAGCCAAGTGGGCATTATACAGGGATCGGGACCTTAGATGGAAGGCGTGCTAGGAAATGAACTGGAACGCAGTGGGGATGACGGGTATAACAAGTTGGAAAATATTAATCTAACACTATTTTTTGCTCGAGTTGAAGTGTTCATAATCACACACCCCACATCCCTGTCCTTAATCTGTTTAGGGATTATTACATAAACCCACAGCTAATAAAAAGCTTAAAATGCTCCTCAAACTAAGAATTTGCATAGTTAACAAGGTCACTGTAATCTAATAAACAGTACCCACTTAAACCTACAATGAAATTACTGAAACACACTCAATTTAAAAAGTAATTCTAGGATGGGTGCAGCGTTGCACACCTTCAATCCCAGCACCGGGGAGGCAGAGGCAGACCAATCTCTGCCTGCGAAGCCAGTCTGGTCTAGAGAACGAATTCCAGGACAGCCAGAGAGATTACAGAGAAACCCTGTCTCTGACCCCTCCCACACCTAACGCCAAAATAAATAACAAATCCTACAATTACAGTCTATTTTTACTCATAGAGAAGGGTCTCACTACGTAGAGCCTATACCTCCTACCTGCACACCTTGGATTTAATTTATGAGAGACTAAAGCCACAAAGTGAGACCCTATCTCTCTCACACACATATACCACCAAAGACTTAGATTAAGAATTACCATTTAGCAACTAACTAAAATAAGTAAGCAAAAACGAGATACAGTCTTTCTTGCCTTATTCAGCTGGCAGCTGAGATTAAAAAAAAAAAGAACCCTGCTTGACTTAGCTCCTATCCACCCTTGCTCCAACTCTCGTACAATTACTAATCTCACACGTCAGCATGTACTCATTTTGTTACAAAATCAGAAGAGGTTTTTTTTTTAGTCAATGCTGGCGATCAAATTTTGGGGCCTCAGGCATGGTAGGCCAGGCAGGTACTGTACCACTGAGCTAACGCATCCCCAGCAAAGTCGAATAATGCTTTAAGATTTCAAAATCAGTTATGGTTAATTAAGGAAAAAAAAGCAGATTGTCACTGTGTAAGTACTAACAGGAGACGCCGGGTTTATAATGAGCCACTGGAAAATGGGAAAAGACTGAAGTACTAACACGTGCGTTTCCTGGTTGAGCGATCAGAAACTAGTTTTCGCAACTACTGGTTGCACCAAATACACCACCATAAAGAAAGGCTAAAATGCACTCGGAAAAAGGATGTACTTGGCACAGAAGGCATGCATCTAGCCAAATGTAACGCTATTTAAGTCTTCTCTCCAGGAATGCCTTGCGACCCCCGTGCCCGCTGGCAGACGCACGGAAGCCACAGGTTGGACCACAAAGAGCCCCTATCCCAACCTCCCGCCCCTTCCTCAAAGTTCACCCGAAGCCCGCAGTCTCGTCGCGGCGGTCGGCAATGCAGCACCTCACACCACTCTAGCGAGTCACCAGGTGGGACACCGATTGGCAGGCGGGGAGGGTTGGGCGGGCATGCCACGAGTCCTAAATAACTCCCGCCCCAGCCAGTCCCTTCCCTCCGAGCCGAAGGCGGCAGGAGTGCACCACGTGAACCGGCCTCAGGTCGTCCCTCTTCCGAGCTAAGCATCTCTCCAGGCGCCCGCTGGAGACTGGGCTGGAAGCGTCTCCCACAAGGTCACCGGGCACCAGGACCCGACTCCCGCAGCCCGGCTGCCACACCTGACCGCGGGGCCGCGCGGTCCGGCCGGGCGAGACGGACGCTGTGCCCAGCGCCGTAAGGTCTCCTTCACCCACGCCGCGTGCCGGGGCCACGCGGCTCCCGCGCGCCCAGGATGCCCTCTGCCGGGGCCGCCCTCTTGACCCGCGGACGGGAAGTCTCCGCGTGCCCGGCGGACCCGGCGGACCCGGCGACCCCACCAGGGCACCAAGGGCACCGCAGAGTCCGTGCCGCGCGCTGCCCGCTCAGCCCGAGACTTACCGTTATGTGTGTCTTGCAGCGCCCGGAGTGTGCGTGACGCGGCGGCGCGGGCCGCAGTCCCTCGGAACCCGGGGTCCCGCTTGCGTCCCTTGCCGCCGCCGCCGGGTTCGTTGGCTGCAGCACCCACACGGCCGACCAGTCACGTCGCAGCTCGCCACTTTGTCTGGCGGGGCAGGCGCGGCTGCCTTATAACCCGCGGGGGCCGGAGCATGCGCACAGGGGGTGGAGTCGGCCTTCCCGGCCGCCGCCCCCTCCCTGCCATACATACTCCCTGCTCTGCATCTCGCGCCTCCACTCGCCGTCGGCTGCGCGTGCCCGCCCTCTCGGCCGCGCGCGCCGGCGCCCCTCTCCCCGCCACGTGACCCGGCGCCGGGGCCGGGAGACCCCGCACCGACCGCCCTGAGCGCTCTTTAGCGCTCGGAAGGGTTGCTGCTTGTCGCGCGTGCCCGGGACGCCATCGCGGGCCTTACCCCTCAGGCTCTGCAGGAGAGAAAAGGGAAAAGCTGCCCTGAGGCCGACCCTGAGGTGCCGAGGATGATGGACGGGCGGAATTGAGGGACCGGGCGGCGTTTGAATGGACGCGGTGCTGCTCGGACGCTGGTGGACTCCAATGTGGGCCTGGAACCCGGGCTGGGAGCCCCGGGGAAGTTGCTGGAACGCTCCGGGCCTGTTTCCTCGCGCTAAGTCAGCAGCGGTGGAGGCGTTAGGAAGTTTAATGTGCAATTTTACGCCAAGTGTCTCGTCACAGAGCCTGACCTGTGGCATTTGATGAACGCTGAGTTTAAGGACGAGTTAGTTCGGAGAGCCTGGCCCTGGGGCAGAGGGTGCGCACGTCGGAAAACGCGGACGTGAGCATGCTCTCAGGCCAGATTTTTACAGTCTCTATGGATTTGGGGGACGGGATGGAATTATAGCTAGTGGAGTTGGGACCGTTGCATGCTAAGCACGGCACCAGAATTAACTTGTATGATTCTCACAACTTTAGGAGGTAGGTTCTAACTAAGAAGATTTAGTAAATAAGGAACCCAGGGGTGTTCAGGCAGACTGTCACCAAGCTAGGAAGTGACCAGCGTTTAAAAATCAAAACTCAAGAGCCTGATGTGTCACAAGAGCCATTTTTGGTTCTTGACTCACCCCAGATACCAAACAAAATCTGTTGAAGTGGTAAATTGCTATTTTTCAGGGAGGAAGGGAGAGTTTGTAGACAAGGTTTCTCTGTGTAGCCCTGGCTGTCCTGGAACTCTAGACCAGGCTGGCTTCAAACTCAAGAGATCCTCCTGCTTCTGCCTCGGGAATGCTGCCTTAAAGGCGTGCGCCACCACACCCGGTGAGATAATTATCTGAAGAGGGCTGGCCGGCAGTCTTCCTCTAGACTCTTACTGCATACCAGAACCCTGCCCTCCGGCCTCTCCTCGGCCACACTCAACTTTCCAACACTCTAAAATAGGCCCTATAGTTCTCTTTTGTGAATGAAGAACTACAGATTGAAGAGAAGGCCCTTTGCCTCCTTTCAGTAGGAGTTCATCATGTTAGTAGGATCCAATATGAAGTCCACCAAGTACTGCTTATGAGCAATAATTTGCCTTTTATATCCGATAAAAGAAGGGAAACACTCTTCAGATAATTGGGGTGGTTGGAACTTCAAACAGCGATGTTGTATGATTGTTAGTGTAAGCCTGGGTTGTTCAGTGGTACACTATTTAGTTTTCAGGAGTCTGGCCCTGGGTTTGATATTCAGCATCACAAAAAGAAAGGGGGGGGAAGTTCTTGGAACATTCTGGTGATAACTGTGTTCAGGGAGATGGTAATTGGGAGGTGGAGGCAGGCAGATCTCTGTGAGTTCGAGGCCACCTGGTCTATACAGCTAGTTCCAGGACAGACTCCCAAGCTACAGAGAAACCCTTGAAAAACCAAAAAGAAAAGAAAAGGTGAGCTAGAGACATGGGAAGAATCTGGATTTTTTTTTTTTTTCTTGAGGTAGGGTCTCATTTACCCTGTGCTAGCCTCAAACCTTACCAATGTAGCTGAGGATGCTCTTATACCTGTGATTCTCTCTAATCTACCTCATAGGGTTACTATGACAATACAGTTAAACAATATTACAGACCTCATCCCCCACCCACAATGCTGGAGGTAAGTACTCCACTACTGAGCTTTATCTCCAGCCCATCTTTTCTTATTTTACTTATTCTTTCTTCATTAAAAAAAAAGCTTTTTAACTAATTTATTCATTTTATTAGCTATATAGAGTGTTCTGTCTACATATACGCCTGCATGCCAGAATAGGGCACCAGATCTCATGGTAGATGGTTGTGAGCCACCATGTGGTTGCTGGGAATTAAACTCCAGACCTCTGGAAGAGCAACCCATGCTCTTACCTCTGAGCCATGTCTCTAGCCTTTTCTTCATTTAAAAAAATAATAATAATCTTTTGAAAAAAAAAACCTGTCTTTTTTTTAGGCCATGAATGGGGCTTAGAGAAGAGTGCTTGTCTAATGTACACGAGGCCCAGAGTTGGAGCCCTAGCACCACTGGAAAAAAAGAGGAAAAGAAAAAGAAAAATGGGTGTGGTGGTGTACACCTTTGATGTCTCCAGCACTCTGGAGACAGAGGCAGGCAGATCTGTTTGCGTTCTAGGACTGCCTGATCTATATAGTGAGTTCCAGGCCCAGGCCAGTCAAGGATAAACAGTGAGACCCTGTCTCAAATAAACAAGCAAATAAATAAGTAAAATCCCCCCAATCCATCCTCACCAAAAGCAACACTAATTAAATGCAGTGGGGCAAAAACAACATAAAGACAGGAAAGTAGGAAAGGGTCTTGTTATGAAGAAAGGTTCAACAGGAGGGGCTAAGAGAGGCTGAAGAAGGGGAATATGGTCAAAAGTACATTGTACATGACTTTATAAAAGAATAAGAAGATTTTTTTTTCCATAAAACTAATCCTAAACACTGAAAGGCCCTCACTTGAGTAGCCCCCATTCTGAGGCACTGACCCGGATCATATTCTTATTATATGTTATAATTTTGGTTTTTGAGAGAAATATCAAAATTCTAGGTAACTCGGACCCTATAAAACCTGGATAGGGACTTAATGTTGTAAGCAGAATGCAAGCTTTGGAGTCACCTCTGACTCAAATTGCTCTCTGGGCAATTCATTAACTGAACTCTGGCTCCAAGTCCCTTCCCAAAGTAAGTTAAAGATAAATATTGAGAAGCCTGAGCTATTGTGATAATCAATGAGACAGTATTTGCAAAAGTGATCAGTAATTCTTTGAAAGTCCTCCATATGTTTTATGAATTAATTTTTTTTTTTTTTTTTTTTTTTTTGGTTTTTGAGATAGGGTGCTTGTCCTGGAACTAGCTCTTGTAGACCAGACTGCCTCCCGAGTGCTGGGATTAAAAGCATGCACCACCACCACCCGGCCCCATGAATTAATATTTTTATTTTTAACTAAACATGTTTAGAGTGTGTGTGTGTGTGTGTGTGTGTGTGTGTGTGTATGTTAGGGAACAACTTTTGGGAATCAACTCTCTCCATTCTCTATGTGAGAGCTGGGATTGAACTCGGTTTGTTAGGCTTGGCAACAAGTTCCTTTATCTACTGAGCCATCTTGCTGGGCCATGAATTAATATTACTGTTTACAAGATGCATAGGAGGGAAAGATCAAAAGAACTACAGGAGGCTGAACAAGTAGCTCAGTGGTAGGGCACTTGTGCATCACGCTCAAGGGCTTTAATGTGATAGCCAGCACTCCAAACAAAAACCAAAAAAAAAAAAAAAAAAAACAAAACAAAACAAAAAAAAAACAAGGCAAAGCAAACAATAGGGCAAGTGATTTGGAGAAAACAATGGGATAGTACCAATTAAAGTCCTTGTTCTAATTTAAGCCTTGACATATTGAGGAAATAAACTGAGAAGCAGATTCAAAAATTTAAAGCTCAAGAACACTGCGACACACTTCCTCCAGACACAGGTGGCTCACAGCTCACAGGCTGAGCCTCCACCTCACCGGAGAAAGACTAACATTCCTGTGGGATCAAAGAATTTTATAAGAACATGATGGATGGAGAGGACAAGGCCCATAGTGCTTGTGGAGGCCTTGACATCGTGACTGATAAATTAATACTGTCTGTTGGTCATTCATCTATTGTAGAAAAAGGGAACATGCTCTTACTTCAGGACCAGTAAAGGCCTGCTGAGTGGGAGAGGTCGGTTTTAGAGAGATCCCTTCACACGTGCTATCTAAAGTACCCGTGTATTTGACTTACAAGTTCTGCTACATTTACAGCACCGAGATTCCAGAATTCCCAACTGCACCGGAACTGATCATAATTGTGAACGTATTAGATTGTTAAATATAATAACCTAATTGTTTTCGGTATTACTATTTTTTTAACTGTTGCCTGGCATGGTAGTTCTTCTCGTTAATCCCAACACTTGGGAGACAGGCAAACAGACCTTGGAGTCTTAGGTTAGTTTGTGCTATGTAATGAGTCCTTATCTCAAGAAAAAGAAAAGAGCTGGGTGGTGTACAACTTTGATCCCAGCACTCTGGAGGCAGAGGCAGGTGGATCTCTGTGAGTTTAAGGCCAACCTAATTTACAGAGCAAGTTCCAAGACAGCCAGGGCTACCCACACACAGAAACCCTTTCTCAGAAAACAAAACAAAAAAAACTTCAAGCTGAGAAGAGGAAAATGATAGCATACCTCCACAGACATTTAACACAGATGGAAATCAAGGTGCTGTGCATCACGGCTCACTTCTATGATTCCATCACTGGGAAAACTGAGGCAGGAAGATTGCATGAATTCAAGATAGGTCTGGACTAGATACTGCCAGACTGATCTGCCAAACATAGCAAGACATTCAAAATAAAATGGATTCAAAGAAGCTAAAAGATTTTCTGAGGGCATGATCAGAAGAACCAGAATATCAGAGCACCGACCAGGTTCTTACTCTATCTATTGCACTCCTTAAGAGAAGATTATTTTTGCAAAGTCATTACACTGAGGCAGAGGACCAGTAATGCTCTCTATAGCTTAGCTTTATAGCAAGTTTCCCAGAATCTGCATCTACTTTAAGTTTAGTAAACTGAGTGGTGATTTGGATTCTGCCTCAGGGAATTTGTACTGTTTGCAAACTTGTCGAAGTGAACAAACTAATAACATTTCAAGGTATGAGTTACAACTTCATAAATTAGTGACAGCATAAGAAGTGCAAAATTGAAAAATACTGACAATATGCTTTATCTGGGAAGAAAAAAAATCACAACATTTTTCTCTGGAAATTTGGAACTACTTATATCCCTCAATTCTATCACCTTTTTGATATAGAAAACAGGAAGTTCCTATTATCCCCATTTTACTAACAATAACAATACAATAAAGGATTCTTTTGTTTGTTTTTTGAGACAGGGTTTCTCTTAGTTTTGGAGACTGTCCTGGAACTAGCTCTTATAGACCAGGCTGGCCTCGAACTCAGAGGCCTGCCTTTGCCTCCCGAGTGCTCGGATTAGAGGCATGTGCCACCCAGCAATAAAGGATTCTTTCAAACACAATTTATTCAGTCAAGAACACACCCCTCACATAGAATTAATGTGGAATATGGAAAATGAAGTTTGCAAGTACCAGGCCAAATAAACAATCCAGTGGACCATATTTATAAAATGATTGGTAATCTTGGAAACGTCAACAAGTACTTGTGAATAAACATTATTCGTCTTTGTAACAGTATGTAAGAGGGAAAGATGGGAAGGGGCAGAGCTTGTAGTTTAATAAAACTGAGCTGTGTATGGAACAAGTGCTGGCTAAGCAAACACCGAAAGTGCAATTCCTGAAGCCCCTCTTTAAAGTGGAGAGCACTCGCTCCAAGCATCCTCATCTAGACGCTTGTGAGTTAGCTCTGGTCCTGCTGCTTCCTGAAGTCTACGTCTGAATCTCTAAAATTTTTGAAGGGTAACCCAGTAATGATGAGGTGTGCTCCAGGCCCTCTCTGAACTCTTTCTCCTTGGCTCTTGCTATTTTGAACTTTTTATCACCAGCCTGCACCAGCTTAGCATCCTGATCTGCCACCTCCCCGGCTTCCTGCTCGCAGGAGATAATTTGGTCAAAGTGGTTTGACAGAAAACAAATTGCCTGCAATAAATTTTCTTCAGTGCAAAAAGTAGTAAACAGTTACTTAATAACACTTTTTAGTATATGTGCCTAGGCAGAAACATTTTGTCTGTGAGGTAGGGGTTGTGGTGGGGTGGGAGAAGAGGGGGTATGCCCATATATTGATATGTTTTTCAAAGAATCATATTGTGTCTATTTTCTACTTTTTTTGCATTTAGACCCATACACATACAAAAATAATTTTACAAATTATAAAAAATGCATGAGTATAAGTTGTTTTATGTAGCTATTAATACCAGGGGAGAAAATGCAGAGTTTGAGGCCATCTTAGTAAGCTTCTTGGTAGAGTCAAACAACCATTATGAAAGGTGTTGACCATGAAACCTGTCTTTAACACCAGAAAGTCACTGTTGGCTACTGCTTCGTCTCCATCTGCATTAGGAGTAGTGAAAGTCTAGGCAGCCAAGTTGGATGGAGGTAGAGATGTTGGACATGGATTTTGAACTTGTTTTTAAGGTCCCTTGTGGATCTGAGGTATGACTCAATAGTAGAACACTTGCCTAGCATTTATGAGGCCCTGTGTTCCATCCCCAGAACCACAATAAATAAAACTATCTGTAGTGACATGTGAGGACCCCAAATCTTCCCTGAGGTCTGGCACAGCACATTGCCTGTAACACTTGTGTGTAGATGAGGTCCAGAAGCTACAAATCTACAGTGTAGTCTTTCCTGCCTCTACGTTTTGCACAAGTTGTGCGCTGTAGCGAAGCATGTACTGCACACCTATGAGCCCAGCAGTCTTGGAAGCAGGCACAGGAGACTACAGTACCTGAGCTACAGATGGGACCTGTATCTGAATAGTTTCAGATGTTGTGCCTTTATTTGCTTTGATGTGGGTACCTTTTTGTGGTCTTGCAGTACAGCATCCCTCTTTGGGTAAAAATGTAAAGGTTTCCCCATTATAGTAAATGCTCTTGTCATTCAGAGAGTAATTGTCATACAGAACAGCTTGGGACATGGAAGACGGCACTTTATGGTGCTGATTTAAAGGAAGTATGAACTGGGGACTGGGTCCAGCCAGAAGACTCAGTGAGTGAATCGCTTGATGTGGAGGGTCTGACCACTCAAGTTTAATCCTCAGAAACTGTTAAGGTGGCAGGAGAGAGTTCTCTCCACAATGTTGTCCTCTGGCCTGCACGTTCATGCCATGGCATCCCACCCTCCCCTTACACACACTATACATATGCTCAATGGAAAGCTGGGGGTGGGGGCTGAGTTGGTAAGGTGCTGCTGTCTGTGTATAAGGACCTAAGCTTGGATCTCCAGCACCCATGTAGCGGGGTGTGGTTTTGGACATGCCTGTAGTCTCAGCACTGGGGAGGCAGAGATGGCATGATCTCTGGACCTTGTTGGCTACCTACTCTTGCTCAGTCAGAAGCTCTGGGTACTAAACTTGTCTCAGAATATAAGGTGGAGAGCAGCAGAGATGAGAGCCAGTTTTGTCCTCTGGCTTCATTCAGCACGCACGAACGTACACATAAAAAAAACTCAGGGCTTGCCTCACTGATGGGAAAAGGGCCTCTGCCACAGTACTGCCTATTCCTGGAGAACAAACATGTTGGGTATGTGTCAGTGCATGACTTATCCCTAAACTTTAAGTGTTCAAACAAAAGCCTGAAGGACCAAGAAAAAAATTTCTTCAGCCCAATATAAGATAATGATACGTGAGCAGTGTGGGGAGGGAGAGCCCACTAAACCCTCTAGGCATCCAAATTCAGATGTTTAAAAGACTCTACGTGAAGCCCATGACCTATCTAATGATTTTTCAAAAAAATTTAAAAAGATAGCACTTGAGAGGTAGAGGCTGAGATCAAGAGTTCCAAAAGGGAGGCCAGTGAGCTAGCTCAGCATGGCAAGAGCTTGTTGCCAAGTCTGACAACCTGATTTTAATCCTCAGGAACCCACAGGGTGGAAGGAAAGAACAGACTCCTGTAAATTGTCTTATGACCCCTGCCTGCTAAATAAATGTTTAACAAGGTTTTGTTTTGTTTTTCAAAATAGAGAAGCCATAACTTAGTTTTTGTTTTTTTTTTTTTTAACTTTGCTTTTTTGACACAGGGTTTCTCTGTGTATCCCTGGCTGTTCTGGAACTTGCTCTGTAGACCAGGCTGGCCTTGAACTCAGAGATCTGCCTGCCTCTGCTCCTGAGTGCTGGGATTAAAGGTGTGTGTTACCATGCCTGGCCCTTGTTTTTGATCAGTATAAAGGAGAAACACAATGCAGGATGTTGGTCTGTATGTGTGTATGGGGGTGGGAGGGTAGAACGAGAAAGCACGTTCGGAGAGTGGGCCAAACAGTGTTTCCGTAGACTGATTTATTCCAGCCAAGTCTTTATGCGGTGTTTAGAAGGCAGACAAAAAGGTGCTTCCTCTGCCAGGTGTCTTCAGTGGTACCTGTGGTGACTTAAAAGGTCTCCAGGAGCAGCCTGATCTGAGAACAGAATCATAGTGACAGACTTGGCAATCCCTCCCTCCCCACGTGGAGAGCTTTTCATTGTCACCTTTGGCAGAGCAGAGCTCCCCTTGAAAAGACTCATGCTTCCTTTGGTCACCATGGCTACACTTCATCTTTTGCACTAGAATGACCCAGACTCTGACTCCATAGCCAAAGGGACATTTTTTTTGTTCTCTCCCTGGTGTCTTAGAACACTTGGTCCCAGGCTAGAGACTCAAAGAGAGCCGTTTGGTGTCCTGTAGAAGTGCACATTCCTCCTACTGTCTACCACTTTTTTTTTTTTTTTTTCAGGTAGGGTCTTATGTATCCCCCTGTGTTGCCAGACGTGATCTAGAACAGCAGTTCTCATCCTGTGGGGCTCGACCCCTTTTGGAGGTCGAATGACTCTTTCACAGGGGTCACCTTAGACCACTGAGAAACACAGATATTTACATTATGATTCATGACAGTAGCAAAATAACAGTTATGAAGTAGCAACAAAAATAATTGTGTGGTTGGAGGTCACCACAGCATGAGGAACTGTATCAAAGGGTCACAGCGTTAGGAAGGCTGAGATCCACTGGCCTACAACTTCTGATTGCCCTGCCTCTGTCTCCTAAATGGATAGATTACAGGCTGCACCGCTACGTCCAGTTTCTTTTTATTTTTTTTCAACCACCTCTAATTTAACAGGAAGAAGCTGGGATATCTTGTAGTAGTGGAATTCCCTTTGTTCTATGTGCTACCTACAGCTCGTCCACTCCCAGCCTAAAGCATAATCTCCAAGCTCAGAATACTTTGGCCCGAGTTACTATTTTTCACCACTCCCGAATTCCACCCATATGCACACATCCCTCATTATTTTGCCTTAGTGCACTAGCCATGGCAGGTACTAGAATTAAATTCTGGAGAAATTACATACTGTGCTAGCGGCCAGTGAGAGGTACAGAGGCATGAACTGCACAGGAGCGGTGCGAATGAGCGCCCAAGTAGAGCACTAGGCATGACCGTCTCGGGCTGCATCAGGCTCAGACAGGTTAGCTAATGGCTTTTTAGTTTTATTTTCAATGAAAACAGATGAGTAAAGGTGGAACTTTCTAACTATCATCTGTCCCTGTTCTGTTTCAGTAGTCGGTTCATTAGCTCAGACAAGACCACACCATGAAATCTGTTTTAAGTACAGCACAATAGAACATAACTCAGGCTGTGGTCACTACCAAGACCCCTGACCATCAGTGCAATGAAGGATGGATACCAGGAGTTACTCAGGGAACCCCCAGTCCCGGAGCCATAAAGCTGAATAAAAGCCTTCTACAGAGAACCTAGGACAATCCTGTCCTCCAAGGGTCATAGGTGTATCACCAAGTAGTCTTATGCTTAATCATAAATTGAATAATTTTTAAAGAAAATGCTGTAGAGGGGAGATTTAAACAGCCCTGCCTGACTACTCAGTTTATACGAGGCTATTATTTTATTTTGGAACAGCCTTGCCCTATAACCCAAGCTTATCTTGAACTCTTGTTTCCTGCCCCAGCCTCCTGAGTGAGATTATAATTATGTACCACCAGTAAGGGTTTTTTTTTTTAATACTGTTGCTGGGCGTGGTAGCACATACCTTTAATTCCAGCACTTGGGAGGCAGAAACAGGTGGATTTCTGTGAGTTTGAGGCACGCGATCTATATAGCAAGTATGAGTTAGAACTTCAAAAAAAGACCAGTAATAATAATAATGATAAATAGTGTTGCTATGTAACTGAGGCTAACCTGAAAATTGCTGGGTTTTGTCCAGATTCCTCCAATTTGGGGACTACAGGTGTCTACCACCACAATCCCTCCCCCACTCCCTGAGACAGGGTTTCTCTATGTAACAATTCTAGCTGTCTTGGAACTCACTTTGTAGACTAGACTGGCCTTGAACTCACAGAGATCCACCTGCCTCTACCTCCCAAGTGCTAGGATTAAAGGCGTACACCACCACCACCTGACTACAGTTAGCTATTTTTTTGTTTTGTTTTGTTTTTTGTTTTTTCGAGACAGGGTTTCTCTGTAGCTTTGGAGCCTGTCCTGGAACTAGCTGTTGTAGACCAGGCTGGACTCGAACTCACAGAGATTCGCTTGCCTCTGCCTCCCAAGTGCTGGGATTAAAGGCGTGCACCACCATTGCTCAGCAGGTTAGCTATTTTTATTCATTTATTTTGTTCAAGTTCCTTGTCATAGGAAGAAATGGAGATTTGGAAAATAAGAAGTAAAATGCAGGCATGTTTCATAGTCCCAATCCTCAGCCTTTTGGCCTCCATGTGTTCCGTTTCTTTGCAGAGAGCACTTCCTAAACCGGAGGTGTGCTCAGTGGTTGTGGTGGTTAGTGTTGTCAAGCTGACTTGCTCTGGATTCACCTGGACAGAGAATCACCATGACAGACAGACTGATCACGCTTGTCTGTGGACGGCTATCTTGGTTACATCAGCTGAGCTGGGAAGACCTTGCACCATTCCTGGGCAAGGGGTCCTGGACTGCACAGGATGGGAAAAGGGAGCTGAGCACTTGCTGTGTGCATTTGTTCCCTGTTCTCTGCTCTTGACTGTGGATGTGATATGACCAGCTATTTCCATCTCAACCTCCCACGCGATGGACTGTCACCTGGAATTGTGAGGCAAATAAACCTTTTCTCCCTTAATCATCTTTTGTCATAGTATTTTATTAGAGTGAAAGACAATGAAACTTAGACAGTGGTAGGGCCCTTACCCAGCCCATGTGAGGTCCTGGGCTCAGTTCTGAGCAAAGGGTATGGTACCCCTTCCTTCTACCTGGTAAACTGAGAGATGGAAGAGAGATAGGTAGATTAACAGGGGAGTTTCAGTGATTCTGCTATATAATTCAAAGCTTTCCTACTGATTATTGTGAATTAATGGGATTTCATAGTTTATATATTTGCCAATGAGGTTCTTTTACTTAATTGCTTTTTAATCCTCTAATAAAAAGCATAGGAAGACCACCTCCAAATCCAAGCTATTTTCAGTGTTTCATTTCCTATTTCCTTAGCAGGAGTGGATAATTATTTTAGATAAAGGGTTAGCTTGCAAATTAAAGTCCATCCTGTTATTCCTCCTGTAAAAGACCTGCAGCTCTTTCTTGTTGGTTTAGTCCTTGTTGGTTTGTTTGTTTCTGAGATAGTCTTACTATGTAACCCAGATTGGTCTTGAATTCCCACATCTCCACATCTCTTGTCTCAGCCTCCTGAATGCTGGGGGTTTATAGGCCTTACCATCAGTCTTATATGTTTTTTGGGTTTTTTTTTTTTGATTTGTTTTGTTTTGTTTTGTTACTTGTGTCTGTGTGTCTCTGTGCTATCTATATATGCACATGTGGGTGCTAGTGCCTGTGAACACCAAAAGAGTATCCCCAGGAGCTGGAGTTACAGGTGGTTGTGAGCCATCTGATGTGGATGCTGGGGATTGAACTCTGGTCTTTTGCAAGAGCAGGTGGAGCTCTGTGAGTTCGAGGTCAGCCTGCTCTACAGAGCTAGTTCCAGGACAGGCTCCAAAGCTAGAGAGAAACCCTGTCTCGAAAAACAAAAAAAAACAAAAAAAAAACAAAAAAAACAAAAAAAAAAAAAAAAAAAGTTTGGGCATGGAAGCACATTCTAACATAAAATTTGAAAGTGTTTAAAGTGTTTTTTTTAGTGATAGGGCTGTAGACAAAATTTACCTTGTTTTTATTTGGGTTTTTTTGGTAACTTGTTGGCTTCCCCCATCCCCCCAATAGGATCTTATGTATCCCAGATTGGCCTTGAATTGACAGTAAAGCTCAGGATGACCTTGGTTTGTTGGCCCTTCTGCTTCTACCTCCCACATTCTGGGATTACATGTGTATACCACTAAGGCCATCTGTTTGTTTGCTTGGTTGGTTAGCTTTGTTTATTTGTAATTTTTTAAAGTGGTACCATGACGACCTGAGAGGAAAAGAGTAGACATTCTACAGAGATGGCTATTTTATGTTTAGCATCTACGGTAAATTATTTTTTAAAAATGCTGTGTTTGATGGTGCATGCCTTTAATTTCAGCACTCTGGAAGGAGAGGTAGTGGGACCTCTGTAAATTCAAGGCCAGGCAAAGCTACCTGGAACTTTGTCTTAAAAAAGAAAGAAAGAAGAAAGGAAGGAAGGAAGGAAGGAAGGAAGGAAGGAAGGAAGGAAGGAAAGAAGAAAAGAAAAAGAAAGAGAGGGGCTGGAGAGATGGTTCAGCAGTTAAGAGCACTGACTCTTCTTCCAAAGGTCCTGAGTTCAATTCCCAGCAACCACATGGTGGCTCACAACCATCTATAATGAGATCTGGTGCCCTCTTCTGGGCTGTAGGTACACATGCAGGCAGAATACTGTATACACAATAAATAAATAAATAAATCTTTAAAAAAAAGAGAGAAAAAAGGGAAGAAAGAAAGCACAAAACGAATTGTTTCACATATATATGCAAAATCAAGTATGAACTCAGAGAACCCTAGAAGGTGGGTTGGAAACACTGTAACCAAGACCTGTTACTCTCTAGATGGAAAAGTTTGAGTTTATCTAAGGCCATGCAGGGCAGTGCTTCCAACCCAGAGAACTCAGTTGTGTAATTCCCAGGCTCTTTAGCTCATCCTTTTCCCCTTCCTACTTATGTATAATGCAGTAGCTGGAAACAGCAGTTGTGACTCTGAGAAGAGGAGTAGAAAATTTAAAGATAAAAACAGCAACATTTTAAGTAACGTTGTAACACAGCTTTCTGTTTTGAATTGATAGCTGGAAAAAGAGAAGGTAAAAAAAACATACTTCATGGTTGTAGGCAGAATAGCCCATTTGAAAACAAAGCCTCATGATGCCGGTTTAACTATCACCTTCTAATATCTCCCTCTGTTTGCAGCTAGTACTGCTAATATCCCTGAAGTACAGGGACTACAAGAAATAAAACTTCACTTCTCAGAGCCAGTGAGATTGCTCAGTGGGTAAAGGTGCTTGCTGCCAAACCTGGTTTCCATCCCTCAGACCTTCATGGTAGAAGGAGAGAACTGACTCTCGCAGGTTGTTTTCTGGCCTATCACAGGCATGGCACACGCTTGCCTACACACACTACACACAGAGAGAATAAATTGAAAAGAAAAACAGTAATAAACGTCATGTGCATTTTTTGATAGATTTAGTCATTCAGCCAGTATTTATTTATTGAGCTCCTGTCACGAAACTGGCTCTGTGCTCTGTACTCTGTGATTTCTGCTCAGCTGTGCTTCATGAGGCTGCATCAGTGTCTAATCAGTACAATGCATGGAATAGGTTTTCCCGGAATACTTGTGGACAAAATGAGTTTTACCATGGCTTGCTTTGCCTACCACCTCAGACATACATTTTGGGAGATCAAGAAATAATGTAGACTAAATAGCTCTGATGTGACCTTTCTCTTAATTTTAGCATGCACCTTCCAATTCAATCTATAATCCAGATAACCTAAAACTAGGTCTAATGTCTGGCTATGAAAAGATTCCTGACACAAAATTCATTTGAATATGGTCAGCTGATGACAAAGCTTTGGTGCTCAGCTGCTGCTGTCATTTAGATGTGGACAGATTGTCGTCATGGTTACGATTTTGCTCTTTAAAAAGGAAACACTTTGGTATTTACTATAGTTTGGGGATATAATTAGAGAGGTTACATGACTGAGCAGTTTTGGAAGTTCCAGATTCCAACACCAATACTTAACATACATCTCTAAAATTGCATGTATACATTTGTATTAGACTTATTTTTTTATTCTATATATATTTCTGCAGTGCTGAGACTTGACCTTAGAGTTCATGCATGGTAGGCAAGCATTCTACCATTGAGCTTTATTCCAGCCCAGGGGTGTGTGTGTGTGTGTGTGTGTTTAAAGAATTCTTATTTTATATATATGACGGTTTTGCCAGCACATATGTACATGCATTATGTATTTGTCTGTTGAAGCTATAAGAGAGTGTTGGATTCTCTAGGATTGAGAATACAGATGGCTGTGAGCCACTGTGTTGGTGCTGGAAACAAAACCTAGGTCCTTTGTAAGAGCAGAAAGTGCCCTTAACTGCTGCTGAGTCATCTCTTCAGTCTGAGGAATCCTTTTTTTTTTTCTTCTTCTTCTTCTTCTTTGAGACAGGGTTTCTATGTGTAACAACAGCCCTGGATGTCCTGGAACTTGCTCTGTAGATCAGCCTAGCCTCAAACTCACAGAGATGCTCCTGCCTCTGCCTCCGGAGTGCTGGGATTAAAGGCGTGTGCCACCACCACCTGTCGAGTAATACATTTTAAAATGATGTGGATACTGGGAGCTTTAATAGCTGTGGAGATCAAGCGATATTCAGCCATACGTTTCATTTACACCACAGTGAAACTGGATCAAAAAAATAAAATCTTTTTACGTGCTTTTTTCTGTTATCTCCCTTAAAGAACAATAGATTCCAATACTTTAATTTGTCAGAGAAAGTAAACACAAGTCCAGTCCCCCTAGTAGATAAAGCAGTGCCACTTGGGACTTCCAAGTGTTATAGCTTCTATTGTGTCTTCCGAAAGAAAGGAATACTGTCCTCTGACCTGGGAAGACAGTGGCAGCGTGTAGTGTGTGACCTTATTCTCTGACAGGATTCTGGCCCCTGTGTGGAATTTATTTATTTATTGATAGTTTATACTTTATTAATTTTTTTTCGAGACAGGGTTTCTTTGGAGCCTGTCCTGGAACTAGCTCTTGTAGACCAGGCTGGCCTCGAACTCACAGAGATCCACCTGCCTCTGCCTTCTGAGTGCTGGGATTAAAGGCGTGCGCCACCACCGCCCCGCAACTTTATTACTTTTTAGCAGATACAGAGACAAGGCACCTGGCATCTGAAACTCAACCAATCCACAGGTTTCCTAACCTTGAGGGCCGAAGAAAGGGATCTCAATATCGTTGCCACTTTTAGGTGAACCTAAGATCCTAGCTGAGGAGCTCGCGCCAGCCAGTGGAAGAGATATACGAGCTTGGGTCTCAAAGGGTATGTACTCTGAAGATGAAATCATAAACGAGGACATCTGATGTGTGTCTCATACACAATGAGCAAGGGAAGGCTGCTGACGGAAATGGTCACACGCAGCTGCATTGAGAGCTCGGCTCTCCCCCGTGCCGCTACGCCCGCCCTCTTCCTGCGTGCAAGTCATTTGGGGCTTGCTGTTCTCATCCTGCGCGTGCTTTGAAGCGGGCTGTAAATTGATAGCTGTTACTGCAGTCTCTTCATGGTTGGTTGATGTGCCTGATGGGGCTGTAAGAAAAACTGGCTCAGCTACAGTTTGAGTCACGAAGATTTACCTCAGGAGAGACTTGCCTGCCGCGCCCTGAACAGTTAAAAGTGTAGCCTGTGTTTCCCATTACACTCTGTTCATCAATGTACTCAGAACAAACTTTTCTTCTACAACTTCCCCAGTTGTTCAACTAAGCCTGCAGCCCTGTGTGAATTAATGGGTTGGGGGACAGGCTGTTTCCTCCAACCTTGAGCTCTCTTCCCTCTACTTTTCCAGCACTCAGCCCTCCTTTTTTGGATTTAAGATGAGAAACATGCACATTTTGAAAACATCTTTCCTGACCCCACTGCTTAAAACGAGGATGGTTCCCTATGTCACTCTGTAGCATTTAGTCTTGGATTTTACAACTGATGTTAGGCTTATTTCCTAAGAATTGTTCGATGTTTATCTTTGCTATCAGATTGTGAGTTCCATGAAGGGTGAAATTGTGCCTGTCTGTATCTTGACTCTCCAGCACCACGTACCGTGCAATTCGTTCGGTGAATAAATGAGTGATAAATTATATCTCATAATCACGTTGAGATTCTTTTGTTGAAAACCCCACTCCTGGACTCTCTGTGCTGTACTAACCATGCAGGTAAAATTAAGAGCAGGTATTGAACAAGAGCCAAAAGGAATCCTGCTTATTGAATGGCTCTCCTTGCCTTGACTATTTATTATCTTTCTGTATCAATACAATCTAAATTCTTCTGTCATGGGAACTGTTCCTAACTCTCTCTAAGCAATCATGTCTTAGAAGACTGTGGTCTACTTTTATATGAGAACAGAAATCACTGGGTACCCCCACCTGCACAACCTCCCTGGGAACGGCCATTCTATAGGCTTTCTTTTGGGCCACCAACCAGCTCCCAAATCATGGCATGGAGACTTATATGTTATGAATGTGTGGCCATAGTTTATGGCTTGTCCCACTAGCTCTTATAACATAATTTAACCTGTTTCTCTTCGTCTATATTTTGCCTTGGGGCTTTTTACCTTTCTTTCATTCTTAAGTCCTACTCTGTGTCTGCCTGGTTCGTTCTGGGCATCTCCCTCTCTTTCTCTTCCCTTCTCTCTTCTCTCCAGCCTAGATTCCTTCTACTTATTCTCTCTGCCTGCCAGCCCCACAGGCTATCCCTCTACCGCCTAGCTGTTAACCATTCAGCTTTTTATTAGACCAGTCAGGTGCCTTAGGCAGGCAAAGCAGCACATCTTTACATCATTAAACAAACGCAACATAAACACATGTAATGTACCTTTACCTAAAGTAATGTTCTGCAACAGGAGGTGATGGGGGGAAGGGACGGGAAGGGAAGGGAGGGATACAGTAAAAACAAGAACAAACCATCAGGTTACTAAAGAAAATATTTCATATAATTTGTAGTTACATTTGAGAGTGAGTTCACTGACTTCAATAAACCTTTTTGGTTTTTGTTGTTTCATTTTGTTTTTGTTTTTCAAGACAGGGTTTCTCTATGTAGCTTTGGAAACTGTCCTGGATGGAACTCACTCTGTAGACCAGGCTGGTCTTGAACTCACAGAGTTCTGCCTGCCTCTGCCTCTGCCTGAGTGCTGGGATTAAAGGCATGTGCCACCACTGCCTGGCTTGACTTCAATAAACTTTTACTAAAATAACTTATTAACTCTAGGTGTTTCTGAAATATCAACCTGAACTCATTCAATTTTTGTTTTGTTGTTGTTGCAGTAATGTCTTACCCCGTAGCCCAGATTGACCTGAGACTCACTGTGTAGTTCAAGTTGCCTTTGAGTTCCCTGGAGTCCTCCTGCCTCAACCTCTTGAGTGCTGAGACCACAGGGATGAGACAGTACTATACTCATTGAGTATCTTGTTCTATTTAGAAATGTCTTAGAATAGACTCATAACTGAAAGGGAAAATTCATTAATTCATTGACTATTGACTGAACAATTGTTAACAAACACCACCAGTCAAGCACTTCTCTAGGTATTTGGAAATGCCAGTAAGAGCAGGCATGGTGGAGCATGCCTTTAACCCCAGCAGAAGCAGGCTAGTCCTTGTGAGTTCCAGGCCAGCCAGGGCCACACAGTGAATTCTGGCTCCTGGCTTCCCACAGCCTCTCTTGCAGTTAGGTTAGGCTCATGTGACTATAGCTGGGTTATGGCTTGTGAGAGGATACCGTGTACAGTTTTCAGGCAGAGGAAGGGATCAGTTCATGTGCTTCTCCTCTGACACAGCGTCTCAGTGCCCGTGTGTTTCAAGATAGAGTCTGAGCCTCCGTGCTCTCTGTTTGCTCATGCTTCTGTCATGAAACACTTGAGGCTAGAGCTGGACATAGGGGAGACACCTGTGATTTTAGCACTTTCAAGGTGGAGACAGGAGGATTCCAAGATGAAAGCTAACCTGGGTTATACAGTGAGAACCTGTTTCAAAAAAGAAAAACTTGAGCCTGGGTAACTTACAAATAATAAAAATTTATTTCTCTAAAGTGCTCACAGCTGTCAAGTTCAAGATAAGGGAGGGCTGGCATTCAGTGAGGGTTACATCTTCCAGAGGGGATGAGGACTGTGACCTCACATGTACAAAGGCAGCAGAGGAATGCACCTGCTCCCTCAAGCCCTTTTATGAGGCCCTAATCCACTAATGATTGATAACTCACAGCCTAAGCCCCTCAAGGCCCTACTTCTTAATATTGTAATGGGAATTAAGTTTAAACATGAATTTTGGAGAAATTTGAACCATAATATTCTATTCCTGATCCTTCAAAATTTGTAGCCTTCTCCCACAGGAGATATCTTCTTTCCATCTCAACAGTCCCTTGCATCTGAACTTGGCACCAATCAACTTTAAACCAAGTCCAAAGTCTCATCCAAAAGCAGCCTAAATCAGATAGTGCTCAAGGTACAATTCATCTTAAGACAAGTAGAGAATAGACACATTCCCGTTCCAAAAAGTAGCAGTAGGCCAGAAGGACTATGTAACAGCTCTTAAGTAGATCTAAAACCCAGCAAGAAAATAACCTTAAACCTTGAGCCTGAGGCTGGGAATTGATTCTTGACTTTCTGTCCTACTTTTCAGACACGCACTGGAGCAGAGGTTAGGCCCTGGGCAACTCCACCTCCACAGCTTCTTAGGGAGCAGCTGCTTGGAGTTGAGCTCCTGTGCCTCTCCCAGCCTCTGTGACCCCCTAGACACAGAGCCTGTCTGTAACAGCCCTATCCCTGCTCTACTGAGCGCTATACCCCTTGGACGCTTTCTGCCTGGGCCTCAAGGCTTTCTAGGGACAGCTTGGGAAATGTAGGACGAAGCGGTGTCTCCGCAGCTCTTGCTCTGTGCATACCTACAGAGCTGGCCCTAGAGAACACTGCCAAAGTTTATGTGCTTGCTAAGGGGTCATGACGAGCCACTCCTGGGCCCATTGGAGTCCCAGCCTGGGTGGCCAAGGAGTGCTTCATTGGAATGTGAGTAGAGATGAGGCAGTACTGGGCAGTGACCCTTGAGATCTCATTGTTAATTATTCTGCCCTCAAGGCCCTAGCTCTCTGGACAGGACTAGGACTAGCAACCAGGAAGGTTTCTGAAGTACCTCTCCATTGTTCTTAGGCCTACTCCGAGCCAAAGTAACCTTCCTTATCAAATGATTGCTCGGACCACACCCCTGCTATCCTCCCAGTTTAGGCTTACAGTCTAGTCAAGTTCTGTTCCCTCTTAATTATAAAGTCCGTCTTTAATTTGTTTTTGTCTCCTCACATTTTACACATAAGTAGTCAAAAGAAGTCATGCAGCCTGGCAACACGGAGCACACCTTTAATCTCAACCCTCAGGAGACAGAGGCAGGCAGATCTTTTGCATAGGAGGCCAGCCTGGTTACAGGCCAGCCAGGCTATCTACGTAGAGAGACCCTGTCTCAAAAAAGCAAACAAAAAACAAAAATTAAAATAAAGAAGCCATGTAAGCCTCCTCAGTACTTTGCTTAGATTTTTCTTCCATTAAATATTTTAGTTCAGGCTGACAAGATGGCTTGGTGGGTAAAAGGGGCTTACCACCAAGTCTGACAACCTGAGTTTGATCGTTAGGACCTATATAGTGGAAAGAGAGAGACTGACTTTCACAGTTCTCTGACCTCTACATATGTGCCTTCACACACACACACACACACACACACACACACACACACACACACACGACGCATAATTTACACATGTATAAATGTAACAAAAATTTCGTTGGGCAGTGGTAGTGCACACCTTTAATCCCAGAACTTGGGAAGCAGGTAGGCAGATCTCTGTGAGTTCAAGGCCAGTCTGGTCTACAGAGTGAATTCTAGGACAGCCAGGACTACACAGAGAAACCCTGTCTCAAAAAAACAAAACAAAAATCTAGTTGATTGCTTGTAAATTCTGCCTTACATGAAGCATTGGGGCAAAGACACAATCCAGCCAAATTCTTTGTCACTTTATAACAGAATGCTCTTTGCTCCAGTCTCCAGTATCTTGTTCCTCATTTCCATCTGAGACCTCATCAAAATACCTTTTCCTGCCAACTTTGCTACCAGCATTTGGATTACAACCACTTAAGCAATGTCTAAGGTTTAGGCTCTGACTTTGGCTCTTCCAGCCTGCACCAGAATTGCCCTTAGCCCTCCTTTCACAGCAAGCTAGGCTTTTTCTGATTTGTACCTCCCAGCTCTTGCAGGCTCTGCTGGTCAGGCAACCTCTCTCCATCTCCTACTTCTGGAGCTGGGTCCCCATTTCCAAATATCTGTTGGAAGCATTCTACTCTCAATACCAACTTGCCTCGAAATGGGTTTGTGCTGTTATTGAGCTTTTGTTTTTTATTTTATTTTACATATGTGAATATTTTGCCTGTGTGCACATATGTGTACCTCATGAATGCCTGTTGGGGCCCCTGGATTGGGGTTACAGATGATTGTGAGTGACTATGTGGGTGCTAGGAATCAAATCTGTGTTACCTACAAGAATGAAAAGTGCTCTTAAATGCTAAGCCATCTTCTCAGCCCTTTGGACTGTTATTTAAAAATAAATAAATACAACGCTAGATGTGGGTGCTGGAGAAATGGCTCATTAATTAAGAGTATAATACGCTTGCAGGGAATCCACATCCAGTTTCCAATACTGTTGGGTGACACACAACCTCCTGTACTCCAGCTCCAGGGGATCTCCCACCCCCTTCTGGTCTCCACCATCACCTGCTTGCATGTACACACACACACACACACACACACCCCTTTAGAAAAAAAGTGAGTAGTTTTTGTGCACACGTGTAATCCCAACCCTTGGAAGGCTATACTGGCTAGATTTATGTCAACTTGACACAAACTATAGTCATCTGAGAGGAGGGAACCTCAGTTGAGAAAATGCCTCCATAAGATCAGGCTGCAGGGGCTTGAGGGATGAGATCCGCCTGCCTCTGCCTCCACAGTGCTGGGATTAAAGGTGTGCGCCACCACACCCAGCTTCAAGCTCACCTCTTAATATTATAGATCTCGATGCATATTAATTTCTCAAGTTGTAATCATGACTCAGAGGAACCAAGCAACATTCGACCTCTTCTGATTGCCGGCCTGGGCTAGATGGATGACGTGTGGAGTACACACATCTATTGTTCAAGATGCTGAGAACTCAGCTGCGGCCGCTGGGATGGCCAGCATTCTGTGCCTGAGTGCAGCCCCGTCACTTATAATACCTTTTTGTGTGCTTGGCGCAGTGCTAGGCTATATGTGCTGCTGATTTTTTGTTGTAAAAGCCATGAAAATCACTTTGCTTGCCAAAGGAGACATATTCAATATTCATCATGAGCGGTTACTCCTCCCTTGCCAGCTACCATTCTCTCTGTTTTCTTTTAATAACCTTTCTAAGATTGATGCAAATCCTGACATTTTAGAGAGAAAAAGAAGGATTGGGAGGTTTTACTCTAAAAGAAAGAGATCGATGAGTCGTTCAGATCCTGGGTCTGTGGCATTAGAGAAGCGTATTTAATTGGAGATAATATTTTGCTACTCCTAGCACAAATTTATGATAATCTAAAGGAGCTAACTGAATAACTGAAGCACTGAATGGAAGACATTACTTGCAAAGCGCTACTAAATGCTACTCAAACTGACAAGCATTGCAGGCTAAAGGATGACTTAATGCTTTCTCGTCACTCAGCCTTTATTGACAGGCCTTGCTTAGCCCTATTTATACACATTAACATTGTTCTTTTTCTTTTTTGTGATACCAAGGATTAAACCCGGGAGCTTCAGTGTGCTAAATGCATGCTGAGTGATAGCCTCAGGCCTATATACCTTGGCCTTTATCATACACCATGCTTCTGCATTGATAAAAGCAAAATATAAAAGAAATATCTCAGTTGAGGTAATTCGAAATGCCTCCCTAGCCAGCCTGTCTTCCGAGCCACTTTTGTCTCTGAGTCACTGACATCTATATTTTAGCCAGTGCCACCCATACCATCAAGAATACGGTGGATGCAGCCTTCCTCAGGCAGGTCTCCACTGTTTTTGTTTTTGCTGTTATTTTGTTTCTTTCTTTTCTTTTTTTTTTTTTTTTTTGAGACAGCTTTTCTCTGTGTAGCCTTGACTGTCCTGGAACTCAGAGGTGGGCCTGCCTCTGCCTCCATAGTGCTGGGATTAAAATGTGAGATTAACCCTGCCTGCGGTTGTTTTTTTGAGACAGAGTATCACTGTGTAGCACAGGGTCTTGTGCATGCTAGGCCTGTACTCTACCAAGTAAGCTGCATTTCTACCCAGAAAGGTTATACTTATGGGAAAACAAAACAGAAAAGAGCAATAAAAACAAACTGCAGTGACTCCATTGTACCGTCCATCCTACTACATGTACTATGCCTGTAGCATACTGCCTGAACTACAAGACAGTTCGCGTTAGCGAGCCGGGCAAGGGTCCAGATAGTTAAACACACAAAGACCCACAGACAGAGACACGGGTCATCCTTGAAACAAGAATGCCCCTTTTACTGTGCTCAGGGGCAGCTTATATACGGCTCTGGCCACGCCCCAGCTCTCGGGATCTCTCAGCTTCAG
Organism: Ondatra zibethicus; assembly: GCA_004026605.1. Taxonomy (NCBI): domain Eukaryota; kingdom Metazoa; phylum Chordata; class Mammalia; order Rodentia; family Cricetidae; genus Ondatra; species Ondatra zibethicus. The sequence goes on along the minus strand of PVIU01000051.1, from coordinate 288,744 downwards.
GGCCACCAGAAACCACTCTCCTGCCATCAGGGTCTGTGCTCAGAGCAGCTGCAGGCCGCTCAGAGCAGAGGAAAACACGTTTGCAGGAAATTCAGGGACTGGTGGTCTGCAGTCCCCAACACTTCATAATTCAGGATGCTGACCTAAAGGCCTTTAAATAATTTATAAAACAATTAATGAACACAAATGTTGGTGACTATAAAATACTGGCCATAGAGCCAGGCATAGTGATACACGCCTTTAGTCCCATCACTTGGGAGGCAGAGGCAGGAGGCCCTGTGCCTTTGAGCCCAGCCTGGTTGACAGAGCTAGTTCCAGGAAAGCCAGGGCTACACAAGAAACCCTGTCTGGAAAAGAAAGAAAGGAAGGAAGGAAGAAAGGAAGGAAGGAAGGAAGGAAGGAAGGAAGGAAGAAAGGAAGAAAAGTAAGTTTACTCATGGGGAAAATTACTGACAAGAAATCCTGTACCAGAACCAGAAGTCAAAGCAAGCTCTCCCTCCTCACACACAGGGAGCCAGACTGCCTTTGAGATGCCTTCTGCGTGTGTGCGACAGTTTCCTCTGTAATTAAAACCTTCCATTCTAAACCAGGTGGTGGCACACGCCTTTAATCCCAGCACTCTGGAGGCAGAGGTAGGCGGATCTCTGGGTTTGAGACCAGCCTGGTCTACAGAGCTAGTTTCAGGTTATCTAGGGCCACACAGAGAAACTTTGCTCAAAATAAAATAAAACCTTCCTTGTTGGAGGAAAGCTCATTAAGACACAGGATGTTGAAAGGGAGGCCGAACAGTCCATTAGACAGGAAGCTCTTTAAGCTCAGGAAATCACCCAATGGCTTCAGAAAGTCCCTGAAAGTTATCCTTACTTTGTTCTGTCCTCCGTTCCCTATCTGGGGTCAGTGAACATTTTTTCATGTCGATCCAGAAAGGCTGTCACATAATGTTCTTCTAGAAGAAAAAAAAAATGGACTCCAAAGACCCATCTTAAGACTGCCTTCTTTAGGACACTCTTGTCAGACATTTAATCTCTGTGACAAATGCCTAAGAGGAACAATTAAAGGGAGGAAGGGTTTATTATGGCTCGCGGTTTCAGTGGTTCCAGCCCGCAGTCAGCCAGCTTTCAGATCCAAGGCAGCATAGGTGCATCACGCTGGAAGGGGAGGTAGAGGAAGAGCCCTGGCTTACCCTCTTGGCTGCCAAGAAATAGACAGGAGGAAGCCTGGGGAAAGGTAATCCTTCCTAAGGCATGACCCTAGTAACCTGCTTCCTCTGACTTGGCCCCACTGCTAACATCTCCACCACGGATAATGTCACTGAATTATGAGCCCATTAGTATTGTAACCCATGGACTAGTCAGAGTGCGCAAGTGCCAAACACCTGTCAATGCTTAGCTTCACTAGCTGGGTTCCAAACCTTTACCACATGAGCCTTTTAGCATATCCAGACTTCTTCAGAAACAATATGGTAATATTTAACTGGTAACTGACTTCAACTTTCCGGTTATTTTATCTATAGGCATACCAACTCCTTATTGAGATCTGTATGCGTTTGCGCACTTGCTCAAACATGTATGTGCATGTGCACAAGTGTACATGTCAGTACACATAGGTGGTATGCATGTATATGAGGCCAGAAGTTGACACTGGGTATCTTTTACTATCACTCTTCACCTTATCTTGTGACAGAGAGCCTGCCTGAACATGGTGCTTGCTAATTGGCTGCAGTAGCAGCCACTGCGCTCTTAGGATCCATCTGTCTCCACTCTTCTACCACCCAATGATAGGAGTTACAGAAAAGTGTGGCCACACCCAGATTTTGCATGGGTTCTGGAGATCTGAACTCAAGTCCTCATGCTTACACAGCAAGCATGCCCCAACTGAGCCATCTCTCCAACCCCTCAGTGAGATAAAACAATGAAAAAAAATCTTTTGTGTGCACAGTATGTAGCATAATGCCATGGAACAGAAAGAAAACTAACTGAGCCTCTTCCTATTTAAACCTGGAAGAGATGCATAGTACGTGTTGTCTGTAAAGGTGATATCCTAGATTACTTTTCAAAGAACTGAGCCACTCCAGAAAAATCCATTTTATTTGCAGAACTGTTGCATAACCCAGGCCTCCTCTACCTCAGCGGAATGTTCCTGTCATTGCCAAACGTTGCTGGCCTCGTGGAGATTCTTGGCCAGACCTATGGATTGCCAGACCTTGCAGCTGTTTACCCTTCAAGTCCAATTCTCCTATCGCACCAAACCCAACATTTCCTAATGACCTAACAAGAGTGGTCTCCGAGCTAGTTGCCAGTGAGGATGTCACAATTGCTACCCTCAAGCAGTACAGGGCCGATATAAAAACAAGCATCTGAATATCAAAATAGTAAATATAGACTTAAGTGGCAACTTAAGGAATAATAGAGATCACCAAGACATAACACCAAGAAAAAGGCTGTCTGTGTTATCAACACATGTTTTCTGCTCCTAGAACATTGTGCATATTATTTCTGCACATCCATATCTTTCTGCCTAAAATGTGGTCTTCTCAGGACCGCCCTTTCTTCTAAAAGGAAGAGGCTTGGCTTTGTCTAAGACAGTGCAGTAAGTACAGCTGGGAACAGTGGGACTTGCCCGTCCTTCCAATATTCAGAAGGAAGAGACAAGCAGATCTAGAGTTCATGGCCAGCCTTTGTTGCATAGTGAAACCTTGTCTCAAAAGTGCAAAAACCAAAGCTAGTCCGAACAGAAAAGTTCGGTAGCCACTACCTCCTCTTCCCCTCCTGCTTTCCTCTTTCCTGCCGACCTCTCGCCTGCGGCTACTTTATTCATTTCTTTATGAGAATGAATGTCATCCCATTCCAGGTCTTCAATCAATGTGTTCTAAAAGGAGAGAAAGCCTGAGAGTATGAGTCAACTTTATTCCTGGTACTGAACCCTGTTTGTTCTTGTATTAGTTGCCCTGAGGAACAGGGAAGAGAAATGCAACTTCGGCTTCTCCGGCTATTAAAAGGAAATGATTGGCAGTCAACCCGTTTGACCGAGTGAGAAGGAAGAGTTTGCACACTGAGCTCCTGTTAGGCTGCACACTGGAACTTTTGAAGTATTTATTTTATAATTGCTTACTGTGTGCTCCCCTTGCCTTCATTAATCTTGGCGCTGGCTTCTTAGGCGCAAAGAGAGTTCAGCTACCCCCAAGAAATCTCCCAAGTAGCTTCCTGGTGGCCTGGTAAGTGAAATGCTCTCCTTCATCTTTGCCAGGTAGAGTGACTCTCACTGACCTGCTCCCTCTTGTCCCCCCCTCCATAGCACAGCGGTTTGTGTAGGCGCCAATGTCCTGATTAGAACACAGCCTTCTAAAGGATGGGGTGTAGCTCAGTGGTGGAACACTTGCCTTGCAAATGTGAGGTCCTGGGTAGGATCCTCAGCCCTGGAAAAACAAAACAAAAAAATCTCTTAGAGTTAAGGTCAAGAATTCATTTCTTGAGGCTGGAGAGATGACTCAGTGGGTAAGAGCGTTGACTGCTCTTCCAGAGAAACTGGGTTCAACTCCCAGCACCTGCATGGCAGCTCACAGCTGTCTATAACTCCAAGATCTGAACCCTTACACAGACATATATGCAAGCAAAACACCAATGCACATAAAATAAAAATAAATATGTATAAAGAAGAATTCATTTCTTATGTATCTTCATCCCTTGTTCATATCAAATTCTGCAGTACAAAGGTTTGTTTTTACAGTCAATCAATCGATAAATTGACCAGACCTTGGTAAAATAAGTCTGTTACTATTGCCTGACTTTATTAAACTGTATCATTACTATATGCCAGTTCATTAAGAGTTTAAAAAAATGGCTGGGAAGTAGTAGGACACTCCTTTAATCCAGGAGGCAGAGACAGGTGGATCTCTGTGAGTTTGAGGACCGCCTGGTCTACAGAGAAAGTTCTAGGACAGATTCCAAAAATTACACAGAGATAGCTGTCTTTAAAAACAAAAACAAAACAAACCAGAAAAGATGACAAGGACCTTCAAGCAGGCTCAGTGGATAAAGGTGCTTGCTGCAAAGCCTGGCGATCTGAGTTTGATCAGAGAACGGATGTGGTGGAGGGAAAGAACCAAGTTCTGTTGACCATCCTCTGACCTCCACCTCTGCAGGTGTGCTGTGGCACAGGCTCTATTCCACTCTACCTCCCCCCAAAAAGAAAAAAAAGTGACAGCAGTAGTTTCTTGTAATAAATCACTAACAACTCCCATGATAGGCAATGACAAGCAGACACAGGGTAAAGGCTCTTGTGGGGAGTGAGCAGTTGTCAGAGCCGTGTTCGAACCAATACAGCCAAGGGAGCCTTGCAGAACCCCCCCCCCACCCAGCAGCGGTATCTCTGTGGCCTTTCTGCAGTCAGCAGACAGCCTCTGAAGGACCTTGCTCAGGAGCTCACCCCGTGTTCGCACGCTGTGAATGGAGAAGCCTGTAACCCTGAGAGGCTCCCTGACAGGGCTGCTGAGAGACTGACCAGATGTACGAGGAATGCCTGTGCTCTTCGCTGACTGCCTATTTTGGCCATCTCCCTGCTTTGAGACGATGTTGCGGAGGGGTCAGAGGCTTGAGCCAAGCCAAAGATATAGGGGAAAGATCTGGAATCTACCTCAGTGGGTAGGGCCCATTAAGACGAAGGGGAGTGCACTGTGGGGAATGCCCAGAAAAAACAAACCTATTGGAAGGAGCACAAGGGGCCAAATCTTCCCACTTAGTTAACCCTCAAGCACTGATGGGAACGTCAAGCATTTCAGCATGTAAATGTTGGATGGAGCAAGAAATGGTAATGCATCTCCCTGTCTTGAGTAAGCGGACTTGACAGTCTGCACCCCTCCTTGGTCTGCAGTGAAGAAGTAGTGAGTGCTTCTTCCAGCCACATCTGGAGATCTCTCCAAGAAGAGGCTGCGGATCATCAAGTGTATTCAGCGTTCTGTGGCCCAGAGCTCTCTACCTAGGTGTCTTTCCACCCTGCGGGGAAGAGTTGGGAAGAATGAGTCTCAAAAGGCAGGGTCTTGGCTGGGGAGGAGTGCCACAGGGCTATAAGCCCAGCACTCTGCAGGCTGCACAGGAGGACTGAATTGGAGGCCACCCTGAGCTGTAAAGCGAGACTATGCCTCAACAAAACAAAACAGAGCAGAACAGAACCACCACAGCAAGCCTTTGGCTCCCACTACCCTGCCCTGTGTGGGAGCCCAAAAGTGCAGGGAAAAAACTTCCCCCAGGGCTCATAAGGCCCTATCCCTCCCTGAGGGACTATTGGCAGTTAATGGTTGCTAGAGAAGGAAGTCATTTTCTCCTGTAGGGTAATCACTGATAAACTGCCCAGGCTAACCACCCAACTGTGCTCATAAAAGCAACCCTACCTAACACTAAACTCTCTCTCTCTCTCTCTCTCTCTCTCTCTCTCTCTCTCTGTCCTTGAAAATAGGAGGGAGTGGGAGAAAGATAAAGGAAAGTAATAGTACAGTGTGGTGTCGCACGTCTTTACTCCTAGCATTTGGGAGGCAGAGGCAAACAGATCTCTGTGAGTTCGAGCCCACTTTGGTCTACATAGGGAGTTCTGGATCACCCCAGACTACATAATGAGACTATAGACATATAAAGAAGAGGAGGAAAAGGGAGAGAAGATGAAGGTAAGCTGTATGGATCAGCAGTTTGCAAGAGTGCTTGCTGCTCTTGTAGACAACCTGAGTTTGGTTCCCAGCACCCAGATCAGGCAGCTCACAACGGCCCGTAGCTCCAGCTCCAGGGCTCCAGTGCCCTCTTCTGGCTTCTGAGAGGACCTGTACTCACGTGTACATGCCCACAAGAGGACACACACACAATTTAAAAACAAAAGCCAGGGGTGGCGGTACACTTCTTTAATCACAGCACTCCAAAGGCAGAGGTTGGCAAATTCTTGTTCATTTGAGGACTATGCTGGTTGGTTTTATGTCAGCTTGACACAAGCTAGAAGTGGGGTCCTGAATTGAGAGAATGACTCCACAGATATGGGGAATTTTCTTGACCGTTGACTGATGTGGGTGGGCTAGGTCACTGTGGGTAGTGCCATCACTAGGCTGTTGATTCTAAGCACCATAAGAAAGCAGGCTAGGTGAGCCATGAGGGAGCAAACCATTAAGCGGCACTCCTCCAAGGCTTCTGTTTCAGTTACTGCCTCCAGGTTCCTGCTTGGGTTTCTACCCTGACTTCAACCTTCCATGATGGATTATGACATGTTGCTTTTGGCCATGGTGTTTCATCACAGCTGAATAAACCCTTAGACAGGGCCAGCCTGGTCTACACAATAAGTTTCAGTGAATCCAGGTCTACATAGTGAGACTCTGTTTCAAAATTAAATAAATACATAAGACTAGCTAAATCAATAAAAGTAAATACTTTTAAAACAGTGGGTTATGGGTTCTTAAACTGACCAAAACTCATTATGTACATATATATGAAATTGTCAGAGAATAAATAATAAAGCTACAAGCAAACCTGCTCCCATAGAATCTACATACTCTGAAAGTTCAAGAGAGGTAAAGGGTTTGTCTATACTATTTCCCCACTGTGCAAAGTGTTGTATAACATGCACAGGCAGGGGGTCATCCTTCCCTTGTGTTTTAAGCTCTGACATGACCTGGTTCCAGGGATCTGGCAGTAGTCATTCTCCTTAAAGTCCTGGCTGCCCTAGCTGGTAGGACTTGGAGCCTTGTCTTTCACTGGTTGTCAGCAGGAGACTCCCAGCATGCTAGAAGCTCCGCATGAGAGCAGGAGCTACTGCTGTTGCTGTAGCCGCAAGAAGAACTGTGGCCAAGAGCCAAGAACCAGAGCCGCCGCTTGCTGTGTGCAGCGACTCCCCCAGAGCTGGCACAGCCAGGGAGTCTGCAGAGCCATGTAAATCTTTCTCCAAGCAGCCTGTCTCTTCGGTAGCTAGAAAAACAATGTTTGTTATCCTTTGCTTTTCAGTAGACAGGCAAAAATCTCATGGCGACAGTCTCTGTTTCTGAAGCTTGGGAGCCCACCCAGCAAAACCTTCTGAAATGAAGGAGCAGCGCCCTCCAGTCAGTCCTGTCTCTTAGGCTGCCGTCAGGATTGGGAGCCTCAAGAACTTGGAACCAACTTGCCCAGTTTTAAGCCCAGAAAACTGAAAGTCAGTGCAGAATAGATCTGTAGAATATTCAAAGATTTAGTTAGTAAAGGGGAACCATGGCCCCATGGCCAGCAAGATGATGCTGTGAATGTGGATAAAAATTGACCTCAATTCAAGAAAGGACACAGCAATCAGAACCAGAGCTGGTGAGCCCAGGAGGCTTAGGACCAGAGAGGGTCTCAGAGCAAACACTGAGTGTGTTTATCCAGGGGCTGGTAAGTAAGAGATTACCTTCCCCTGTTCAGTTCTCAAGGCAAGTAAATTGATGCCTTGGGGCTCATGGACTTGATTTTGTCATGACCTGCAATACCCATTACATAAAACAGACGTCCTAGAAGCAAATGAGAAGAGATTCCCTTGCTTCTGACTCCCAGCTGGCAAACAAATGACCTTGGTCATCCGGCTTTGGGGTGTGAATGTTTTGGTCCTCAGCCTATATGTCTCTTTTTGTATCTATTCATAATTTTATGGCTAAACTGCTATTGTGACTTTAAATACCAGCCTCTGGGACTTTGAACCAGCTCTAGGAAACAAATTTGCAGCCTAGGTGTTAACAGATTGGGTTTAAAAAACAAACAAACAGAACTCATCCTGTAGTCTCAGGCTGACCTCAAATTTGTAGCGATTCTTCTGCTCTAATTTCCCAAGTGATGGATGGATTTACGGGTGTAAACTGCCATACGCAGTAAGGCAGATTGAACTTTTAAACATGTATGACTGAGCATCAAAACCTCACCATGGTGAAATCATGCCACACAGGACCTGTTGGGGGATCGGAAAGTCTTTGATTAGGTCGTAGCCAGAATGACTGCTAGTCTAACAAAGTCCCCAAGCATAGGGAGGGTCCCCTCAGTGTGCAAGGATCAGCAGGATATAATTGTGTTTGGAATCCTGGTCTGGGATCTGACTTTGTATACCTCCTTCCCTCTATATTCTCTTTAAGCAAATCCTCCAGTCTTTCTCTGCCTCTGTCTTCTCATCTATGAACTGGGGATGACAAAGTGATATCTTGGAGGGAGTGGACAGCATGCTAAGCAGTGCATGTGTTACCTAACCTGCTGGATGCTCAGCATGAACTAGTTTTTCCATTTTCTTTTTGAGAGAGTCTCTCTATATAGCTCTGGCTGTCCTGAAACTCACTCTGTAGACCAGGCTAGCCTTGAACCCACAGAACTCCTCCTGCTTCTGCCTCCAGAGTGTTGGGATTAAAGGCCGCTATTTAATTTTAGAGATAAGCCTAGACAGACACCCCAAACTTTTGAGCTCAAGCGATCCTCCTCCTGCCTCATCCTCCCGAGTGAGAGGGACCACCACACCCAGCTGTTTCTCCATTTTGCTCCCATGAGATGCTATCACTGTGCTAACTACTAATAAATTTGTTCAAAGTTGAACTCTCGGCAAGAAATAGAACCAGAACTGAGAATTAATCAGGCCCAAGCTTATGTGTTTGACAAGCAAGTTAAACAGTCTGACAGTTTAATAAACACACAAGAAAGTGTTGTTGCCTTTAAAGGAACAGGCTTGGAAGGCTGTATATTATTCCTATTTGGAAACTTTTGCGGGGGACTTACCTATGAAACCTGTGATATGCTGTGGGGTTTACTGTTGTTATTTTGTTTTACTTTTTGAAATGATTTCATGTGGTCCAGGCTGGCCTCAAACTCATGAGGTAGCTAAGGATGACCAAGAACTCCTTGCCTTTACCTAACCTTGCCTAACCTTTTGGGGTTACAGACATGTGACACTAAGCCTGCTGTTGTAGGTGCTGGGGATTGAACCCAGAGTCTTATGCATGGTAGATAAAACTATCCCAACAGAGCTATATCCCCAGCCCTTTTGAGAGTTTTTGGTTTTATTTTGTTTTGTTTTGACATAGGGTCTATTAAGTAATACTGGCTAGCCTTAACTTACTATGTAAGGGAGAGTAGCCTAGAACTCACAGAGATTCATCTGCCTTTGTTTCCTGGTGCTGGGATTAAAGGTGGGTGCCACCTTTAATTTTTTTAATTTTAATTTCTGGATTTTTATATGGGTGCTGGGAATAGTCATCAGGCTTACTTGGTAAGCCCTTTTATCTACTTTTATCCTGGGTCAGTTCATTATTCATTTGGGGCAGGGTTTCACTTTGTAGCCCAGGCTCGGGCTGGCTTTTAATTCACCATGTAACCCAGGCTGACTCGAACTGGCAAGGATCGATCTGCCTCAGCCTTACAGTTTTGGGCTATCACGCTCAGCTTGAACCTTAACTTTTTTCTTAAATTAGTATTATTACAATTATTTATTTGGATCAGTGGCGGCATGAGTACAACAGAAGACAGCCTGGTGTGGTAGCGCAGGCCTTTAGTCCTGGTACCTGGAGGCAAAGGCAAGCCGATCTCTGAGTCTGAGATCTATATAGCAAGATCCAGGCTAGCCAGGGCTACACAGTGTGGCAGCCTTCTCTCTCCTAAAAAGGAAACACAACAACAACAACAACAACAAAGAAACCAGAGGATGCCAGGGAGTGGCACACACCCTTAATTCCAGCACTGGGGAGGCAGAGGCAGGCAGATCTCTGAATTGGAGGCCAGCCTGGTCTACAGAGGAGTTCCAGGACAGTCAGAGCTATACGGAGAAACCCTACCTCAAAAAGAAAGAGGAAGAGGAGGAGAACTTGGGGGAGTCGTCAGGTCTCTCTACCATGTAGATCTCAGGGCTCCAATTCATGTAAGCCAGGCTTGGCAGCAAGCACCTTTTTCTGCTGAGTCATCTGGCTGGCCCTTGAAGCTTACTTTTGTTTTGAGATCGGGTCTCTTGTATGCCTCTGGCTGGCCTGGAACTTGCTAAGTAGACCTGCAGACTGGCCTCAGATTCACAGAGATCAGTCTGACTCTGCTTCCCAGGTGCTGGGATGAAAGGCGTGTGTTACTATGCTCTGCCTTCAGTAAGCTCTTAAGATGTCAACAAATTCATTTATGTCCTGGACTGAACATGTCCTAGAGCATGTTACATGGTTCCCTATGCCATTTACTAAACAGAATGGAATATAATTAGCCCTTTTTATAATAAATAAGATTGGAATCTAAGGAAATAAGAATAATGAGGAGTAAGGTTTTGAAGTTGACAGGTAAGTTTCATCTTGCTTCTCTTAGTTACAGGTGTGGACTTTGACAAGTTTCTAAGTCTGTGACTCATTCTTGAATGGAAAAAAAAAAGACATAAAAGGAGGACATAACTACTCCTAAGTATGGTGGAGGAGAAGGTTTATTGTAGACATGAGGGAAAGCATAGCCAGAGGCAGACATCTTGGAGAGTTCAGAGTAGACATGACCAGTTAACTGGACTGGGCCATGTGAGGATCGGGGAGAGAGGGGAACCAGGAGTAGTGGCCAAGAGGGCAAAAGACCAAAAAGGTAAAAAAGAACAACATAGTCAAATTGCTGGGTTAAATAAGAATCAGAGAAGGGAAGGGAAGCCCAGGACCTGGGCTGGAGAAGTTTAGGTACAGGGTGGGGTCTGCCCAGCCAGGAGAACACAGTAGCAGGTAGGGAATGAGGGATGCTGGGAGAACCTAACAGTCAGCATCCATTCTGATATGTTAATAGGCACCTCAGTTAGCGATTTGTCTTGGGTTTGAGACCTAACAATTCTGGGCTGTCAATTGGGGATATTTGTGCCTAGTACACTGAGTGAATATTAAGTGTAAGAAGTTAGTAAAGCGTACTTCTGGATGTATCTGTGAGAGCATTTCCAGAGACAGTTGGTACTTGGGACAGTGAATGATGGGGAAAGGTCTGTCCAGTATGATGGAGTCTGGATGGAACAAAGTTAGAAGGAGATGAAGCCAACCCATGTGCACGAGTTCAGCTGTTACTGAACTAGTGTGTCTACTCCTGCTGCCATCGACACAGCCACCAGAGTCCAGTCTTTTCAACCTTCCAACATGGACCCACACCAAACCACTCTCCAGAGAGCATTGCTTCAGGCTCCCACTGGAGCTGTGTCATTGGTTTCCCTTGTTCTGAGGCCCCTGGTTTCTTGAACTGAGAAGCTCCTGAGTTCTCTGGCTCTCCAGCACACAGACAGCCATTGTTCTACTACCCAGCCAAGAGTGAAGTCCATTTAACAAGTCTCTATGTTTACATTCTATTGGTTCTGTTCTTCTGGAGAACTCTAATATAGCAAGTGTTTTTATCAGTTTGTTGATGGCCTTCGGTGTTATCAGTGGGTGAGTAGCTCTACTGTGCACTGTCACTGTGCTCTGAGTCATCTGGATGGACTCTGTTCTTGTTTCATTTTGTTGTTTCGAGACAGAATTTCTCTGTGTAGCTCTGGCTGCTCTAAAACTCTCTTTGTAGACCAGGCTGGCCTCAAACTCACAGAGATCCACCTGCCTTTGCCTCCCAAGTGCTGGGATTAAAGGCGTGTGCCACCACCACCTAGTATCTCTTCTATCTACATGCACTAACATCTCTGCTTTATTTTCTGTCTGCTTATTTTGTTTTCAGTTATTTTGCATTTTCTTTGTTTGGGGGGCACATGTGTCACAAAAGTACAGATGTTAGAGAAAAACTTGTAGACGTCAATTCTTTCCATCAAGTGGGACTGGGGATAGACCTCAGGTCGTCAAGCCTGTCAGCAAGCATCTTTACCTATTGGCGTCTTTCCGGCTTCTATTTTGAACTTTTCAGGCAGAGTAGCCGTGTAACCCGTGCTGGCCTTGAACTCACTATGTAGGTAAGGATTATCTTGAACTCTTGCTCCTCCTGCCTCAGGCTCACAAATGCTGAGATTACAAGTGTAGACCTTGTTTTTGTGAATGGGCCCTGTAGCCAAGGTTGGCCTCAAGATTACTAAACAGCAAAGGATGACCTTGAATTTCAGATTCTCTTGCCTCTATTTCCCTACATTTTTGGTTTGTGTGTGTGGTGCTTGGAATTAAACCTGTGTCTTTGTGCAGCTTTATACAAGAACTCTTATCAACTGAGCAGCATCTACAGTCCAATCTTGATAGTTTAGACAATAAAATATATTAAGCTGGGCACACCTTTTAATTCCATATTTGAGAGGGTGAGGCAGGCAGATCTCAGTGAATTTGAAGTCAGTCTGCTCTACATAGTGAGTTCCAAGACAGCCAGAGCTACATAGAGAGACTCTGTCTCAGAAAACAACAAAAACCCAGGTATGGTGGCACACGCCTTTAATCCCAGTACTTGGGAGGCAAAGGCAGGTGAATCTCTGAGTTCAAGGCCACCCTGATCTACAAAGCAAGTTCTAGGATAACCAGGACTACACAGAGAAACCCTGTCTCAAAACAAGCAAACACACACACACACACACACACACACACACACACACACACACACACACACACGCTAGTTGCTAGCATTCAGGAGAAACTAAAAAAACACTTCATATTATCTTTATTACTAAAATAGAGTTTACATATAAGCAAGGGGAAAAAACCAGAACTATGGGCCAGGCATGACATTGTACACCCATTATCTCAGCACCTGGGAGAGGAGTAGGTACAGAAAGATCAGGAGTTCAAGGCTACCTTCCTTTACATAGTAAGTTTGAGATCAGCCTGGGCTGCAAAAGACCCTGCACCAAACAAGCAAATAGAAACCCAAAAGAAACAAGCAAACAAAACACACACACACACAAATTGCAAAACATTCTTCTTTTTTTTTTAAAAAAAATTTAGTTAGTTAATTAGTTGAGACAAGATATTACTATATATGACCCAGTCTGGCCCGGAACTCACTAGGCAGTTCAGGCTAGCCTCAATTTTTTTGACAGTCCTGCTTCAGCCTCATCGGTGCTGGGATTGCTAGCTTGCTTTGTGACTTCTGGCTTACTTCCAGATCTGCCTCTCTGGCACAGCTTTTCAGAGTTTTGGTAGTTACTCATCTGTCCCAAATAAGTTATCAGCAGGGCCTCATTCTGATTTTTCAGAGCACGTGGAATGAAGGGATGTGTTCACGCCATGAAATTCATAGGAAATTCCTCGAATAGCTCAGGTGGGGGAATCTTCTCTCCAAAATCGAGGACGTGCGATTCCGCCAACGAATCCCGGTCAATATGGAAAAGAAATCAAAGGGTGGGGTGTGCCTGCAAAGGCCTTACATCTGATCTTCAGACATTGTTTGTCTGGTTATTTTTTTATTAATCTGAGGTTTGTTTGTGAGAAAAATTCCTGACCTGGCAAAAATTCATAGTAATTACTCAGGAGAAAGGAACGAGAAGAAACGAGCAAACAAAAAACTGCGTTAATAAGGTGGGGGAACCTGAGCACAGGGCTTCAGTGGGAGAAAGACGAGCCGTCTAGAGAAGGCCCACCCAAGTGCTTTTGATGTTTGACCAATTATCTTATTATTCTTCCTGCTATAGATGCAGCTGCAATTTATGTAACAGGATGTTTAAAAAGATGAAAGAGAAGGTGTAATGGGGTTCGGAGGTGATAAGAGCTCCTAGAATATGTATTTATGGACGTTTAGAGTATAAGTTCCCGTACATTCTTAGAATAAACCACCTGTTTGTTTTTCTTTTCATAAGAGCAACAACTAAAAATTGGGCTTCAATATGGCCGCTTCCTGCGGCAAGCAATATAGGAACAACAGCAAAGAGTGCGAACAAAGAGCATTGCTGAGGGGGTTGGAGGTGGTTCAATCTGTGGCCCCCACTGGTTCTTAATTAGCTTTGAGCTTTGGGTCCAGAATGTTTCATCTTTGTATTATACAAGGGTTGGAATTTATTTGGTTTCAACCTGTTTATCAGAAAATGGATTCTTCTATTGTTCAAGAACGAGAATTTGTGGGGAATTCGTGACCGAAATCACCCAGTGTGAAGATGAAAGCAAAAAAATAGTTTTGGTGAATGGTTTGTGGGACAAAAGTTGAAATGAGTTGAACTGACTGTGTTCAGAAGGTTCTGTATTTGCTGGGCATGCTTCTAATCCTACCTCTGCAGAGGCAGAGGCGGGTGGATCTCTGAGTCTGAGTCTGGTTTACATAATAAGTTCTAGGCCAACCAGAGCTATATCGTGAGAACCTATCTTAAAACAAACAAAATCTTCTCTAGGTATCTTAACTAGAGTGACTCACAGGGATTGGAGACTCCTGCTGGGTGTGTTGTCAAATCTTAGAACAAATGGGTGCTGGACACCCCATAAAAAGAGTCTTTAGCAGCACCCTGTAAAAAGAGTCTTTAGAACACATTCTCAGAATTGCTGTCAGCATTTATGGATTATTTGCTAATTTCAATTATTTCTCTTAGCAGCCTAGGCAAACGGTACACCCCTCCCCTGTGTGTGTATATTTGTTCATAGTTGCACATAGGTACAGTATATATATCAACATTTTTCTGTTTGAGATTAAATTGTTGGAGTAATGACTCTTTCCCATAAATCCCTCAGTATGTATTCCTTAAATATGATGGCATTTTCAACCAGGCAGTGGTGGCACACATCTTTAGTCCCAGCACTCGGAGGCAGAGGCAGGCAGAGTTCTGTGAGTTCCAGGACAGCCAGGGTTACACAGAGAAAGCCTGTCTCAAAATATCAAAATCAAGCAAACAAACAAACAAACAAACAAACAAACAAAAAAAGGGTATTATCTTTCATAGCTACAATACAAATACGAAGACTAAGAAGTCAATTCCAACTAAATCATAATTTCCAATCTATAAGTATCATTAAAATATTGTTCCATTGTCCCAGAAACATTATAGTACATTGCATTCCGGATCATAGATCACAACCACTTGTCAAGTGTCTTTGGTGGTACAGTGAGTTGTGCCAAGTCCTGAAGTATGCTAGGCAAGCACTCATTCACACTTGTACTTTCTCGTCTGGAGTAGATTTTCTGCATTCAGGGCCATGACATATTGAAGACATTTGTAGAATGTCCTATCATGGGTTAGTGTTTCCTCATGATTAGACTCAGGTTATTCTTAGCAGGAATACAAGTGGTGGCACTATTTATAATCGCAGAGACTGATTTGTTGCATTGCTGCTTAAGTTAATTGTGACTGTCAAATGACTTGGTCAAAGTGGTGTCTCCCAAGTTTCTTGACGTCAAGGGCAGTGGTTTTTCCTTTGTTTGTTTGTTGTTGCTCGGCTTTGTTTTGTTTTGTTTTTCAAGACAGGGTTTCTTTGTTAGCCTTGGCGGTGCTAGAAGGAGCTCTGTAGGCCAGACCATTTTAAAAGGAGAATAAGGGTATTTTAATGTATTTCAGGGCAATTAGAAGTGTTTAGGGTCAGGGGCCTCAAATTTATGGAGATCTGCCTGCCTCTGCCTCTGGAGTACTGGGATGTGCCCCACTACCACCACCCGGTGTGTTTTTCTTTCGTAGTTGATTGACACTTTGTTGGGAGGTAATTTGAGACAATATAAAGAGCCTGCATCTCATCCAACTTGTGTTCACTGGGTTTAGCATCCCGTGATGACTTCCTGTCTCTTCCGCTCAGATCTGGGACTACACACATGCATACATCCTTTCTGTAACTCCACTTGCTGACAGTGAGAAGTGAGCCACATTCTTCACTACTGTACCCAATAGCTCTTGCACCCGGGACCAGTATCTTCTTTCTGGTTCACTTCGGTATGGTTCCTATGATGCTGAATAAAGACACAGCATAGCTCACTCCATCTAAACTGGCCTATTCACTTGGACAAATCAAAGCCCTTCAGGAAAGTCTGCTTGTACTAAAGATCCTGTAGAAAACACTATAAAGTGTACCCAAAATGTAGATTGGGGCAGCGGTCCCTGTGGCCATTGTTTGGTCCCTCCCCTTGAGAGTGTGTTCTGCTAAAAGTGCTGTCTTTTATGCCATTCTCTGTGTTTCTCATGAAGGCTTTTAACACAAGGACTAAGGAGACAAGGGGGGTCTGGACCAAGATCCCAGTGACACTGTCATTTTGAAGTCATCCTATACACACACTGATTCTAGGCCACTAGCACCTGATGTCAGTTATATATAGCCAATGCTCTCCAGATCCGATGCTGCCCTGCTTCTTTGGGACCATGATGTTGGCTGCTTCAGCCTGTGATGTCTTTCGTAGACATTCAAACTGTCAAAATTACCCTTCACCCCAACTTGGTTCTACACAGAGAAAGGCATGACAAATCTGAAAGAGATGCTTAGAATCCTAATGCTTCACGGGATTGCATTGAAAACACACCACACCACACACACACACTTTGTAAGGCAGGTCTCATAGCACAAGCTACTGTAGTAATGGCGTGGTGGGCCGTGTTCCCAGAGCCCAGCTAGCTTACACCCGAAATGACCAGAAGGAAACTGTATTAATTAAATTACTGCCTGGCCCATTATCTCTAGCCTCTTATTGGCTAACTCTTACATCTTGACTCAATCCATTTCTAATAATCTGTGTAGCACCACGAGGTCGTGGCTTACTGGGAAAGATTCAGCGTGTCTGACCTGGCAGCTTCATGGCGGCAGCTCTCTCCCTGCCAGCCTTCTCTCTCCCAGCATTCTGTTCTGTCTACTCTGCCTACCTGATTTCTGCCTTATCAAAAGGCCAAGGCAGTTTTCTTTATTCAACCAATGAAAGTAACACATAGAAAGAAGGACCTCCTACACCAAGCTACTTTTTTGTAGCTGAAGGTGACCTTGAACCCCGATCCTTCTGCTTTCGCCTCCCAAGTGCTGCAGTTGCAAGCATGTACCACCGTATTCAGCTTGCATGTCCTGGTTGATTCTAGCTTTCGTAATCTTGATTCAAGCAGGAATCTGGTCTGTGTCCAGAATCTCTTCTCCCTTTCAGCCCTGCCTAGCAGCCTTTTCTTCCCATAGAATGAACTTTTCTTCCCATTGTATGAGCTGCCAGAGTATATTAGCTTGAACTCTCTAAACACTGCCTAAATCATTTTGCTACTCTCTGGAATTACATGCATCGATGGGAAATTTGAAAATCATCTGGAAGACAGAAGACTGTACCACAGCTGCAGCAATCCGCTCCCAAAGATTTGATCCAAAGAAAAGAATTCTGTTTTGAGCCTAAAGATTTGATCCAAAGTAAAGAATTCCTTTGCTAGGTGAGGTGATAAACATGTCTGAAATCCCAGCACCCAGGAGGTGGGAACAGGAGGACCTGGAGTTCAAGGCTAGTCCCCCCCAAAAAGGAAGAAAGACAGAGAGGGTAGGAAGAATGAAAGAGGAAGATAGGGAGAAGGGGAGGGAGGCAGTGGGGAAAAAGGAGGGAAGGAAGGAAAGAAAAGGAAAAGGGAAAAAAGTAAAGACTCCGACGAACCTGCTGGCTGAAGGAGAGAAGGGTCTGGAAAGCCCTGAACCACAAGCAATTGTAATGACACCATTGGTCATTCTGACTCATTAGAGGCCATCAGCAAGGCGTAAATGTTATTTTCTTTTATCAACAATGCTAATCTGTCCCTAATATATCATTTTCTCTCTTCTCTTGTTTCTGATGAGTGCATCTAAAGGAGAACTGACTGGGGCTAGCCAAGTAGTCTGTGGCTATGAGACTAAGAGGCATTAGCGTATTTGTACATGGAATAAGGCCAGTACTTGCTAGCACTGATGCCATTAACATTTCTCCCCAGCTATGGAGCCAGTTACACACAGACTAGTTAGCAGGTACGCATTTTATTATTATGTATCTAACATTTAATTACTTGCATTGAGATAAACATCTCTCGATTACATTAAAGATATACATGTAAGATTATGTGCAAGACAGGTAACTATGAATTGGAGCCAGAATACATTAAATCATCAGTATTAAGATATGAATAATAGGCCGTCTATTATGACTACTGAAATTGTTTCCCGGCTAGTGTTTGCCCAGCATGTATGAGGTCCTAGGTTTGATCCCTAGCACTCAATAAACTGGGTATGAGCCTATAAAATTCTAGCACTTGAAAGGCAGAGACAAAAGGCTCAGGAGTTCAAGGTCATCCTTGGCTACACAGTTAAGTTTCAGGCCAGCCTACACTACTTGAGACCCACCCTGTCTTTTAAAAAAAAGTTTTCTTTACTTGACTGTACTTAAGCTTCATGAAGGATGGAGTTTTGCTTATAACTCTATTTCTAATATCCAGTACCTATGCCTGACACACAGTAAAGATTTAATATTTAGTAACTATTTGTTGAACAAATGAAAATAGTTTGGGGCATAACAGAAGGAATTAGAAACTACTACACTAAAACCTGAAGGAATTATTGGCAAAGAGAAGTAGGGAACAGAATTGCTGGAGAGTCCCTCAGAATGATTCCTGCCAGAGAAGGGCTTCCCTCCCTCCCCCTCCTCCTCTCCTTCCCTCCCCCCTCCACCTTCAGTAATTCAAAGGCTCCCTAAGATGATAAGCCTTTCTAAGAACTGACCTAGATCCTTAAATAGACACTTAAAAATTTCATGTGTTTTGGGAGTAGCTAAGGGAGTGCCTGAGACTTGAAGTTTCAAGGGGCACATTTTAAAAGGAGAAGAAGGTGTTTTAATGTGTTTGAGTGCAATTAGAAGGGTTAGGGTCAGGGGTCTCAAACTCAAATGCCTTCAGAGAGGCCAGCAGCTTAACAAGGTGAAGCAATTAGATAGAATACGTCAGGATCTTGGAGTCTGAAGATGCCAGTAGCTGCATACACCTGCACCTCCTAAAGACATTAAAGGGTCAATGAGATTGGTTGGTGGGTAGATGCGCTTGCTGAAGTCTAATAACCTGAGTTTGACTCCTGGAACCTGTATAAAACTAGAGTCTTCTGACCTCCATGTGGGTTCTGTGGTACACACACACACACACACACACACACACACACACACACACACTAAATAAAATAACTGTACTATTTACTGCATCTAGTAGACTTACACTGTCTTGTGCAGTGACTGTATGGAGAAGAGGATGAACCTATAAAGGGACATGTGTCTTGCTCACATTTAGTCTTTTGCCAGACACATCTCAGAGAGCAATACCCTTCAGAAGAACTGTCCCCAGGCAGTTCTGTCACAGGTGGGCCCAGTGGAGTGCTGGGCAGCATGCGATGTAGAGGCAGTCTGGGGACTGGCGGGGGGGGGGTTCACATGTATGTGTGAGTGCTTGTGCACTGTGTGAATGTGAGTGTGGAGAATTAAAGTTGGTGTTGGCTGTCTTTGATTATACCCCATTTTATTTATTGAGGCAGGACATTTCACTGACTCTAGAGCTCAAGAATCCCATCAGCCTGGTTTGCTAGCTCATTCCTGGGGATTCCATCTCTGTCTCCTGAGTCCTGGCATTACAGGTGATTGCTACACCTACCTGTTTTTTTATGGGGGTTCTGAGGTTCCAAACACACCTCATATTTGCATGGCTTTCTCCCACTGAGCCATCTCCCTAGACACCCCCCTCTAAAAATGTATGTATATGTATGATATACGTGTGTTTAATATGTATATGTGTGTGGGTGTGTGCATGAGTGAAGGCACATTCCAGCCACAGTACACGTGTGGAGGTCAGAGGACAACCTCAGTGTCAGTCCTTACTTTCTTCCTTGTTTTAAGGCGGAGCCTCTTGTTAACTAAAGTGTATGTTGGGCTAGGACATCAATGACAGGGATTTTCCTGTCCTCACTTTCCATCTCACTGTAGGCATACTGGGATTACAGATATGCACTACTGCATCCAGTTTTACATGGGTTCCAGGGAGGCAAAGTCTGGTCCTCAGTGATCAACGGACCATCTCCCCAGCCCAGCTATTTGTTCTCCCACGGCCTTTCCTGAGAGCATTCTACATCATTACTGCTGGCACAGCAAACAAAGCTATAAAGGCTAATTGGTGTCAATTTGACTGGATTTAGAATCACCATGAAATGTAGCTCTGAGTATGTCTGTAAAAATATTTCTCGAAAGGTTTGACTGAAGAGGAAAAACGTGCCCTAACTGTGGGCTACACCAGTCCATAGCCTGGTGCTCTGGACTAAATAAGAAGGAGAAAGAAAGCCGCGCGTCAGTACTCAGCTCGCTCTGTTTACTGAAGGTGGAAACAGCACGAGCAGCTTCCTCATCCTCCTACCACCGAGCTTCTCTGTTGTGATGGGCTGACCCCGCCAGCTGTGAAACAAAAGGCTGGAGAGGTGGCCTGATGATTGAGAGCCCTGGCTGCTCTTTCAGAGGACCTGAGTTCGCTTGCTTGTGTTGAGCGTTTTGATATGTAACAAGATGCAAGTGGCGGTTTAAATGAGCATGGCCCTTACGGGATCATGTGTTTGCAGACTTGTATCCAGTTGGTGAAACAGTTTGGGAAGGATTAGGAGGAGTGGCCTTATTGAAAAAGGTATCTGTGGTAAAGGTCATTGGGAGTCGGCTAGGAGGTTTCAAAAACTCACATCATTCCCAACTCTCTCTCTCTCTCTCTCTCTCTCTCTCTCTCTCTCTCTCTCTCTCAACCTACCTAATGTCCATGGATCAGGATATAAGCTCTCGGCTACTGCCCTAGTGCTATGCCTGCCTGCTGCCAAGCTCTCCATCGTGATGATCAGGGACTCCACGCTCTGAAACTGTGAGCCCCAATAAATGTTTTCTTTTATAAGTTGCCTTGGCCTTGGTATCTCTTTAGAGCATTAGGAAAGTAACTAAGACAGCAGTTGGTACAAGGAGTGGGGTCTTGCTTAGACAGCCCACATCATACTGTTTTAGGGAAGAATATGGAAGACTTTGGGACTTTGGACTAAGAAAATGGTTGACTGCTGTAAGCAGGGCTTAAGGGGTCATCCCTACAGGAATCTGGAAGACAGTGGTGCCGAGAGCAAGGTGGACTATGAGGCCCAGCTCAAGAGGCTTCAGAGGAGAGGAATGTTAGCAAATGGTCTGGAGAACTGTTGTGATATTTTGACAAAGAATATGACTGCTTTCTGCTCTCATTCTAAAAACTTTCCTACTGGGAAGTGGTGGCACACATCTTTAACCCCAGCATTTGGGAGGCAGAGGCAGGTGGACCTCTGCATTTCAGGCCAGCCTGGTCTACAGAGTGAGTTCCAGGACATCCTGAACTACACAGAGAAACCCTGTCTCAAAAAACAAAATCAACAAAAACAAACAATAACAACAACAAAAACTTTCCTGAGGCTAAATTAAAAGTAATGGACCAATTTCTTTGGTGGAAAAGACTTTGAGACAGCCTAACAATTCTGTCTTGTGGTTATTAGTAATCACTCTTCTGCAGGTTGCAATGAAGAAGACCAAGTAAGGCAAAAAGAACTGCAAAATTATAGATAGTTTAGAGAGAAAAAAGAGCACCAGGAAATGTAATAATGCTGGAACCAAGGCTTGTGCTGAAAGAAATACAAGGACTGAGGCGATGCCTGGTCTGCATTGGAATAAAGGGAGAGATGCTCTCATCTCTTGATGAGAAAAGCCCACCCAGCTAAGCTTCCAATATGTGGAAATAAAAGCCTAAGGAATGCCCTGTTCCTAAGAATCATTAACAAATAAAATATCCTGCAAATGTTATTCAAGAATGTTCAGCCCAAGTTGGTAACCAAAGGTGGCAGTGTCATCTGCCTGGTGCTGGCTTTGGAGTTGTGCAGGACACACTAGTAAACATGTTGTGGGATCTGAAGAGTTATAGAGAGCTGCTGAAGCCGTGTGGCAGGCAGTCCCTGTACGGAGACCCTGAGAGGCTATTGCATGGAGCTGTTCAATTGAAGGTTAGGTGTTGGAGACTCTAAGGTGTTGGAGATGATAGAGCCATGAGATGTCTTGCCAAGGAGAGGTTCACATAAGAAGTGCAACAAGCCTAAGAAAGAGAAGTTTGATGCCTTCAACAAAGTTGGAAGGGTAGGGCCATTCAAGCCCTCTGACATCAGACATGGAGCTATAGGATATGGAGTTTGCCTTGCTAGCTTCCTGTCTTGTTTTGATCCAATATTTCCTCGCTATGCCCCTTTTCTTCCCTTTTGGAATGGTAATGTATATTCGGTGCCATTCTATGTTGTAAGTATGCAATTTGCTTTTTTATATTACAGGGTGTTACAGTTAAGAGATTGCCTTATTCTCAGAAGACTTTGGCTTTTGATTTTTTTATAGTATTGAGACCGAGAGACTATGGGGATTTTTGGAGTTGAAAAAATACATTTTGCATTATGATATGAGCATGGGCCTCTGGGGACCAGGGAATGGAATATGTTTGAATGAGAATGACTCCCAAAATCTCATATGTTTGAATACTTGGTCCCTAATTGGTGGGAATGTTTGGTAAGGATTTGGAGGTGTGGCCTTGTTGAAAGAGTGTGTCTCTGGGGACAGGCTTTGAGATCCAAAAGACTCATTCTCAGTGCTCTCTCTCTCTCTCTCTGCCTCTTCCTTGCAGATTAAGAGGTGATCTCTCAGCTGTTCCTATCACCATGCCTTCACTCTGCCATAATGGACACTAACCCTCTGGAACTGTAAACCCAATTAAATGCTTTCTTTTATAAGTTCCCTTGGTCATGGTACTCTATCCCAACTGTAGTAAAGTCACTAAGAAAATGAGTAAGTGATACAGAGACTGTAGCTAAAATAATGTTTTCCAAAACGAGAAACTTCTAAACTTCAAGACCAGCAAAATCTGGACCTTTCCAGAAAGCACAGGGCAATGATTGTCCTAGCTGAATCTCATCTGCAAACTCATAGGCATGTAACTGCCTTCCCATGCTTGAAGCAATCATTAATTTGCATTTCTCCTAATTTAGAAGCTTATAAATGAAGGATTAGTTCATTTTTCTATCTTTTAGAGCAAAGGTTGAAAGGTAAGGTTCAAGTCAGGGCATAGACTGGGTATGGTGGCCCACACCTGCACCCAGAAGCCTGGTCAGGGATGGTGAATTAGAGGCCTGCCTGAGCTACATAGGAAGACCCTATCTCAAAAATCTAATCAACCAGAGGCACTTTGATAATGGTTTGGACAGTAATCTGAAGCAGGGTGGATAGAGTGTTGAGAACTGGGAAAGTTTCCCCCCATGCTAGGATTTTTTTTTAATTCTTTGAGACATAGTCTCATATGTAGTAAAAGCTAGTCTCAAACTTGTGATCCTCCTGCCTCAGTCTCCCAAATGTCTAGGACTATAGGAATATGCCACTATACCCAGATCCCCTTTAAAAGGTTTTATTATATTTATTTGTTTGTTTGTTTATTAGGGTTTTTTCTCTTTTTTTTTCTCCCTTGGGTTTTTCAAGACAGGGTTTCTCTGTTTAGTCCTGGCTGTCTTGGAACTCTGTAGACCAGGCTGGCCTCAAACTCACAGAGATCCACCTGCCTCTGCCTCCCAGGTGTTGGGATCAAAGGCATGTGTATCACTACTGCCTGGCTTATTTTCATTTTACATGCATAAATACTTTCCTGCATGTATGTATGTGTATCATATATATGTCTGGTGCCTATGGAGGCCAAAAGAAGGTACTGGAATCTCTGGAACTGGAGTTACAGGCAGTTGTGAGTTGCTATGTGGATTCTGGGAGCTGAACCTGGATCCTCTGCTAAAGCAGCCATTGCTGGTAACCACTGAGCCATCTCTCTAACCCTCCCTTTTGTTTTTAAATCACAGAAGATGACTTGAGGTATCTGCCAGGTGAAGAACAACCCATGTTGGACATAGTATCTTCCAACTGGCTCTCCTAATAGTAAAGATCAAGAGAATTTACTCTGAGGGGTGACTCTGTCCATATTGTCCCGTGAAGCAGACCAGCAAATATGAACTAAGGCATGGCTTTAAGAGTGAGTGGAGGTCATGTCCTACTCCCAATGTTTCTATTGTCTCAGCCTACTGAACTTTCACCCACTTAAGACCTTCTTTGAACAGTCTGATCAAAAACAAGATCTTAAAATAATTTTTTTCCTAGATTGTTTGCTTACAGTTAAACCTTTAGACAGGAGGCCAACTCTCAGTGGTCAATTTCACGAACTTTGGACTAAATAGATTTAAAAAAAAAAACCCTACAGCCTTCAAACAGGCATGTGAATGATGCCAATACGTTGGCTTTATCTGCTCTCCTGAAGTGTTTCCTCTCTCCCAGCGAACCTTGGGGAAATAAGGAGGCTTTAAAGGTGAATCATTGGCCAGTCCTGAAGAGAGGAATGCAGTTGCCTGGGTCATAGTGACCCACAGATACAGGTTGGAATGGGAGGCCTGCAAAAGTGGGGGGAGAGAGGCTAGGGAAAGCCAGCTTGGTCCTGTGAGGTGTCCATTCCTGCTCCCTCCCTCCCTGACAGGTGCCTTCTCCTGTCAAGATTATCTTCTTCTCAGTACAGATCATAAGCAAGTTCACACAGGAAAAAACACTGTCTTAAAAGTTGCAATTGTGCAGGGTGGTGGTGGTGCACGCCTTTAATCCCAGCACTCAGGAAGCAGAGACAGGCAGATCTCGAAGTCAGTCTGGTCTACAGAGTGAGTCCCGGGATAGCCTGAGCTACACAGAGAAACTCTGCGCTCTCTCTCTGTATGTGTGTGAATCTTATACTACAGAAATGTTTTTCTTGATGCCAGGCAGTAGTGGAGGCAGAGGCAGGTGGATCTCTGTGAGTTTGAGGTCAGCCTTGTCTACAGAGTGAGCCCCAGGACAGCCAGGGCTACAACCCTGTCTTGAAAAAAAAAAGAAGAAGAAAGAAAGAGAGAGAGAGAGAAAAAAGGACTGTCTAGGAGAAAAGAAAGCATTTTGGATGTGGGACACTACCTGGTTTTACAATCTCTGTGTGTTGCTATGTAAAATGTTGGCAGTTCGTAAGTCTTATGTATGATTACTTCAGTAGTTTTGTTAAAACTGAAATTCCGTTCTTTTTTTTTTTTTATCTTCTGAAGGTCTTATCCACAAGACTAAAGTTGCTGCGTCAAGGAGGGTGGAGTTTTAAAAATAAAAGCCATAGCCAAATTGCTTTCCAAAACGGCTATAGCAATTCATATTTCAACAACAGCACAGGAATATACCCTTTACTCCACAGCCCAGTAAATGAAATGAGGATGCGACCTCTTAGGGATGGTTGAGGAGAAGGGTTTTATTGTTAAAATGAGGGAGCGTACAGCCAGAGGCATCTGGAAGGGTCCAAACCAACCAGGCCATGAGAGGAGGGGGGAGTGCAAGAGAGGAAGGAGAGAGAGAAGAGCAGAGAAGACAAATGGACCAAGAGAGGAGTTGAGGACCGTGATGCCAAGAGTGGAGAGGGAGCCAGCCAGGTGGTAACAGGCCAAGAGAGCAAGCAGACAAAATGGCAGGTGTATACAGGAACCAGAAGGTGGAGGAAGGGAAGTGAAGGCCACCCCTGGACTGAACTGGTTTAGGGTAGGGATCTGGGTGAGAAGTGCTGAGAAGCCATGGGTACCAAGTGAGCCGACTTTGGGACCCGACACCCTGCAGCAATAGGTATTACAGCTTATTCAGTAGCCATTCTAATAGAACATCCCCCACGAAACTAGAGACCAAAGGAAACCACTTAAACTTATGTAATAGGCCGGGCGGTGGTGGCGCACGCCTTTAATCCCAGCACTTGGGAGGTAGAGGCAGGCGGATCTCTGTGAGTTCGAGGCCAGCCTGGTCTACAAGAGCTAGTTCCAGGACAGGCTCCAAACGCTACAGAGAAACCCTGTCTCGAAAAACCAAAAAAAAAAAAAAAAAAAAAAAAAAAAAAAAAAAAAAAAAAAAAAAAAAAAAAAAAAAAAAAAAAAAAAAAAAAAAAAAAAAAAAAGTAAAAAAGATTACTTACAAAAAAAAAAAAAAAGCTACTCACCCTAAACTGGTGGTGGTGGCGAACACCTTTAATCTCTCACTAGAGAGGCAGAGGCAGGTAGAGCTAGTTCCAGGACAGCCAGGGCTATACAGAGAAAACCTGTCTTGAAAAACCAAGGAAAAAAAATTGTTTTTTCTTTTCTTTTTTTTTTTTGAGACAGCCTTTTACTATGTAGCCCAGGCTGGCCTAAAACTCACTATGTAGCTCAGGCTGGACTTGAACTCTTAGATATTTACCTGCCTCTACATTGGTAGTGCTGGGATTAAATGCATACATCTATATTAGATTATTTACAACACCTATGATATTAATTGGCAAAATGTAATTATTTCATTTAAATTCAGTGAACCTTTTATTCAGCATATCTCCCCAGTCTATTCTACATTTAAGTTTAAGTTTATATGTAATGTATATATAAAATGAACATTTCATAAGTGCACAGGTCAGGGCATTATTCATCCACACAGTCACCACAGTCAAAGAACAAAGGTTATGAGTTCCTTAAAAATCTTCTCTATTCCTGATCTCAAACACTGCCCCTTTCTTCTTTCCAAAAGGGAACCACTGTTCTGACAGTCAACACCCAAAGCAGCTTCCCCTGGTCTTGAAGTGGACGTATTAGGAGGATCGCAAGGCCTTTTCTATTGTTTGGGTGTCTACTTTATTCTCCTCAGCATCATCTTTGCCCCTTTCCTCAATTCACACAGGGGTAGGTCATCCGTGCTTGCTGCTATGAATTAGTTTGTTGAATTACTCATATTCCCCCAAGTCATTGCCTAGTCTGTGGTTCATGGACCCTGAGGTCCTTTGGAATCAGAAGTCTATCACCATGCCATTGCTTTGTGCCATCCAGAATTCAGACGATTACAACATTTTCTGTGTACATGAATTATTGATTTTTAGCTGTTTCACAAAACCACCCAGACATGGTTTGAGTCAAGAGTCAAGAGATCTCTGTCCAGTTAAACATCAATATCTCAACTAACATTATTTGAGCCAAATTGTTTAAAGAGCTTAAACTATAACTGTCTAGTGTAAATGTATACTTACTTCTGCAACTTGTTTAATTCACATACAGAGTGGGCATGGTGACACATGCATGGGGTTAGAATTATGAACAAAACAAACCAGATTCCCATCCTCAGAGTAGTTACATCTTCGATGATTTGATAAGTATAAACACAAATTAAGTCATTTGGATTTCTTTTATTTAGAGGCACTTTTGCTTAAATGCATGAGGAGGTAAAGGAGGCCCACACTCTAGAAACTGATAAGAAAGACAGCTTTAGAAGGAAGTCCCAGAAGATTGGAAGACAAGGAGACAGCTGAGCACTAGCACACTGGACACAGGAAGTGGGAGAGAGGGAGGCCACAGATGGATCAGTTACGATCTTGAAGTGCTTTCTTCACAAATACATTGGTGGGCGAGATGCCAGGTGGTGGTGGCACATGCCTTTAGTCCCAGCACCTGGGAGGCAGAGGCAGGCAGATCTCTGTGAGTTTGAGGCCAGCCTGGTCAACAGAGCGAGTTTCAGGACAACCAAGACTACACAGAGAAATCCTGTCTTGGGAAAAAAACAAAAAGCAAAAAAAACAAACAACCAAACAAACAAACGAAAACCATTGGTGAGCTAGACCAGAAGATACACCATCAAGTCTGCCTTTAAGTGAGTCTTGATGGTCAAACACGAAGAGAACGGTTGGTCAGCAAACAACTTTGAGTTGGCAACTCTTTTAGAGTTTGCTGCCATAGGAGAGAGCTCTGCTGTTTGTTGCTGTTGTTTGGTCTCCCTCATTCCCTCCCCTCCCTCCCTCTTTTCCTCCCTTCCTTCCTATTCCCCTCCCCTTGCACTGTCTTTTTACCCCTTTCTTTCCATGGTGTCTCATCTATGTAGCCCAAGTTGGCCTGGAACTCCCTATCCTTCTGACTCAGCCTCCTGAGTGCTGGGATCACAGGTGTGCCCCACCTAGATGGTCTCATTCTCACCCTGTCTGCTGTGGACTATTCAAGGACCTGCACTTGCCTTCATCCTCAGTGTGGCCAGCTTGCTCTTTCCTGGTCCCTTCTTTCACATCAGGTTTTTAGGTTTTGTCTGCAGCACTTTTCACATCCACCTCAGCTCTTCTCATCCTTTAGGGCTCAGGGTGAATACTGCGTCCTCACAGAGGCGTGCCCTGATCCTGCCCCTCACACCCCCACAGTTAATTCTGCTGATTGTGAGGTCACAGACAGCTCTGGGGTTTCTTCCACAGCACTCTCAACCGTTCTGTGACTTTTTGTTGATTGACTTCTGGCAAAGAAACAGGAATTGGCCTGTTTTGTTTCTGCCTCATTCTTGGTTCTTCCTCCAGTGATTGGAACCTAGAAGGCACACAATAAATATTTGTTGAGTGGATGAACTTGCCCTTAGTGGATCCACGTTGGCAGTGAGGGTCAATTGCTTTAAATGCTTGTAAAACATGTTTGGATATTCGATGCCAAATTTTTCCAGGGATTGTTGAAGGTTTTGTTTGTTTTTGGGGGGGGTACCAAGGATTGAACCCAGGGCTTCTTACACGCCAGGCAAGTACTCCTCCACTAAACTGCCTTTTCACTACTTCTACCCCCTTTAAAAACTGTTTTTATTTTGATACAGGATCGCACCAAATTGTCCAGTGCCCAGACTGACCTGAAACTCACTTTGGGTTGTATAGGTTTTATTGTTGTTTGTGTGAGACAAGGTCTCACTCAAAAGCTCAAGCTATTAGCCTTGACTCTCGAATCCTCCTGCATCAGCCTTCTAAGTAGCCAAGATTACCAGCATACATCACCAGGTCTGGCTCCTTGAAGACTTTGAAACCACAATTTTCAGGATCTCACTTATTCTACATAGAAAGCACAGTCTTTGTTTTAAATTTAATTCCCATGTTATATTAGGTATAATTTTAAAAACAGTACCAAATATTGTCTGGGGTTGTGATTCAGCAGTAGAGTAGTTGCCTAGCATGCACAGAGTCCTGGGTTTGATCCCCAGCAACACATACACACATAAGTCCATACTAAATAAATTTAAAAAACAAATCTGAGCTGGGCTGTGGTGGCACATGCCTTTGAGCCCAATACTTGGGAGGCAGAGGCAGGTGGATCTATGTGAGTTTGAGGTCAGCCTGACCTATAAAATAAGTTCCAGGACCACCAGAGCTGTTAAACAGAGAAACGCAGTCTTGCAAAAGCAAAACAAACAAACAAAAAAGCTAATATGGGTGGTTATTGTAAGCATTGCAGCTCAGATGGAAAGGGATCCTGACAGTTGGTAGCCAAGAAATACTAAGTGTTACAGCTCGGTAGGGAAAGTAGTCTGACAGTCAGGAGCCAAGAAATACCACAGTTCGCATTAAGCGTAGCTGCTCCAGAGAAAGGTTTCCCCAATGTAACAGCTCTGCTCTGGAAGGGGAGGGTTTCCCCAGCAAAGTTGTTACAATTTTGCCATGTCCCCCAGAATGTAAGAACTCTGCTCTGCTAGGGGAAGGTTTCCCCAGCGCAAGTGTTACAGCCTTCTTTTGCTCTGCTCTGGCAAAAAAGTTGTTACTTCTCTCCTCCACTCCATTCCAGCGAAAAAAGGTCTCACCCAAACCTCTTTTAAGAGATTTATTGGGAGGAAAGATTCCAGGAGAGTGGCTGCCTCTGCCAGGTAACAGGCATGGGGTTTATACAGGGCTTCTTAGGGGCAGAGCCTTTCTAGGGAGAAGTTTTCAGGGTGGGAATTGGTCAGATTTCAGTCCCTTGAGTTCAGATTGGCTAGATCTCATGTTCAGGGATTGGCTAATTTTCCTACTCAGGGATTGGTTGATTTTCTGCTTATTAGGTCAGGGGCAGATTTGGCTCTGCTTTCAGGGCCAAAGTGTGTTTTTTTTACTGGACCTTTTTAGCCTTTTGGCTCTAATTTCAGGGCCAGGGCATATTTCTTTCACTGGGTCTGATTCTAGGGCTAGGGTGTGTTTCTTTCACTGGCTCTGGTTTCAGGGCAGGGTGGCTTTCCTTGGCTTGCCCTTTTACCCTACAGTGATGCCTCATGCCTTTGATTCCAGCCCCCAAGAGGCAAAGACAGGAGCATCTCTGAGTTTGAGAGAGATTAGTCTACAAATCGAGTTCCAGGACAGCTAGGATTATTACACACAGAAACCCTGTCTGGAAAAACAAAAAACACAACAATAAAACTGTACCAAACATATTAAATAATAATTTTAAAAATCTGTTCTATTTTCCAATTATATTCCCTGGATATATAATTATTTTAGGCAATTTTGGTCAATTCTCTCTATTTTGATTATTATTTAAGTTATTTATTTACTTTTTAAAATTTACTTTTTATTTTTATGTACATTGGTGTTCTGCATGCATGTATGTCTGTGTGAGGGTGTCAGAGCCCCTGGAACTGGAGTTACAGACGTTGTGAGCTGCCATGTGGGTGCTGGGAATCGAACCTGGATCCTTTGGAAAAGCATCCAGTGCTCTCAACTACTGAGCCATCTCTCTAGCTCCCTTTTGTTTTTTGAGACAGAATCTTAGTATGTTACTCTAGCTGGGCTCAAATGCATAATCCTCCTGCTTCAGTTTCTTGAATGCTAGGATTATAAATAAGAACTATCAAATTGGCTTTCTGGCTTTAAAAAAAAGTCCTTTTTCACACTTGACAATCAGGACATTTTGCCCGTTAATAATTTTAACAAAGATCACACATGGAAATATACACTTGTAATCCTAGCACAGGAAAGACAGAGGCAGGAGGATCCTAAGTTCAAGACAGCTTATATAATATGTATAAAAATATATAATGAGATTGACACAAAAAGAAAGTGGGGGTGGGTAGAGCTAAGGATGATGGCACACACTTAAAAATACCAGGATTCAGGAGGTTGAGAGGCAACGTTGGGTAGAGTTCAAAGACAACCCCAAACAAAACCAAAGGACTAGAGGTAGCTCTGTTGGTAGAGTGCTTGCCTCACAGGCACAGAGACCTGGGTCTCAGGCTCAGTACACCACAGAACTGAACATGACCCACACTGAAAAGGTGGAGACTAGAGGATGAGAAATTCAAGACCGGTTCAAGGTAGCTTGGTCTACATGGTAAGTTCTAGGCCAGTCAGAGCCACAGAGCAAGACTTATAATTCTATCTCAAAATGACAGCAATAAAATCTTTCTTTCTTTCTCTCTCTCTCTCTCTCTCTCTCTCTCTCTCTCTCTCTCTCTCTCCCTCTCTCTTCCTTCCTTCCTTCCTTTCTTTTTTGTGGGGAGCAGGGGTGGGTTCGAGACAGGGTTTCTTTGTGTAGTTCTGGCTGCCCTGGAACGCTGTAGATCTGGCTGTTCTGAAACTCAGGGATCTGCCTGCTTCTGCCTCTCAAGTGCTAGGATTAAAGATGTGAGCCACCAGAGCCCGGCTAACAAAACCTTTGTCAGTGAAGAAGATGGACAAACAGGCCTTGTATTCACCAGCTCTCCAGAAAGCAATAGTGACTTTCTTTCCATTCGAAATGTCATGAGCTCTTCCAGGACGGGCTCCAGAGCTACAGAGGAAATCTGTCTCGAAAAAAACAAAACACAAAACAAAACAACCCCCCCAAGAAAATGACATGAGCTCAAAAGTGAGGCAAGAAGGAGAGAGAGCAACAGTGAGGGCAGAGAGGGGCAGTGTAGTGTCTATCACTCAAGTCCTCCACACTAGGCATATTATCTTGAATATCCTTTCTAGAATAATATTTATATATTACAATAGGGTTACAGTCTCACATGAAATATCAGATTTTTCCTGGCATCATATCACAAACCTGAGATTCTAGCACATTAGAGGCTAAAGCTGAAGGCTCATGACCTCAAGGCCAGCCTGGGCTACAGATCAAGGCCATATCTCAAAACTAAATAAAAAATAAAATTCTGCCATGATGGAACCATTGTGTCATATGCTAACTGAAAACCTTACTACTGCTAATAAAAGAAGTTCTGGACAGGGCATGGTAACACACACCTGCCGAGTGCTAGCCTTTCAGAGGCAGGAGGGCTGAGAGCTTGGGACCTGCTTAGGGTACACAGCAAGGTGCTTATCTCAACATAAAATAACCAAACAAGAAGTAAATAAATCTACTTTAGGGGGCTGGAGAGATGGCTAAGCGGGTAAGAGCACTGCCTGCTCTTCTAAAGGTCCTGAGTTCAGTTCCCAGCAACCACATGGTGGCTCACAACCATCTGTAATGAGATCTGGTGCCCTCTTCTGGCCTGCAGGCAGACACAATACTGTATGCATAATAAATAAATAAATCTTTAAAAATAAATAAATAAATCTACTTTAAAAATCTCTTCAAAATTTCCAACTCTGCCTCAAATTTAAATTTTTGTTTTGTTTTGTTTTGTTTTTCCAGACAGTTTCTTGTTGAAACAGGAGACCTGCCTTGGGCTTAAGACCAGAATTATGGTCACGTGGCAGCTCTGATATTCATTGACTACGTTGACCTGGTACTTGCAGTGAAGGCTTGGGGATACCTCTTCCTCCCTTGGGGCCCTGGAAGGTGGATGCAGTCAGTGGGCCAGTGGTGGGAGGCAGTGCTTCAGCTCCTAGCTAGCCCACTTCGAGCCTCTGTGACCTTTGACAGACTGCTCTGGCGCGCCTTTAGGTCTGGACAGGATAAGGATAACCTTTCCTGCCCCAGCGGCTGTGAGGACAGGGAAAGTAAAGGATGGGTTTAGGCAGAGCTGTGTGGCCTCTGGCTACGGTGCCTTTTCTCCCGTCTTTACCTTCCTTTCTGTCTAATAAAAACCCACCCACTGTGTTTTTATTAACTTATTTCTAATATATAAAATAGAAAAATTTGAACTTTGTAAAACCTGCTTATTCCAGGCAAGGTGGCTCTGGCCTGCAATCCCAGTACCAGGAAGGCAGGACGATCACCAACCAGAGACCAGTCTCTGCTACATGAACCAAGTGGCTTTTCTTGCTTGTTTTACTTTCTTTTTTAATTAACAAATTAACTTACAAAATGAAGTGAACTTAAGTAAGACCTCTGTATTATGTGGCTTCCCGCCCCTCACAGCACCGGTTAAGCTGTAAAAGAAAACAGACTATTCGGTTCTTTGTGCACAGGGCTGTGAATTGCTCTGACCTCTAAACCAGGCTTGAATTCCAGAGAAGTGCTCTGTTTTTCTCGTTTGGAATTAGGCTAGCTTTTCCTGGAGCTCGCCCCAGGCAGCAGGGTGAAGGCTGAGAGCTGAAGGCCTGTAGAGGGCTTCCCTTCTTCAAGGGGATCTGGGGTCAAGTTTGCCCTGAGCGGACACATGGTTGTGACTCTCCTTCAAAAGGAGCAAAATGGCTCAGGCACCCTGCAGGAAGCACATCCAGGCACGTGCACAGTGGGGGCACACTAGTAATCCCAACACTAGGGAACTAGATGCAGAAGGACAGACAGTGAGTTTGGATCCAGTCTGGGCTACATAATGAGGCCATGTCAAAAAAAAAAAAAAAAAAAATGAAGAAGAAAGAAAGAAGGAAGGAAGGAAATATAAAACAGCCAAACTATGCTGCTGCTGTTAAAGCCTGTAGCAGTGCCCAGCAACTTCAGAGGCTGAGGCAGAAGGAACCCAGGCATTCACAGGGCCAGCTGAGGTAGCATAGCATCTCAAAATATAAATAATTAAAATAATTATTAATATAATAAAGACCCACTTGCTGTTTATAGGCTTCTCTGGAGAGATGTTAACAGAAGGCTGAAGGTCAACTTGAGCCCAGTAATTTTTGCTTGCTTGTCTGTCTGTCTGTTAGAGCCAGGGTCTCACTACCTAGCCCAGGCTGGCCTCTAATCCCTAAGCAATTCTCCTGCCTCTGCTTCTGAGGGCTGGAGTATAGCCATGTGGTACACACTCCACTTCAAGCCAGCGTTTTGATTTTTTTTTAAAGGCTTTTACAGCATTCCTTAGCTCTCTGGATGTTTTGTGTTTACGTTTTATTTATGAGTATGCTAAATAACTTTTTAAAATTTGAGTTAGTGAAGAAAAATTTTTAATTAAATTGATGCCTGCATTATTTGTCAGCAGCAGTAACAATAAGCTGGGCTTGGTGGTAGCACACCTATAAATCCCAGCCCTTGGGGGACAGAGGCAGGAGCTACATCGGGAGCCAGATAGTAAATTCCAGGCCAGCCTGGATTGAGCCTCTTAAAAACACACAAAACCACAAAATGGCTATGAGAAAAGAACCACAGGAGTTGAGACATACTAACACTGGAAATGAGTAATTCGAGTTACCCTACGTTCTTACTGGGCAGGAAAGAGAGTCCAGACGTGTTTAAACCAAGTTCCTGTGGAGACCACAGGTGAACAGTTCCTCTATCAGTGTTTCCTCCATACACACGCCCTCCATTGAGCCACTCTTCCTGTGACAGTGAGCAGCAAGAAGCTACTCTCTACACTGTGCTTCAGCCCCCAGCCACGACGGCCACTTTGGTGTGTGTAATTCAGCCCATTTTCAAATTAAAGTTTCCTTGCTGCTACCATTAAGTTCTTAAAGGGCGGGGGAGGGGAGGTCTTGGAAAGAACAAGGGAGAGCAGGCCTCCTTACTCTACAGGACAGTTTAGGCAGATCACAGTGGGCAGAACTGGAAGCTGGGCACTGTGTGGTTCCCAGGGCAGGGCATCTGGCCACCTTCGCCTCAGCAAACTGCTGTTACCTGGCTTTGGCGCTGGACTGGCCTGCCAGAAACGGCCAAGCCCAGAAACCTGACAGATGGCTAAGCATCCTCCTAGTCTTCCTTTTTCCTCTTTATACTCTCCCTTCCCTTGCCCTGAAAATGGCTGGGAAAAGGAGTTTCTCCTTCATGCACTGGTGGATGGGGACACTCTTTCCTTCTCCTTCCTTCCTAAAGGTTAATAATGTCAAAGACATTGTCCTGGCCAAGCCAGACAATGTTACATCAGAGACGCTGATGCTATATTTAAGCCCCACTTGCCTTTCAAGCAGAGCGATTTGTGTGATGAAAAACAGCCCTGACAAACTGTCCTGGGGATCTTCCGGAAGAGAAAAACATTGAATTTTAAAGTTGGGCATGGTTTTGTTTCACAGTATGTTTCTCTAGGTGCTAAATTTCCTTGCCCACGTTCTAAATCCTCCCTGTGGGGGCAGGGATAGGTAGTTCAGTTAGACTCTAATTGTTAGAGGGTGCAGGTGCAAGACCATGGCTCATCTACAACACCGCAAAAAAGATAAAATAAGATAAAGGAAAGTTAAGGAAATGTATAACTTCAGCCCAGGCCCAGTGACCCGCAGTGACTATTTAGGCCGCAGGCTGCCACCCAACCCCTGGAGAGACTAAATAACTAGGAGGATTACAAAGTCTTTGTTGGGGTGCTCCAGTTTGAAGATACCAATACCCTGTTCCCTCCCACCTCATTCGGATGGACCAGTTTTCTTCATTCTCCAAGCCTCAGTTTTCCACTCCTCAGTAAACAGAGAGGATCAGTCCTATTTTGCAATAGGAGGGGTACTTATTGTGAGGGGTATTAATATGGCAAAGTGAATCAGGCCTCAAAACCTGGCGGAGTGGGGCTTTCCTGAGCAGGAGTTGGAGGCCAGTCTGGGCTATGAGAGGAGACCTTGTCTCAAAAACAAAGTAGATATGGTTGGAGAGGGCAACAATGAATTCAACTCTAATTTAATCTAACAGCCTTTCCTTCCTTCCTTCCTTCCTTCCTTCCTTCCTTCCTTCCTTCCTTCTTTCCTTCTTTCCTTCTTTCCTACCTACCTTCCTTCCTTTCTTTTTTTGAAATAAGATCTCTCTATTATGTAGTCCTGGCTGTCTTGGAACTCTCTTGGTAGATCAGGCTAGCCTCAGACTCGCAGAGATCCTCCTGTAATGTTCTGTCTCTTTAAGAGACAAGCCATGCCCACTCCCTTCCAGCTTCCAGCCTCAGCCTTGCTCTCTCTCCCCTTCTCTCTGTCCCCCTCTCTCAGAGAGGCAGCCTCTCTCCCTCTCTCTTTCTCTCTCTCTTTCTCTTCCTCCCCCCTCCCCCTTCTCTCCTTTTTCCTTCCCCTCAATAACCCACCTAATAAATGTTCAACTTTACTCTGCATGGTGTATCTGTCTCTCTCCTGCCTGCCCGCCACAACATGGCTGGGAACCAGCCACCTTTGTTTGGGGACCTGCCGTGTGGTTTCTACCCCGCAGCAAGCTGCCAGGACCCCCAGCAAATACATTCCACCTCCTGTCTCTGCCTCCTGAACTCTGGCATTAAAGGTGTGTGCCGCCACACCTGCTAACCTTTCTCTTCTTGACTGGATCTTACTCTCTTACTATGCTACCTAGGCTGGCCTCCAACTCCTAGACTCAAGTAACCTGCTTTCTTCAATCTTGCCAGTGCCTTGGCCTTAGTCAAGGGCCACTGCACCAGCACCATTTCCTGGATGTGGCATCAGATCTACTCTCTCTCTCCCTCCCTCCTTCGCTCCCTCCCTCCCTTCCTTCCTTTCTTTCTTTGTCTCATTTTTGTTTTGTTTGTTTTGTTTTGCTTTTTTCGATACAGGGTTTCTTTGTGTAGTCTTGGCTGTCCTGGAACTTGCTCTGTAGACCAGGCTGGCCTTGAACTCACAGAGATCCGCCTGTCTCTGCCTCCCAAGTGCTGGGACTAAAGGTGTGAGCCACCACTGCCTGGTTTACTTTTCTTTCTTTCTTTCTTTTTAAAGATAGGTTCTTGAACTGTGTAGCTCATGCTGGCCAGGAACTCACTTTGCAACCCAAGCTAGCCTCTGATTGACAGCAGGCCCCCTGCCTCACCTACCTGAATGCTGGGATAGGAGGCCTGTCCCACCATTCCTGCATCTGTACACGTTCTTAAAGGCTTTAAGATAAATTTACAAAGAACCTTAACCCCAAGATTCCTGAGAAAGAATACTGGAGGAATTAGGAGATTTTTCTGGAGGAGCCAGGGTGCAGGATGTGCAGCAGTCTGACGTCATTGGGAGCCAGGGAACGCAGCTGAGATCTTATGAGGATGCTAAGGAGGCTGAACTTAGCTTTATGGACAATGGAATGTTATGGGTATTTTACAAAAGAGTTATTACATTTTTTTAATTGTGTGGGTACATGCAAGGGCATGTGTGAAGGTGGGGCTGGACTCAGGTCATTAGGTTTGGCAGCCAGCACCTCTGCCTGCTGAGCCATCTTGCTTGTCCTGTGTTTTAGATGAGGCAGGAAATGATGGAAACAGTGCTTTATGTCCTTTCATATGACAGTTGCAGAAGTGGCAGGGACAGGAGCTTCAGCGAGGGCCATGGCAGAGAATCCCTAAGTCTTCCTCAGGCCGTCTTCCAAAATGAGCTTTCATGTCCAATTCATGGGACAACTTCCTTAATTAGCCAAACATGCTCTAGATGAGTGTCCTCTACTTCCGAGGGAATAGCAGTGAGGTGAGAGACATGGGGACATTCCAGGCACAACAAAGACTTCTGGCTCCCCATTAAAGGATGCGTTTTCAGAGAATGGGGCCTTTCTTCTTTATCTCTCGCTTCCCTCTGGGGCAGAGGTCCAAAGACTCTGTGTTGTGGGCCTGAGTCAACAGACTGACTGCAAACCTTCAGACCTGCTACCCATCATCCCTTCTCTTGTTTCAGGGCCTTCCTTCACCCCTCCCTCCATTCCTTCCCATTCTTTCTCTCTTAGCTTTTGTTGAGTTGGCCTCTCCATCTTCCTGAGTGCTGGAATTACAAGTGTGTGCCGCTGTGCCTGGCTATGTAAGGCTCTTTCTTTCTTTCTTTTTTCCTTTCTTTCTTTCTTTCTTTCTTTCTTTCTTTCTTTCTTTCTTTCTTTCTTTCTTTTTGGTTTTTCAAGACAGGGTTTCTCTGTGGCTTTGGAGCCTGTCCTGGAACTAGCTCTTGTAGACCAGGTTAGCCTCAGACTCACAGAGATCCACCTGCCTCTGCCTCCCGAGTGCTGGGATTAAAGGCGTGCGCCACCACCACCTGGCTGTAAGGCATTTTCAACACCATCGGGAAATGCCCTATTAACAGAGAGTGAGAGGGGAAAGCAGATATAGGGGTGAGCGTGCTTATGTAACAACAAAAGGCAAAATTTGATCATGGCCCTTTAAAGTTTGTTTTATGACATCTGTCAAGTAGATCGGATATGCCAAGCATCTTGCAACTTATTTATGTTGCGGTAGGTACTCAGCAAGTGTTCTGCCCTGAGGTGGACAGCCAGCACCCACCTTGCCCTTTAAGTGGGATTGGCATTCCTCCTAGGTAGGTGCTATTGCTTTGTAGATGAGAAAGCTAATGCACAGAGAAGTTCAAGGATCTGCTCAGTGACTCACAGCAAAAACACTGAGTCAAGATTTGACCTGTGTTTCTTTACCTTCCAAGCCCCATTATTTATTTTGCGTTGCTTCGTGGAGATGGGGTTTCCACTGCGGATCCCAGTCTGGCCTGAAACTCATTATGTGCTCAAAGCCAGTCTCCTGCCTCAGTCTCCAAAGTGCTTGGATAATAGGTGAATGCTGCCACATCTGGCTCCGTAATGCTTTCGTAGTTTAATTTGAATCATCCTCTGGCTTCAGGGTCTCATGGTGAATCAAGGCTATTAGTAAAACTAGTAGAAAGTACTAGGTTCACATTGGAGCCCTAGATACCAAAGCCCAGGTGACCTTCCTTGTAATACAAAATGAGCCTCTGTGTAATTACTGCTCAAGGAACAGAAAGCCTTCATTCTTTGGATTGGTACCTTCAACAAAGGCCTGTGCTGTGGCCTGAGTGGTTCCTGTCCTTCCCGTCTCCCCATGCTGGGCAAACACTCTACTGTTGAATCGCACCCCGGCCCTCTAAATAATCCCTGAGATTAAATTACAATTTCCTAATCTCTTCACTACTAAGTAGCTCTCCTCAGATCTCAATGCTTATCATTAAATGATTCATTCCTTTCCTCCTTAAGATAAGCGGGCCAACCACAACAATTGAGGGGATCTTCCACAAAAACAAATAAATTTGGGTATCCTCAAAGGAATTCACAGTTTCTACTGGGCTCTTTTGAAACAGGGCGGAACTGTTCTCAAGTCTCCATTAACGCCTCCCTCCATGGAGGAAGGGACCCTGGTGGGTGGAGGGCAGTAGAAGTCCTGTCCCCACCTTTCTCAGGACAATGAGGGCAAGAAGGAGGTACCCAGTAATGAGTGAGGTAAAAGGAGGAAGGGAGAGCAGAAAGGAGACACTTCCACCTTAAGGATGCCGCCTGGGACTTCAGCTGAGAACAGCGTTAAGATTCTGGAAAGAAGCTTATTTAGATTTCAATTTCTGCTTCTCACTGCCTTTATTTTCTGAGTCTCATTGACTAAAATAATTCTTATAATTATTATATTATGCATATGATAGGAAATCCTGGGCTTGGGATGTAGTTCAACAGACACACACACGCACACACACACACACACACACACACACGCACGCACACACGTGCACACGCACGTGCACACACACACGCACACACAGCTGCTGCTGTCAAATGGTGGTATCAATTAGCGTCAATTGAAAGTTTGAGTGCTACCAATTGGCTTTGTTTGTGTGAGGAGCAGGGTAGGGTCCCTGTGTATTTCAGGCTCTCCTGGAACTCACGACCCCTCTGCATTGCTTTTCCATGCTAAAATTACAGATGTGTTATACCACACTTGGCTACAATACACATTTTGTTATGAAATTCGAGTCAGGTTGAAGTAAACTAGAAAGACCTTGGGTATTTTTAGCTGAGATAAAGTGTGAGCCAGAACAGCATTGTGACCTGGATGAAATCTGCTGTCCCCAGAGGAAGGAAGAGGGTGGACAAAGCGGCCATCGTGCCCCAGCTTTCCATTTGGCTTCCTAAGGCCATCCTGCTCTGTCTGTGGCCAGGGAGAAATTGTTTCAACCTGATGATCACCAAGAATACACAAAGAGGCTTTGCTTCAAGTTAGATTCTGAGACATACTTTTCGTTCATTTTAGAGGCCTCCTTCCAAGCCCTGGGTTGGAGGCCTGGTAGTTCAGGGATGCAGTTTGAGCTTCAAGCTCTGCCAGATTTTCCAGGTTTGTTTTACTTCCTGGCTTGAGGCCACGGACTGAGCATGCACAGCAGGGCTTCTCAGCAACCTGGGCCCTGAACTCTGGGGCCTTACCTACCTGGAGCTGTGTAGGGTGAGACAAGAGGGGAAGGCCCCTAACACAATAAAAAGGGAAGGCAAAGCAGGGCTTCCTTCATGGCTTCTTTCTTCCTTTTTTCCTATTTATTTATTTATTTGAGTGGGGTGTTTGTGTGTGTGTGTGTGTGTGTGTGTGTGTGTGTGTGTGTTTGTGTGCTTGAGAATGGTTCTCCTGGAACTCAGAGCAGTATGCCCCCAAACTCACAATGAAGGTAAAATATACTTCTTTTTAAAAAAGCTTCTGTTGGTAGTGACAATATTTATCAATAGATATTGAACAGGTTTATTGGGTTCCTTAATTTCAACAAGAGTCAAAAAAAAAAAAAAACAGAATCACCTACTTCCATTATACCATTATAATGAATTTTAAAAATTACATGAATGAACTAGTAGGTTGGACCATTCTCTCCTTTGCCCTAAGGCTGTTTTCTAGGAAACCGATTCTGTCAGGTGGGAACAGACAGCCTTCTCCAAATTAAGCATATTCCACAGATAGGAGTTGAACATCAGTGAGCATTTGACAAGTGGTTCCCCAGAATTGATCAGGAGCGCTTTGCACAAACCGTAAGCGATGAAATAAGGTGGTCACTAAGCTGAGGCATGGCCTAATGGAGGCATCCTTCCCAGGTCTTCCTTTGGGTCACATCACAGCTGACTGAGCATGCTCGTCTCCTCTGGGAGCCTTCTCATCACCTTTCCCCACAGAGATGCGGAGTTAGCTCATTGCCTCATTTCACACAAACTAAAGCTTGGTGCAGCCTTCTGACCAGTTGAGTTCAAGCTGTTTGCCATGGCAGAGGTTTCTCAAGACATTTACTTTTGGATCTCCTTTGTAGAAGCAAGCATAAGATCTGGGATCTGATAAAGAGTTAAAATGGGTTTGCTGATGAAGAGAGGAAAGGGAGAGAGGGAGAAAGGAGAGGAAAAGAAGAGTAGAGGAAGGAGACGGAGAGAGGGAGATAGAGGGAGAGGAAATCCCATCACTTCTAAGACAGGAGACAGGAGAAGGTGGTGGTAGAGCCACTCAGGAGGCAGAGGAAGGTGGGTCTCTGTGAGTTCAAGGACAGCCTGGTCTACGGAGTGAGTTCCAGAACAGCCAGGGCTGCACAGAGAAGCCCTGCCTCAAACAAACAAACAAACAAATAAAATTGAGAGAGACCAGAAACAGGAGAGGTCAGAAACCAGGACCACTTCCAACCATTTAGACAAACTCTGCTGCTGTCAACCCCAGATGCCCCAGGGATCAAAGCCCTTTGGCTTCATCATCTTGTGTCCTAGGAGAAGACAAGCCACCCTTTTATCTCTCACCTGCTACTGTTTTCTTTGTTCTGTAGCCTTTTTAAAAGTCCTTGCCACTTGGCAGGTGTCCTCCCTTGGAACCTCTCCCTTACGAAGTTTGTCTTTCTTTCTAACAAATGGTGTTGGTTGAATCACTCAGCCCTTGAGTCCACAGGCTTCATTCCTTATTGTCCACAGGACTCCATCCTGGGTAGCCTGTTGCTTACAGCTTTGGTCACTGCAGCTCCTCTCTTGCCCCCATTATAGTTCTTTTTCCTCAACTTCCCCCTCGCTACTTCTCCCCTAACACACCCACCTTGGTGAGGACAGCCCCGGGAACCACCAGCGGAAATTAGTATACATATTTTTATTTTGTTTCTTTTGTAGTTTTTTTTTTTTCCCTAACAGGGTCTCATGAAGGCTGGCGTGGTACTTGCTAACATAGCTGAGGCTGGTCTTGGACTCCTGATTCTTCTGTCTCCTGCTCCCAAGTGCTGGGATGTCCACCTCTGTGTTTTGAAGAAAAAAAAATTAAGAATGATAAAGTGTGTATAAATGCAGACAAGGTGATTTTTCAACATAATACTACATCCAAGAAAATTTCCAGGTGGGTATAGGGGTCATACCCATGATCCTAGTATTCTGGAGGCTTGAGGCCGGAGGATTCTGTTGGTCTGAGGCCAGCCTGGGTCACGTTACAAGATCCTGTCTCAAGTCTCCTAGTTTCCCCACCCCAAAATGTGAAGTTACAATCATGAGCCCTTTCTCTGAGCCCAGTTACAGGAAAAGCTACAAAATGAGTCCGAGGTTGCATCATCAATTCAGGTTACAACTGGTGTTCTCATGTTGAAATCGCCATATACTGTGTGGTAGGGTTAGGAATGCTTCAGGCAGGAACTTGGTTTGGCTCTAATTTACAATATAGGACTTGAATCACGGTATCAAATGCATTTTGTACTCTGTGCCAGCTTTCGAGACAAATTAATAAGTAAATCGGCAAAACTAACCACAGCCAAAAAAAAAAAAATGTCATAACACTGGACTAAAGGAAAATGAGGCCCCTCTCGTTCTAAACCCTTGAATCTGGCAGGACTACCGTGTAACCGTGGTAGGGAAAGGAAGGCTGGCAGGGACTGAAGGAGGTAAGTTAGAATAGCTCAAAACAGGACAGGAGGAACCAAGAGGAAAGTACCAAAGGTAAAAAGTAGAGCCCCTCCAGCTGGCCTGCCCTGCCTGTCCTTCAGTCTCTGGCCAGTTCTTTGCCTCTCTCTTCAGCCCATGCCTCTTTTCTCCACCTCTGGTTATGTACTGCATGCCCATCTGCCCCACTGACTACTCCCTGACCCGTCTCTTTCGGAGTGCCCGCCTGAGCAGGCAGGTGTGAGGCCTAATTTCCACCGAATGTCTGATTGGGGCCTATTCCCTATTCCCATGCTGGTGATCTGCAGTGTGAGACTCTGGAGTTTGCCAGGCGGAGGTGGTGGTGGCAGAGGTGCACAACTATGACCCCAGCATTCAGGAGGCAGAGGCAGTCAGACTTCTGAGTTTGAGGCCAGCATGGTCTACAGAGTGAGCTCTTAGACAGCCAGGATTACATGGAGAAACCATGTCTCAAAAAACCAAACCAACCAAACAAAACACAACAGTCTTGGAGCTCATGTATATCTGGAATATGGAGTAGGGTGGGAGGTGATGAAAAGGCACCAAGTTCAGATAAACGGTATAGTGCCCAGTATGGGCATATATGGTATTATAATATCTTTTTTTTTTGTTTGTTTTGTTTTTTGTTTTTCGAGACAGGGTTTCTCTGTGGCTTTGGAGCCTGTCCTGGAACTAGCTCTGTAGACCAGGCTGGTCTCGAACTCACAGAGATCCTCCTGTCTCTGCCTCCCGAGTGCTGGGATTAAAGGTGTGTGCCACCACCACCCGGCTTATAATATCGTATTATAATGCATATAATACCAACACTCTAGAGGCTGAGGCAGGAGAATTGTTTTGAGTTCCAAGCTAACTACATAATGAAATTCAAGTCATTGACGAGAGTATATTTCAAAAAGCTCAAACAAACAAACATGGTAATAATGGAGAGAGAAAGAAAGTGTTGATAATTCCCATGTTATAGATTAGAAAGCATGGCACAGAGAAGTTTAGTCCCTTACCTAAGAGTGCCCCAGGGTTCAGCTCATGCTTGGCCACACCTGAGGCTCTTGGACTCCACAGTGAGTAACCTGTGCTGCTAGCTGGGGTGGGGAGGAAGTGATTAAAGAGGAAGCTGCAGACTATTTTGGCCCAGTTCTGGGTCAGCCATGCTGTGGTACTTTGTGGGGAAGGCAAGTCCTGAACATTCTGGTTCCTCCCAGAAATAACATTGGCCTACAGCTGCAGTCTTCGTGAATTTTTGCTCTTGTTTTTTTTTTTTTTTTTAAGTTTTGAAGCCAAATAGTGGTGCCTACACTCTCCACTTGAGAGGCAGAGGCGAGAGGAACAAGAACATGTCAGACATGGACAGCCTTGGTTATACAGTGAGTTTGAAGTACATGTTAGAAACAAAGAATAATTTTGGTGTCCTACAAGGGAGCACACAAATAAAGCAAATGCAACTCGGCAGCAGATTTCTTTCCGCACAAAGGTCCCACAAACCAAACCAAGCTAGCCAGCACATAGGGGCAGAAGTCTGCCTGGTTTCCATTCTCTGCAGGTGGCCACTGTGTCTTTTCCCCATCAGCTGGAGTCCCACCTCACAGTCTTTTGAAACTGGCTAATTTTAAAAGAATCTGCACAAACGGAATGAAGGATGGGTCAGGAGGCCACAGGTTCTGGGGATGCACGTTGGGGTGGTGGTAAATAGATTTGCATAAAAGGTTTTCAGGGTGGAAGAGATTAAAAGTGGGGAATGGGGGGCTAAGGAGTGGGAGTTTACGCAATATTGGGCAGCGGCCTTTGATAGAAACAAAGCAAAACAAATATCTCACACCCTTGCAATTGAACTGCTGAGATGGCTCATCAGGTAAAGATGCTTGCTGCCGAGCCTGACAGCTGAGTTCAATCCCAATGACACACATGGTAGAAGAGGGAACCAAC
The DNA here is from genome assembly GCA_004026605.1 of Ondatra zibethicus. Taxonomy (NCBI): domain Eukaryota; kingdom Metazoa; phylum Chordata; class Mammalia; order Rodentia; family Cricetidae; genus Ondatra; species Ondatra zibethicus. The sequence continues at coordinate 244,361 of PVIU01000051.1, read as the reverse complement.
CCCTCTAACAGCTGTCTTCTGACCTCCACCTGTGCGGTGGTATCACCTCCCCCACCAAACAAACAAACAAAATGCAATATAAAAAATTGAAAACAGCAAAAAAAGTTTTGAAAAAACATGTACTTCCTTGTTCATATTCTCTCTCTCTGACAGGGTTTATTGTAGCCCCAGCTGGCCTATAACCCCTCTGTGGCTCAAGAAAGCCTTCAACTCTAGTCAGTCTCTCTTCCTCTAGTTGGTAGTACAGGTCTGTGTTAGCATGTCTGACCACCCTTGCTCAGGTCTGTGTTCGCATGTCTGGCCACCCTTGCTCCTTTTGAAGTTGCTATTTGTAATGCACCCCTGTAATCTGAACACCCAGGAAGCTGAGGCAGGAGGATTGAGATTTCAAGGCCAGGATGGGCTACATACTGAAACCGGAGCTCAAAAAACCAAGCCAGGCCAAGCCAAAGCAAACTCTTAAGCGTCAGTGTTGTGTAAGATGCCCTTGAATTGCAGACACAAAAAGTTCCAGAGACCAGAAAGCTGTAATTTTTAAAAAATACTGTTGTAAGTAGTATTTATCAAAACAACAGAAACGTACATTTTGTTATTAATAATTTCCTTTTGGGAAGCATAGTGGGGGGAGGGGAGATCCTGGGGGTGGTTATAGGGACTCACAAGAACTAGGCAAGTTTCTTCCACTGAGTTCAGCCTCTAGCCCTCAAAACAGGGTCTTGATAACTGGCCCAGGATGGCCTTGAACTCACTCTGTAGCCCAAGCTCTATATGGTTTAGCTTCTCAAGTAAGAGGGATTCCAGGCCTATTTTACCAGTCTGGGCTGATAATTCACTTTCTCTCCTTGCTGTTTTTGAAGCAGGACCTTATACCCGGGCTGGTGTCAAACTTCCTATGTAGCTGAGACTGACTTAAAAAAATAATAATTTTTAAAAATTGGCCGGGCAGTGGTGGTGCATGCCTTTAATCCCTGCACTCGGGAGGCAGAGGCAGGCAGATCTCTGTGAGTTTGAGCCCGGCCTGGTCTACAAGAGCTAGTTCCAGGACAGGCTCCAAAGCCACAGAGAAACCCTGTCTCGAAAAACCAAATAAAATAAAATAAAATAAAATGAATAAATAAAAATTATATTTATTTTATATGTATGAGAGTTACTTGCATGAATGTATGTGCACATCGGCATGTCTGGTGCCCTCAGAGTTCAGAAGAAGGCATCAGATCCCCCTGGAACTGGAGTTACAGACAGCTGTGACCCACCATGTGGATGCTGGGAATTGAACCTGGGTCCTCTGGAAGAGCAACAAGTGCTCCTAACCACTGAGCCATCTTTCTAGTCTCCCCTCCTCCTCCTCTTTTCTGAAACCGGGACTCAATTTGTAGCTCGGGCAGTCCTAGAACTCACTATGTGGACTCACAACTCAAACTCACAGAGCTCTGCCTCCTTCTGCCTCCAAAGTTCTGGGTCTAAACGGGTGTGCTACTAGACCTAGCCCCTCTTCTTAAAAAAAATAAAAAGTTTGAAAATTTATTTTATGTGTGCATTCTCTCTGTCTCTGTCTCTCTGTCTCTCTGTCTCTCTGTCTCTCTGTCTCTCTCTCTCTGTCTCTCTCTCTCTGTGTGTGTGTGTGTGTGTGTGTGTGTGTGTGTGTGTGTGTGTGTGTGTGTGTGTATTCGAGTACCATGGCACACTTGTGGAGGTGGAAGGACAACTTTGTGGAGTTGGCTCTCTTTCCACGTTTATTGGGTTCTGAAGACTGAGCTCAGGCCATTAGGTTTTCATGGCGAGCACTTTTACCTGCTGAGCCATCTCCACAGTCCCATAATTCACTTCTTAAGTCATGAAAGTTTATTGGTAATTTGCCTCATAAAGCTTTGGGAAAAGTAGGGTGGTGCTTATGGCCCCTTGATGAAAATAATTGAGGCTGGGCATGGTGGCACACTTGCAATCCGAGTCCTCAGGAGGCAGAGGCAGAAGGATTGCTGTAACTTTGAGGCTAGCCTGGGCTATATGGGCAGTTCCAGGGCAGCTCGGGCTGCCTACTGAAACCCTGATTCAAACAATAAAAAGCAACAATTGCAACAGCAATTTTAAATATAATTTAAATTTAAAATATAAATTTAAAAAAAAGAAAGGAAAAAGAGAGGAGTGAGAAGGGAAGATAAGAATTGTGGAGGAAGCGGTGTGGTGGTGGCACACATGTTTAATCCCAGCACTCGGAGGCAGAGACAGGTGGATCTCTGTGAGTTCAAGGCCAGCCTGGTCTACAAGAGCTAGCTCCAGGACAGCCAGAGATACATAGTGAGATTGTGCCTCAAAAATAAATAAATAAATGATCAACAAAAATAAATTAAAAAATGGTTTAAAATTATGGAATGAGAAGGCTTTACACTCAGCAATGTGGTAGGGCGTCCTTAACAGGATCCGGAGTGTGTGAGTGGGGGACGGGGAGAGGGTAAAGAAGTAACCTTTTTGTTGTTCTTTAAAGGATGAGGAGAATTAAGAAAAGAGGGTGGGAGGCAGTAGTTCAGGGCTGCAGAAACCCACCCAGCATATCAACATTAGTTTCAAGGAGAAAAGAGATTGAGGATCTCAAAATGGATTCCTTTGAAAATATCCAGGGCTGGCATCTCCCACATCCTGGCGACTTGTGGCCTTACTAAATTCTATGATAATTTGTCTTTCTTATGCCCTACTTTCTAGGGAGGAAACTGGATCAAAGGAGTAGTAAAAAAAGGTTTGCTCTTTGTCCCTTATTCTGCCAGTTATGCACAATTAATAGTCTCAAGGATCTTCTGAAGCATTCTGGAATCCCTGAGGGTGATTTTTGCTTTTCTTTTTATTCCTTGTTAAGAGTGAAACTCAGGGCCTTGCATTGCAGTAGGGAAGCTGTCTACCTCAGAGTGGCTTAATTCACTGTGTAGAACAAGTTGGCTTGCAACTCACTCTGTAAACCAGGCTGGCTTCAGACTCAGAGACCCATCTGCTCCTGCCTCCTGAGTTCTAGGCTTAAAGGCTTGTGCCACTACACCCAGCCCAATTAACAATATATATTTTTTAAATTATAAAACACATTTCAAAATTAAATTTCTCTCTCTCTCTCTGTCTCCCTCCCTCCCTTCCTTTCTTTCTGTTTGTTTTTTGAGACAGGGTTTTTCTGTGTAACCCTGGCTGTCCTGGAACTCACTCTGTAGACCAGGCTGGCCGCGAACTCCTAGAGATCCGCCTGCCTCTGCCTCCTGAGTGTTGAGATTAAAGGTGTGAACCACCACTGACCAGCAAAGTCAAATTTTTCTAAAGTATCAGGATCAAAACTGTAAGGCAGCAATGTAAAAGCTACAGTGGGTTCCCTGGGTCTTAAAACAAGCTAAGTTAGGGGGCTGGAGAGATGGCTCAGTGGTTAAGAGCACTGACTGCTCTTTCAGAGGACTCGGGTTTAATTCCCAGCACCCACATGGCAGCTCACAACTGTCTTTGAAGATCCAGTTGCAGGGGATCTGACACCTTCACACCAATGCACATAAAATAAAGTTAAATAAACCATTAAAAAACCCAAACAAGCTAAGTTAGTATACGTGGGACCTCGGTGCAGTTTTGTGTGCCCATGCTGATTCTTGCCCGATCCCTTAGACTTTAAATACATTTATGTTCCTCTTATATTGAGCCTTCTAAGACTCAAAGCTTAGGAGAATGCTTTACCAAGCTGCTGGGCTGCAAACTAGAAACGTGAGTGGTGTTAGCCTCTCCCAGTCCTGGGTTCATGTGCTGACCATTATATCATTACTATTCTTTTGTAAGCAAAACTAAATAGGCATGTCCTAACGCTGCCATTCCAAGCAGCGCCTCGTAAGGATTTATAGGTCCTGGGTATTGGTCTCCTAAGAAATCCATATATAAAGAAGTTCTTCAATTTTCAGATTAGTTTCCTTTAAATATTTTCTCTCTCTCTCTCTTTTTTTTTAAAAAGGCATTTCATCATCATCATTGCTATGATTATTGTGCGTGTGCATGTGTACTTGTGTGTGTGTATGAACGGCTTCCATGAGTGTGGGAGCATGTGTGCTGTCACACAGTGATTCTCTCCTTCAGTTGTGTGTCCCAGAGCTTGAACTCGGGCTATAAGACTTGCAAGGCAAGTGCTTTTCCGGCTGAGCCATCTCACTGGCCCAGTAGTTGTTCCTGGAGACTGTTTTGTGTTCTCCTTGTCCACCTTGACAATGTTTTTCCTTTGATCTCTGCAGAAGAAGAGTGTTAGCCGCAGAGTGTTAACCCTGAGCAGTATTATTTTCGAGATGCATCATTCACAGGACAGAGAGAATTAAATTCCTGACAGATTCCAGACAGGCCTGACCTAAGAGTCACTTCCCTGCCTCTTAGTTGCTTGACTTTAGCCCTAAAGGGTTTTACTGGCATTGGCTCTTTGTTATCTTTTGATAACTCTCATAATGTGGAAACATATCAGACTGAGACAGGACTCATCTTGGTGGCTAGGGACAGTCAGCATCAAACCTCCAGATGGTTCATCACAGGGTCTTCAGAGATGGAGGAGAGAGTTGTCAGCAGAAATGGATTGCACTTCCAAAGGTAAGGAAAGTCCAGAAGTTTCCAGGAGATGCTCTACTTGCAGGATTACTTGACACTAGGCAAATCTCATCCCAGTGTTTGTTCCAGGCACCCGCATAGCTCAGGAATTTCTCCCATTAACTGCAACCTCTTACCCCAAATCCCTCAAGATGGAGATCTAAAAACAAATAGAGGCGAATTAGGTCCTGGCAGGAGGGAAGGTCTTCTAAAGAGACCCTGTGCTCTTCTCTTGGGTTATGGATTAATGAGACAATGGTCCCCAGGACTTTGGAATTCCCCAGTAAGCTCATGCTGGGAGAAGCCCTGGTGCCAGGTAGAGGAGGAACCTGTCTCCCAGGAAGAGATCTCTCTCACATGGTGCTGAGGATTTAGCAGACAAACTACCTCTCCAGACAGACTGGAGCCAAGGCCAGAACATCTTACTTCTGCACCCGCTCCTGCTCTCCTTAAAGCCTAAACCTCAAGCTGGTGCCTGGGAGTAGACTTGGAGGTCACAGGGCCTTTTTTTATCTGTTCCTGTTCTGTATCTTCTTCCTGTTCTGTCCACGTCAAGCCGGTCTCCTCTCTCTGCTTTTCATTCTTGCTTGCCACTTTATTTTTTTTAGAAACTCTAGGACCCAGGCTTATACCCTAAAAACTATGACCATGGTTTTTGCCTGTTTCATTTATCCTCTTTAAGTTTTAACAACAGACTTTCTAGCCCCCTCCTCCACTACAGTGAACATAGCGGTCACCTTACCCACGGTCTTAGTTCTCAAGGTTAGTTACCCTGCCCCCTCTAGTCCAGGCGACCTTAAGCCATCCATTCTCCTGCCTCAGCTCCCAGGGCTGTAAGCATGCACTACCACTCCTTGACTGTGTTTTCAGAGACAAAGTCTGGCTGCCAAGTTGTAATCTTTCTGCCTTAGCCTCTAGGGTGCCTAGTGCTCATTTCGTGTTACAACTTCAACTATAAAAGTTGTAACTATAGCATGTGGTGAGGAGTTAGGATGGGGACAGAGTCGAATGTGTGGGTGGAGAGTGTGATAGGAAAGTGTATTCCAGTCGGCAACAATGTGTATCTGAAAGCACCGAGCCTGCTGAAGGATTTCATTCAGCTAGGATCCCTGGAAAAGAATAACACTAAGGAATAGAGGCACAGATTCATGGAGAGGCTTGGACTAAAAAATATATGTATATACAAATATGAACAAACCAGGCCCAGTGTACAGAGCAAGAAACTCACCACATACTCTGAGAAACAAGAGCAAAAATGATCTTCTCATGTTCCACAATAATATCAGAAAACATGGGTGACAGATGTCTTGTTTATGAGCTAGTTCCAGCAATATTTCATCTTAGAACTGAAGTAAAAATCAACAAAACAAAACACCCAAAAAACTAGGAATTAAAATGGTTGGAAACTGAAGCTCCATGAATGGGCTGGAGAGATGACTCATCAGATAAGAGCCCTTGCTTCTTTCCCAGAGGACCCAGCTTTGGTTCCCAGTGCGCTATCGAGCATCTCACAGCTGCTGGTAACTCCAGCTCCAGGGGATGCCGGCACCCTCTTCTAGACACCCCTCCCCCAGTGTGGCACCTAGTCACACAGAGTCTCACACACACACACACTAAAATAAAAAAGAAACCGAAAAAAAAGGCCCATTAATGATAGATAATTCAGACAGATGTGGTAGTACACACCTTTAATCCCAGCATTAGAGAGGCAGAGGCAGATGGATTCCTGTGAATTCAAGGCCAGCCTGGTCTTCATGATGAGTTCCAGGACAGCCAAAGCTACATGGTGAGAACTGTCTCAATGAAACAAAACAACGACAAAAAAGACCGTTCACCTGGCCGTTCATAATGCCCTATGAAAATGAAAGCACAGAGGGTACAGTCTTACCTCCAAATGCAGCTTTATAATCTCAGCCCTTTGACCTGGGAATTATTTGGTTTGTCAAAGGCCATATCTACCCACTTGGTGTTTGATCATATTTGGTCAGCAATTGATGCAGACCATAAATAAGTCTGGGTACAACACAGGGCTGGAAGCCATTCACTATTGCTTATGGAACAACACTGATTTCACCAAAGCTTCGACAGACAGATTAAAACCTAAGACCATAAAAACCACTAAAAGAAAGTATGAAGTCACGATTGACTTTAAGGGCTTACTGGGGATGGTGGAAAAGCTAGAGTAATCTCTCTCGTGCCAAGACAAGTCGGTAGAAGAGCATATGCTAACGTGCTGGAGGAGGAAATGGAAGCGCACAATAAGTGAGGATTGGAGGAGCCTGTGGAGCCGGCTTCAGAGGGAAACGAAGGAAGAAAGAGAAGCAGAGCTGGTGAGGCCTACAGGACTCAAACATGCCCAACTGCTGAGTCACCCAGAAACTGAAGCACAAAATTATGGGATATCATCCTTGAATGGAACGTCACAGAGTCACCCAAGTCACTACTGAAGGGGTACCCCCTCAGCACCGTGGGCCTGAAGTCCTCTGAAGAAGCCGTATGTCTATTGAATATCCTGCAGATAGTGTGAGCTTGTCTGATAGAAGACTGTGGACCGGGGAATGTGTCAGTCCAGAGCCAAAATTATCTTGGGTTATCTTGGGTCCCTTAACAGCCACTTAACTTTTGTAGCTGACCCAACATTCTCCTGACTAATAGGTAAACTTCTTGGAATGTGCCACTAAGCCTAGCATCCCTGAGCCCGCACCAAGCCTAAAACTACAAGTACCAAGAGATAACATCTGTGAGTCTCTAGAAAAGATTTCCTGGCTTTGGAGCCTGCCTACCTGAAGCTTCCACCCATGTAATTAGGAAATTGATATATGGCTTTCTTTCGTCCTGTGGCTATAAAAGTTCACCTTTTCCATAGTGGGATGTATCATTCAGGGCAATTGGAGTAAGTGTTCTTGACCCATAGTTACTCAAGTGGCTTGGAATAAGCATTTTCTTCTTTCCTTTAAAGCAGTTATTCTTTTAAGTTTGACAGCAGCACTGATGAGTTATAAAGCAAAGACCACAACTTTGTTTTTACATTGTATTTTATTATTATGTGTGTTACATGTTTGTGCCTGTGTGAGCACAGGTGTGCATGTACTACACACATGCAAATGCATACACACAGACAAATAAAAAATGTAATTAAAAAATTAAAGATCAAGGTTCACTATATATACTAGTTGAGACTCATGATCTGATTGCCTTAGCTGCCCGGGGCTAGGATTACATGGGTCACCATGTTTGGCTTGCTTCTCGGTCTTTCTTTTCTACTAGAATATGGATTATTTTAGGTCATGGAGATTCACTAGACCGCCTTAAAATAGGATTGTAGACGATCACAATCTGCCTTTCTAAAGCATGTTTTTCTGATATATTTATTATTTTAGTTATCTTGAGAAACTATAGACAAAGAGTAAGAGAAATTTATACTTAAAAAGGAAATTTTCATTTTAAAGGTCTTTCTTCTTTGCACCAAAAAGAGAAGGACTAGATACTTTTTAACAACAGAAAAGTCATGCACCCCGCCCCACAAAGGTTTATTACAGTCTTTGAAATCTGGGGGGTAGATACTGGGAACGGCCCTGAGAAAATCTAGATGCCACCCCAGTTGCAATCAGGATGCAACTTCTGTTGTACTCGATGACAAACTGAGCACATGTACTTTAATCCGTGTTACATATCTTGCTTGTATTGAGGTGCTTTTCCTGGCTGTCGCTTCTGGATACATATTTAATTATTATCCCCTCATTCTTTCTTCTTTATTTCAGATAATGGAGAATTTAAGCCTAAAGTTTAAACACTGTCTTTGAAACACTTCTAGACATTTACACTGAGCATATGAAAACACACATATATTAATAAATCCAAGTTTTTCTTATTTCTTATTTATGCATTAAACAAGGCATCTCAGTTTAAGAACTAGAGGACAAACCAGGTGGTGGCGGCACCATGCTTTTGATTCCAGGGGCAGCTGAATTTCTGAATTCAAAGCTGGCCTGATCTACAGAGTGAATTTCAGGACAGCCATGGCTACACAGGGAAACCCTGTCTTGAAAAGCCATGAATGAATGAATGAATGAATGACTAAACAAGCAAACAAATAAATAAATAAGATCTAACAGACAGAGAGAAGAATTACCTTTTTCCTCTTATAAGAGCTAGGGATGTTTCCTGAGTTAATTCATTTGCCAAGGAACGAAATTATAACAATATTTATTTTATTTATATGCCTTTTTAAACTGTGTGTATGTCTGCATGTAGGCATATGCAGGTGCCAGTAGAAGCCAGGCAAAGGTCCTGGGATTGAACTCAGGTCCTCTGGAAAATAGTAAGTGTTCTTAACCATCTTTCTAGCCCCCTTGTTTATATTTTTTGACACAGGATCTTCCTAGTTATCCCGGGCTGTTCTGAAACTTGCTACATAGACCAAACTGAACTAGAACACAGATATCTGCCTGCCTCTGCTTCCTGAGGGCTGGGATTAAAGGCATGTACCACCAGGCCTGGCATAATTGCAGTTTTAACTATCTTAACAGTCTCCTTTGGTTCAAAAACTATGTAGTACTTCACTCTACAAAACAATATAAATGTTCCAGTGGGCTGGGAAGAGCTGAACCAGTTTCTAATGAGAAAGGCTGAGAAAAAAAAGCAAAAACCCACAACAACAAAAAGATCCACAAATCAAATTTGTCACTTGGAAGTCACTTGTCTTGAAGGTGGGATAGGACAATAGAAAAATAACTGCCTGATTGAGGTTGGTTTCTTTCACATTGCTTCTCTGTGTAAGATCCGAGGCAGAATAAACAGATTACCAGGCATACTGAAATTGTCCTGTTCTCGAATTGCCTGTTTGTCTGATCTGGGTTCTTGGAAGGTCAGAGAAGCTAGCTTCTTTTGCATTGGTGATATGGAAGTACAAGCAACTCCATTTCGAGTTTTAACCTAGCCAGCGGGCCAGTACAGGACTTTAGTGGTGAACAATGGCCTCCTGTAACTTCTATTTAAAGTCCCCTAGTATTTAACACAGGAGCGGACAAAGAAGGGTCTCAATGGGATTTCACTGCCTTGGAATTCATGCCTTTTGGAGAAATTTGAGCTTTTTTTTTTTTTAAAGGATAATTATGCTGGTTTTGGCATATGTAACAAACGGGGACAAGAAGTATCCTTTGTGTTAGAGTAGGAAGTAGTAACAGAAGACCTAAGACTGGTAATTTTGTTGTTACTGTTCTGTTTTGTTGTGGTCAGGCTGATGACACCATGATGCTTGTGTGGAAATCAGAGGACAACTTGGGGTCCATTCTTGCCTTCCATTATAAGGGACCTTGGGATTAAATTCAGATCATTAGGCTTGGTAGGAAGCATCTTTACCCACTGAGCCATCTCACCAGCTGGAACATTGCTCTTGGTTTGTTAGAGAACAGGATCTCAGCTATACCCCAGGATAGCCTGGAACTCAAGATCTTTCTCCTTCTTCCTCTGAGTTTTGGAGCTATCTTCATGTCCAGCTTTAAATCGGGTATCCCAAAAAGCTATAGAAATTGCTGCTTGTAGTTGTGGAGACTAGAAAGTTTAGGATCAAGGTGCCAGCGGATTTGGTATCCAGTGAGAGCCAGTTCCTTAAAAAAAGGCGGTTATTATTATTTTTTGGAGGCAGGATTTCAGGCAGCCCAAACTGTCCTCAAACTCCTATTTAGACAATGCTAACCCTGAATTCTTTTATTTTACTTTTTTAAAAATGGAATGTTTCACAACCTTCCTCAAGACCCAGCAATACCACTTTTGGGTATATATCCAAAAGATGCTCAATCGTGCCACAAGGACATGTGCTCAACTATGTTCATAGCAGCTTTATTTGTCATAGCCAGAAACTGGAAACAACCTAAATGCCCCTCGATCAAAGAATGGATTAAAAAAAGTGGTACATTTACACAATGGAGTACTACACAGCAGAAAAAAATAACGACAGCTTGAATTTTTCAGGAAAATGGATGGAACTAGAAAGCATTATTTTGAGTGAAGTAACCCAGACACAGAAAGACAATTATCACATGTACTCACTCATAGGTGGTTTTTAAACATAAGGCAAAGAAAACCAGCTTACAAACCACAATTCCAGAGAATTTAGACAACAATATGGACACTAAGAGAGACTTACATAGATCTAATCTACGTGGAAAGTAGAAAGTATAAAAAGACAAGATCTCCTGAATAAATTGGGAGCATGGGGACCTTGGGGAAGGGTTGAGGGAGGGAGGGGAGTGGCAGGGAGGGGAGCCGAGAAAAATGTAGAACTCAATAAATATCAAAAAAAAAAAAAAAGAAACATGCATTGTCCCATTAGCCTGAACACTACAGCCTGCAGACAAATAAAGCCTAAGAAACCTGGGGGGAAAAATGGAATGTTTCAGAATATGTGTTTAACTATGTAAAGATAGTTTTGCATCCTGTAACTATGTAAAGATTGTTGCATTTGTTTAACTATGTAAAGATGCATTGCTGTTTTTCCTTGCCTGCTTCAGGTACCTGATTGGTCCAATAAAAAGCTGAACAGCCAATAGTGAGGGAAGAGGTATAGGGGGAACTTCCAGGCAGGGAGAGTAAGTAGGAGGAGGAATTTAGACTAAAATAAGAAAGAAAAGAAGACAACAGACAGATGCCAGGGGCCAGACAGACTGACACGGAGGAAGCAGGAAAGTAGGACACGCAGAATGAAAGAAAGGTTAAAAAGCCCTGGAACAAAATGTAGATGAATAGAAACAGGCTATTATAAGTTATAAGTTAGGACAAGCCTAAGTTAAGGCCCAGAATTCATAATTAATAATAACTCTCCATGTCTTTACTTGGGAGATGATTGGCGGCCCAAAGAAAATTGAGTTTTACTATCTGAGTGTGTGTGTGAGCACACATGCAAGGGCACATTTGCACACAAGTAAGTGCATGCCTTGGCACATGTGTGGAGGTCAGAGGCCAATTTGAAGGTGTAGACTCTTTACTTTGGTGGGTTCTGGGTATTGAACTTTAGTCTTCTGGCCTGGATGGCCAGTGCTCAGTTACTGGCTGAGCCTTCTTGCAGGCCCTGACCTCTGAACTCTTAATCCTCCTGCCTCCACCTCCAAATGCTGGGTTAACAAGTGTTTGCCTCCTTGCCCAGTTTAGACAATGATGTTTATGTGTTCTCACAGGGTACAAGAAGGGACAAACACCCTTCCTCGAGCCTTATTTATTAGGGTCCTTCCCTCATGATCCACTCACCTCCCAACAGCCCCCACCTTGGCATAGTGGTATAGTTAGACTCATGAGGTCCTGGATTTGATCCCCAGCACCATAAAAAACAGCCAACCCAAACAATAGAAGGCACTGCCTCTATTTTCTTTTTTGTTTTCTTTTTCTTTTTGAGACAGGGTCTTGCCATGAATCCCTGGCTGGCCTAGGATTCTGGTGCTGATCTGGGGGTGTCCGTGTCCGGGTGCTGATGTGGCCCTACCATTCTTAGGAGGCACTGCCTCTAACAATTCACATGGGGGAAGGATCTAGCCCATACTATTTTTTCTGTCTTTTATCTTTCGGTAATGAACAGAAGGAATTCTCTTTATGAGTGAAAGGGCTTCTAGGTGTTTTGAGGACAAGGGCTCATTCCACACAGCTCTGCCCCCTGGAGGTCCTGGATCTGGAGAATGCTGAACAAGGGACAGAGGACAACTGGGCTCAGGAATAATTATTCATTTTAGTATAGAGGAGAAGCCATTCCTGCCCAGGGGTGAAGGAGAGGCTGACTCTGATTCTCCAGCCAGCGATGAAAGAAACAGTCAATGGAGAAGCGGCCTATTATCTGGATTCAACCCCCTCCAAACAATGCTTTTGTTGACACATTCTCTGCTCCTTTTCCAAGGGGGAGGGGACAGCAGCTGGCTGATCTATGAAGTCTTGCAGCTTGGAGTTCGGAGGATCTGGGAGAGGTCATCTTATCAGAAAGTTATCCCAACAAGCCCCTGATCCAAATTGCAACAGTCTATTCCTAGTCTCTAAATTTGAATCCCACGGAGTACCTCGGAAGAGTTAATTAAATGCCTGGGCCCTGCGAGACTGCTAAAGCAGAATTCCAGGGTGAGGCCCAGGAAGCCGTGTTTTAACAAGTTCTGCAGGGGATAGTTAGATATGCTAAGGTTTGGGGAGGGGGGGTCGAGGAGAGAAGGACGGAGGGAAAGAAACCCCTGCAGCTGCTAACGCCACTGAGTCGTTTTCCTATGGTTTGGCTCAGCAGGCCCTGGGGTTTGTTTTTTCTCCACTGTGAATTCCGCTCATTTCCCGCTGCTCTGTGTTGAGAAAGGGATGGAGAGCAGCGAGGAAAGTGGGAGGGAGGGGGAAAGGGTCAGCCAAGGCAGTAGCGCTTTCTGGAAGGGAAAGGCAGAAGCTTCGTGACAATGTCCCTTTTGTCGCGTTCTGTTGATGGAACTGCAAGTCATTAGTAGCTTGGGAGTTTGACCGGGTCGTTCTTCAGGGCCAGATCGCCCTCTGCTGCCCACCAGTAAATGACACTCTAGGACGCCAAGAAAAAGAGGAAGAGTTGGGGCAGCAGTGGGTGAGAAGAGGATGTGACGAAGACCAAGAGGTCATCAGGTCACCACTCGGGCTATAGCAAAATCATGTTAAAACCTTGTTTGCTGGAAGAAGACTTAGCCAATGCCGTGGGTGTTTCCAGGACACATCCAGCGAACACGGGTTTCTGCCAAGAGCCCTCCTGTTCCCATGATTCCAAACTCCACACTAGATTTGACTCTGCAGCTACTTTCCCCTTTAGCTCACCCTTACCTCACCTTAAGCAGACAGGGTGTTTAATAAATAGGAAGAGGGAGGGAGACAGAAGGAGAAAAGTGATGAAAAGTTTTGGTGTGCAATCATTTATAGGCAATTAGTAAAGAGTCCGTGGTTTTTTTTTTGTTTGTTTGTTTTTGTTTTTTCTTCCCCTTCCCAAATCTTTTTTTTCTCAGCCTCTCTTTGTTTCTTTGGTCCCCGGGAAAGTACCAGTCTTTCAGTCAGTCTTCTCCTGCCAGGGAACTCTTGCCCCACAGCTGTGGAGTCAGCCCTTCTTCCCAGCTCTATTGCCCCATTTTATTGCTGTTGGAATTGAGGGTTCATGTAGGTCACTGGTGGAAAGGAGCAAAGATTTCTTCCCAGAATAAAAACTCAAGCTAGCAGTTGCTCCTGCCAGCCCCGGGCAGTGACCCATTTCCTCCTGCCTCTTGCCTTCACCCCCTCCAGCTCTGACAGTAGTGGAACCCCCAGAGTATCTCAACTCCAACCCCAGGTTTCTGCATGGTTTCTGCAGCCAATTTGACTGGGGAGCAGGGGTCTGGTCTGGGAAGTAATTTAAACTGTTGCAAAAGGTTTGGGGTGAAATCTGGGCAGGAGTGTGGGAGGTGGATTGGGTGGAGGTGAAGGTTCAGGTAGGGAGGAGGTAAGCTAGGCAGCCAAATTCTGCAGAATGTTCTGACGTCATGAAACCCTTGGGCTCTGCCCCCAACAGCCTCTAGACTGGGTGAATCTGTGTTGTTCAGAGAGAGAGAAAAAAAAAAAAAAAGCAGATTGAGCAAGCCAAAGGGAGTAAGCCAGTAAATAGTGCCCCTCCATGGCCTCCAGGTTCCAAGCCTGTTTGAGTTTCTGTCCTGGCTTCCTTCAGGGCTGGACTACAATGTTGAGGTCTAAGCCAAATAAACCCTTTCCTTCCCAGCTTGCTATGGTCATGATGTTTCATTGCAGCAAGAAAAACCCTAGTGACAATAGAACAATCTCATGTAATCCAGACTGGCCTCCAGCTCCCTGTGCAGCCAAAGCTGTCCTTGAACTTCTGGTTTTCCTGCCTCTGCCTGAGTGCTGAAACTACTGGTGTGTGCCAAGACTAGTTTGTATTGCTAGGTATGATGTGGGGCTTCGTGCAGGCTGGGCACACGTTCTACCAGAAGAACTACAACTCCAGCCCTTGAGTAGTCTGTTGACTTCCTTCCATTTTGCCTCTCAGCCAGTGACTAGTGACCTACAGGCATCTCACCCTGGCGAATTCAGAAACTGACAATGGCTGACTGCCCAATTTCATCTATTTTCTTTCCTTCCTTCCTTCCTCTTCCTTTTTCTTCTCTTTTCTTCCTCTCTCTCTCTCCCCTCTCTTTCTCTCTCTCTCTCTTTTAAAGAAAAGGTCTCACTATATATCCCTGGTTGGTATGGAACTTGCTATGTAGACCAGGCTGTCCCAGAACCAACAGAGATCGGCATGCACCACCCTACCCACTGGACCTTTAGCCCTCACTTTCCACAGACATCAGTCCTTAGGGTGTCCAGTCTAGGCTGCACACCAATGAAACATAACAGTAAGTAAAGAGCATATACTTTAAATGTTTGTTTTAAATTGTGTGTTTAAATGTTTATTTATAAGTCAAAATAATTGAAATTTCCACTTAAATTTAACTAATCATGGTTAAATTAGTGATTAGTTGCTGCTTCTTCTGAGGGAAGCGGCATCATGCAGTTTGATGGGGACGTCACCTTGGTTCCTGCTGCATTCTAAGGTTATTGGGCGTGGGGGTGGGTTTGGAAAGATGACTCAGTGGTTAAGAGCACTGGTTGCTCTTCCAGAGGACTTGGGTTTAATTCCCAGCACCCTCGTGGCAACTCACACCTGTCTGTAACTCCAATTCCAGGGGTTCTGACATCATCACATAAACATACATGCAGGCAAAACACCAATGCACATAAAATAAAAATAAATAAATCATTAAAAAGGTTATTGGGGAAGAAGAAAGGGAAAGAGAAAGAGACAGACTGGAGGCTTCTAGGGGTTGGGTGGAGGGAAAATGCTGGCCATAGCAAGGCTGGCTCTGCAGGGAAGCCTGGGGCTGATTTGAGTCAGGGAACAGAGGTCAGCTGTTTTGCAGAGGCAGAGGAATGGGGTTTCTGGAGAGGACAAAGGAACAAGCCCTGGAGAACTTGATAAACCAGCAGACTTTAGGAAAGAAAAATGGGCAAGTCCCCTCTGAGTGGTGACCTTGTGTTTCTATAAGGTCCTTCTGTCCTCTTGGGTCTGTTGTGCACGCGAATGCCTTCCCTTAAAAATGGAGAAAACGGGCTGGAGAGATGGCTCAGAGGTTAAGAGCACTGACTGCTCTTCCAGAGGTCCTGAGTTCCATTCCCAGCAACCATATGGTGGTTCACAACCATCTGTAATGAGATCTGGTACCCTCTCCTGACCTGCAGACATACATGGAGGCTGAACACTGTGTACATAATAAATAAATGAATCTTTTTTAAAAATGGAGAAAACAAGCATTTCTGTACTCGCTGAGCATCACGCAGTATTTCTGAGTACTTTACGTTTACATACACATTTTATTTATTGTGTGTTTTTGTGAGATAGGCTCTCATGTAGCTCAGACTGGCCTCTAACATTATGTAGCCAAGGCTGGCTTTGATCTCCTGATCCTCCTGAGTGAGGAATTACAGGCCTGTGCCCCTGTGCCAGGCTCTCTTATTCGTGTGTGTATATGTGTGTGCATAGATGTATTGGTGCACTTATGTGCTAACAGACACGGAAGCCAGAGTGGACCTCAGGTGTTATTTCTTCAATGCTCTCCACCTTCATTGTTTTTGCTTTTATATTTATTTTATTTTAGTGTAGGAGTGGTAATTTGCCTGTATGTATGTGTGCATGCACACCATGTGCATGCCTGGTACCTCCAAATGTCAGAAGAAGGCATCAGATCCCCTGGGACTGGAGTTAGGGATGGTTGTGAGCCACCATGTGCATGCTGGGAACTGAACTTGGGACCTCTGCAACAGCAACGTGTGCTCTTAACCACTGACCCACCTCCCTAACCCTCAATCCTTGGTTTTTTGTTTGTTTTGTTTTGTTTTATCTTGTTTTGTTTTGAGACAGATTCCTTCTCCGGCCCGAGATGGCTGCTATGGCTAGGGGAATACCAGAGACCTGCCTTTGTCTGTCTCCCAAGCACTGGAATGGACAGCTGTGTGCCATCAAGGTTTTCCTTTCCAGGGAATCTAAGGATTGCACTCACATCCTCAGGCTTACACACAGGCCATTGACTGACGGAGACATCTTTTCTTATTTTCTGTGGAGGTGGAGATCTAACTCAGGGTTCTACTTGTGAAGCGAGAGCTATGCCGCACAGCCAAACTGCGGCTCTAATATATAGGGATCCACGTAAGCATGCAAATAAACACTTTATTTTAAAGTTAAAAGCTATTTTATTTTAGCTGGGTGTGGTGGCTTATACCTTTAATTGCATCACTCAGGAAGCAGAGGCCAGCCTGGTCTGCATAGTGAGTTCCAGGCTAGTCAAATCCACATAGGGAGATTCTGTCTCAAACATCCCAACAAAGGTATTTTATTTTAGTTGTTTTGCCTGCATGTATGTATGTGTATTATATGTGTGCCTAGTACCTGCAGAGAGGTTAGAAGAGGGGCTTGGATCACCCGGACCTGGAATTACAGATGGCTGCAAGCTGTCATATGGGTGCTGAGAACCAAACCTGGGTCCTTTGCAAGAGCAGGAAGTGCTTTTAACTGCCAAGCCATCTCTCCAGTCCAGCGTCACTAAATATTAGTGTAGTATTATTCTATCTATCTATCTATCTATCTATCTATCTATCTATCTATCTATCTATCTATCATCTATCCCTTTGAGATAGGGTTTCTCTACATAGCCTATCTATCTATCTATCTATCTATCTATCTATCTATCTATCTATCTATCTATCTATCTATCTATCTATCTATCATCTATCTATCTATCATCTATCCCTTTGAGATAAGGTTTCTCTACATAGCCTATCTATCTATCTATCTATCTATCTATCTATCTATCTATCTATCTATCTATCTATCTATCTATCTCTTTGAGACAGGGTTTCTCTACATAGCCTATCTATCTGTCTATCTATCTGTCTATCTATCTATCTATCTATCTATCTATCTATCTATCTATCTATCTATCTATCTCTTTGAGACAGGGTTTCTCTACATAGCCTATCTGTCTGTCTGTCTATCTATCTATCTATCTATCTATCTATCTATCTATCTATCTATCTATCTATCTATCTATCTATCTATCTCTTTGAGACAGGGTTTCTCTACATAGCCCTGACTGCCCTGGATCTCACTATGTAGACCAGTCTGTTGGTAAATTGTTGGTAAGTACTCTACTATTGACCCTAATTAACTCATAAAAAAGGTTCATTTAAAAAACAAAAATAAGGAGCTACAGAAATGACTCAGCAGGTAAGAACACTCACTCACTGCTCTTCCTGAGGAGCTAAGATTTCTGTTCCCAGCACCCATATAGCGGCTCACAACCTGCTACAACTCCAACTCCAGTCCTGGGGGATCCAACGACCTCTTCTGGCATGCAAGGGCACCACAAGCACGTGGTGCGCACGCGCGAGCACACACACACACGCAGAGATAAAACACTTATACACATACAATAAGTAAAAACAACACCAGGAGCAGTGAGAGGGCTTATTGGGTTGAAAGTTGCACAGTTCACGACCGGAGTTCAGTCCTCCAGCCCCACAGGGTCGAAGGGCAGAACCAGCTCCTGCAATTGTCCTCTGACTTAAATACATGGGCAGGGCCATAGCATGTACTTTCCCTCTACACTTGCATATACATACACAACATTTAAAAACAAAAGTCTAAACAGGGGCTGGAGAGACACTCGCTGACTGAAAGTGTTATGCCCAAATCCGTGGGTCCCCACAAAAGCCAACAAAGGAGACCAAGTCCCATATGTAAAAGCAAAGAGCCTTTATTTTAATCAAATTTACAAACTCGGTCTCTCTGCATGTCCAATGTATTGGAATAACTGGAGAGCCCCGAGCTCAATCAGAATTGGGTTTTTATAGTAGTAAAGTTGGGGGTAAGGGAGCCTCTGAGGTTCAGGACCCCTGATTGGCTGACATTTGTCTAGGGGTGTCCTGGTGAAGTGCTGGCAGGTGTTTCTATCCACAGTGCTTGGAATGCCAGGAATTTCCTTTGAATGGTCTGCTCTTGGGTGGGGGTCGGGTAATCTCGGCCTGCCACGCATTGTCTCAGGGTAAACTATTGAGACCCCATTTAAATTTATCCAGGGCCAGAGTCCCAGGTGATAATGGTTGGAAGTAAAGAACTTTCTTTGGATGACCTGTCCAGACTTAGCTTTTCATGGCTGGCCCCCACAAAAGCACTGGCTGCTCTTCCAGGCTAAGCACTTGGTGAAGCCTATCTCAAAATAACAGTAATGAGGGACGTAACTCAATGGTAGAGTGCTTACCAAGTGTGGGTGAAGTCCTGGGTTAAATCATTAGAACCAACCAAGCAACCAACAAACAAAACTAAGCAAAGAGCCCTCCCTTGTGTGGATCTTCATATACACTGGATGTGCTGTATGTTAGGGGAACCCTTTAAAAGCTGGGGAACACTCAAGGACAGTAACACTGGGCAGGGGCTTTGTCATACATTTTCTGATTTTTCTCTTGGAATATTTTTTTAATGGTGCCATTCTTGTTTCACAAATTAAGAAAAATAGGCATAGAGGCTGGGCAGTGGTGGCGCACACCTTTAATCCAGTACTCGGGAGGCAGAGGCAGGTGGATCTCTGTGAGTTCAAGGTCAGCCTGGTCTATAGAGTGAGTTCCAGAACAGGCCCCAAAGCTACAAAGAAACCCTGCCTCAAAAAAACCAAAACACAAAACAAAACAAACCCCACTCCCCACAAAAAAGGAGAAAATAAGCATAGCAAGATTAAGTCTTTACTCTATATCATGAAGCTATATCAGAATTTAAACACAAATTGACATGGCTTTTCCACCCATATGCTGAGTCACTGTGTACATGGGCTTTCAGAAGAAATAAGTCATGGCTAATGAAGTCATAAATTAAACTGTACCTTAATACAAATTGCTAAAGGCCTTGGGTCTGTTTAACTTAGAGATACAGAAGTGTTGTAGCTATTTTCAAATATTTTTAATGTTTCTTGTGGAGACTGTAGGGCACGGTTAGAGCGAAATTGTCTTTATCTGATCTACATAAGGAAAGGCTTTCGATCATCAGAAAAGTGTGAAATGAAATGGGGGCTGAGGAGACAGCTCAGTCAGAAAAGTATTCCTTGGCACCCATCTCCAAAGCTGGGTTTAGCAGTGTGTATGTTTGTAATCCTGGTGGTGGGAGCTGGGGTCACATAATCCCTGGAACTCCCTAATCAGTCACTTTAATTGGCAACCCCCAGCCCTCAGTGTGAGAGACTGCCTCCAGGAACAAGGAGGGTAAGGGGCTGAAGGGATGGCTCAGCCGTTAAGAACTTTTGCTGCTCTTCCAGGGGACTAGGGTTCAGTTCTCAGAACCGAAGGGTCACAAACATCCTCAAACTCAAGTTTCAAGGTAATTTATTGCCCTCTTCTGGCCATTATGAGTACTACACACATATGAAACTCATTTGGGGACCTATACATATACATGAAATGAATAAATCTTAAAAAACAAAATCAATCGATCATTTAAAAACAACAAAAGCCAACAGGACATGGCGATGCAAATCTTTAATTCAGCTCTTGGAGGCAAAAGCAGGTGGATCTTCGTGTGTTTGAGGTCAGCATGGTCTACATATCAAGGTCTAGGACCACCAGGGCTCCTTAATGACACCCTCTCTCAAAACAAATGAAGGAACAAACCAAAACAAAGAACAACAACAAAATAAACAAAATAAAACTCGGCAAGTTCCTAAAGAATGACACCTGAAGCTCACCTCTTACCCCTCCCACAAGAATACACACAGACACATACATACACACACACACACACACACACACACACACACACATACACAAACACACACAAATAAAATAAAACAAAGTAAAAATTTTTCTAACTTCTAAGAAAAACTATTGGTGTACTGGTGATATCCTAAGCTTGCAATCAAAGCTATTCCTATATGTAAATATTTGGATAATTAGATGTTTAAGATTTCATACAAATGATAGCTGAAAATAAATAGTTCACGCGTTACTTTTAGTACTCTACCCACATGGCCTCCTCAGGTAGTCATGGTTGCTGCTGCCGTCTCCACAGCTATCCCACATCAGACCTAGGAAACAAAAATTTTAAATTCATATAGCAACAGATTGTGTGAAAGAAGCAAGGGAGGTTAGGCGGTGGTGGTACACACCTTTAATCCTAGCACTCGGGAGGCAGAGGCAGGTGGATCTCTGTGACTTTGAGGCCAGCCTGGTCTACAAGAGCTAGTTCCAGGACAGGCTCCATAGCTACAGAAAAACCCTGTCTCAAGAAACCAAAAGAAGGAGGAGGAGGAAGAGGAGGAGAAGGAGAAGAAGAAGAAGAAGAAGAAGAAGAAGAAGAAGAAGAAGAAGAAGAAGAAGAAGAAGAAGAAGAAGAAGAAGAAGAAGAAGAAGAAGAAGAAGAAGGAGAAGAAGAAGAAGAAGAAGAAGAAAGGAGGAGGAGGAGGAGGAGGAGGAGGAGGAGGAGGAGGAAGCAGCAACAGCAGCAGCAGCCAGGGGAAACGTCCACGCAATGTGCTATCTGATCTCTACAAACTCTAAGACCATATCCATGAACCTCTATTAACAGAAAGTAGATGGGTGCTTGACTACAGATAGCACAGGAAGATGAGGGTGACGGGTGGATTGCAGAGGAGCATTGGAAAATTTAGGAGGGAGGGAGGGTTGATGCATTTTTCACGTGGTTAAAGTTATAGTGTCAGAGTACACATATCTCTATATTAAAACCCAGAAAATTGTACTCTTTAAATACTGAATAACTAGTATGTCAATCAAACTTTAATGAAGTTGAAACTAAAGAAAAAGAAATTAAGTAATTACTTGTGAAGTTGGGACCGTAGAAAGGACGACAGAACCCTCCTCTTTGTGCTGTTGAAACTATATATACTAAATGTTTTCAGATGTTTTCTTTATTTGGAAATACTCATTTTATTGTTTATGCATATGTGTCTTCTCTCTCTCTCTCTGTGTGTGTGTGTGTGTGTGTGTGTGTACACATGCATGCAAATGTCCAAAGAGGCCAGAAGAGGGCTCTGGATACTCTCTAGCTATAGGTAGTTGTTAGCCACCAGATATGGGTGCTGGGACCTAAATTTAGGTCCTCTGCAGAAGTAGCAAGTACGCTGGGTAGTGGTGATGCATGCCTTTAATCCCAGCACTTGGGAGGCAGAGGCAGGTGGATCTCTGTGAGTTCAATATAAGCCTGGTCTACGGAGTGAGTTCCAGGCTAGACAGTGCCAGCCAAGTCTACACAAGGAAACCCTGACTCGAAAAAAAAAAAAAAAAAAAAGAAAAAAAAAGCAAATATTCTTAACTGCTATTACCATCTCTCAGTCCTTATTTATTTATTTGTTTAGAGACAGGGTCTTGCTATGTGACCTAGGCTGACCTGAACTTTTGATCTTCCTGGCTTGGCCTTCAAGTGGTATTAACTGAACATAGAATTAACATTTTTTGTGACAAAATTAAAATATTGAAAGAAACCATAAACCTATTCACAAAGGCAAAAAAAAAATGTTATCACTGTGTTTTGGGTTTAGGCGTCCATGGATTCAGGAAAACTTTCCAAGTGGGTTATGCGGAGAACAGAAAAGACTGTTGTAGAATGGAATGTTCAGAGGTGTCCTAATTACTGAGAGCTGCGAAGACTGAGCTGCAGCCTTCAAAGGTTCCCTTATTTTCCTATTTCCCTGGGGTCAGAGTCTTTGGAACCCAGTAATACTTCCAGAATAGCCTTCTGTCTTTCTGGGATTGAAGAGGCATCATTACATTAAGACACCTGGTCACAGGGCTTGATCGAGGGCTCTGAGGAGCAAGGTGCTTTTGCAGAGAACCTTGGATTTGATTCCCAGCACCCACATGGCAGCTCACAAACATCTGTAATTCCAATTCCAGGGGATCTGATGCCCTCTTCCGGTCTCTGTAGGTACCAGGCACATCCATGGTGCACAAATATGCATGCAGACGAACCATATACATAAAATTAAATAAGTAAATCATGCTTTTTAAAAGTATGGTGGTTTTAAAAAAATATGGCTCAATACATAGATGCTTGGAATTTAAACTCAGGCCTCTTGCTTGCAGAGTTAAGTGTTCTTACCCATGGAGCCATCTCACCTGAATTTTATTATTTATATATTTATTTATCCATTTATTTATAGTGTGTGTGTGGGAGGGGAGATGGGACAACTTTTGGGATTCTGCTCTCTTGTACAGTATAAGTCCCAGGAATGGAATTCAAATCTTAGGTTTGGTAGCAAGCACCCTACCCACTGAACCTTACTGAATTTTAATCTGTATTTTATAGGTAAAGAAATTTGTCAGGACTGAAAGAGCTGGAGGGTGGTGGCACATGCCTTTAATTCCAGCACTTGAGAGGCAGAGGCAGGTGGATCTCTGTGAGTTTGAGGATAGCCTGGTCTACAGAGTGAGTGAGTTCCAGGACTGTCAGGGCTACACAGAGAAACCCTGTCTCAAAAAACCAAAATAAACAAACAAACAAAAAGGTAAAAGAGAACTTAACTATTTTATCTTAGGTTACTGAGTCAATAAGTGGTAAAGCTAGGATCTCTTATCTTGTTTTCTTTTTTTCAATGTTGGTGACCAAACCCAGGCCTTTGCACATGCCAGACAAACACTCTACCACTAAGCTACACCTCTTATTCTAGAGCCAGGATGTTAAAGTAGGTTCTTTGAAGCAGTTTACTTTAGTCACCATGAAACAGCTCTCTGGTGTTCGGGAATGAAGAGAGAGGCCCTATTCTCCAGATCTCATCACTTGGGAGGCACACTGGCAGAGACACATTGGCCTACCGTGTGATAAGCACTATAGTCAAGGTGTGCACTTCAGACTATGAAAGGGCCAAGAAAGGCCCCTGGTCCCCTGGGATTGGGGAAAATGTCATCAATCTGTACCTTGAAGCCTAGATGGGATCTGCCTCATGGGAGGGAAGTGGCAGCAAGGAATTACATGCTAGGCATAGGGGGCGAACCCTGAAAGCCTGTCAGATCTGAAGGAGAGCAAATAGCATGCAGAAGGAGGAGCGCACTGGCACATGAGTTTCAGAGACTCGGGTTGCCCTTCCGGATGTCCCTTGGAATTAGTTTCCCCAGGACTGTGCCGCTCTCCAAATGAAGAGTGGAATACCTGGGAAAGGCCGGACCGGCACGCTCCTCTCTCCTTGGTTAGCCAGGTGATGCACCTGCAAGGTTAGGTGATGCAGTCCCGTGGGAGAACACTTGCTGTGAGAGGCCCTGTTTTGATTTTTATGAAAAATGTTACTAGATATTGTCGTGTGAAAATACATGCTTTCATATTGCCTGAGCATTCCATTGCAATAGATAGATACTTAGCACATAGATACTTAGTTACATTAGAGAGAGAGAAACATAAATGTACATATGTCCTACTCCAAAGCTTCCTGAATATAACCCTGCTAAACATCTTTCCAGAACCATGATTATAAGAGATTTCATTTATAATTTAACCTTGCCCCACCATGTTTAGTCACTGACACACCTCTGCATTTGGCAGGGCCTGCCAAGTCACATTTAGGTGGGGTTTTATTTTTAAACCACCTCCTGGTGCTTTATGTCCTATCTTCACATTTTATATACATGGTATTGCCATACTCAGATTATACTTAGAATATTATCTCCTTGTATAAAATGGGGAGTGATCAAAATATGTGTTAACAAATTATACGCTGTGTACTAGTGTGAGTTTATACTAGTACATATATACTTCTGTTTTATACACCCATAAAAGTTTTACATATGATGGAAGGGAGAGGGCACTTTTTTTTTTTAAGTACTGAGGGTTGAATCTAGAGTCCTGTGCAGGCTAGGAAAGTGTTCCACCACCAGCTGCATCTCTAGCCCTGAGCTTAGCTTTGGACTAGCCTTGTGAGCCTCCATGACATTCATTCAGTCTTTCAGGCATCTGCAATGAGGAGACAATGGATGCTTTCTAACTGCAGGACTATCTGAGGATCAGATGGGCTCCCACACCCAGCGAGTCTTGCCTGTGCATCTTTCTTTTCCAGCTAATGAGCTGTCCATATGAACTGCCATAAAGCTGCATGACACAATGCCCAGTCTTTGGCTATCCCTGTTGATAGACGCCTCTCCCCTGCTTCTCGTCTGCTCACACGCTTCTGAACTCTGTGGAAAGAACATGGGTCAGAGATTGAGTTGAACAAGAACCAGGAGAAAGGGCAAAGGTTAGGAGGAAATGGAGAGTATTTTTTTTTGTAAACTACAAAATGTACTGTTGGCTAAAATAGAGGAAAATAGTAGACAGGTGTGTGTATATGTGCACGCACATACATGCGTGCGTGTGTGTGTTTGCTGAGGGTGAGACCCAGAGCTTCACACATTTTAGTGAAGTATACTACCATTGAACTGTATCTGTAACCTCACAAATGACAATTTATGTACTCTGTGAGTGTGACTTGATGACAACAACAAAACCAAAGGAAAAATTAAATTACTACTTATGAAGTTGGAGATCAACATGTCCATTTTGTATTAAACAAAAAACCCACTCATGTATATTTGCACAGAAAAAAGATATGAAAGATGATGGTTGTTAGAGGCTAGACAAGTGTCTGGGATGAACAGCTTCACTTTTCTCCTCCTCCTCCTTTTCTTCTTCTCCTCCTCCTCCTTCTTCTTTTTCTTTTTCTCCTCCTTCTTCCTCTTCTTCATCTTTTTTTTTTCTTCTGGAGACAAGGTTGCTCAAGTTGACCTTGACTTACTGTGTAGTAGAGAATGACCTTGAACTTTAAAAATTATTATTATTTATTCTTCTCTCATATATTATATTCCAACACCAGTTTCCCTTCCCTCCACTCCTCCCAGTCCCTTCTCTTCACCTCCTCTCTCCCCCAGATCCACTTCTCCATTTCTTTTCAGAAAAGAGCAGGCCTCTCAGGGATATCAACAGAACATGGTATAACAAGTTAGAGTAAGACTAGGCATCTCCCCACATACCAGGGCTGGACTAGGGGACCCAGTATGAGGGAAAGGGTCCCAAGAATAGATAAGAGAGTCAGAGATACCCCACCCCCCATACTGTTAGGAGTCCCACAAGGACAGCAAGCTACCCAGCCATTATATGCAGAGGAGCTAGTTCAGACCCAGACAGGCTACCTGCTTGTCGCTTTAGTTTTTGTGAGCCCCTGTGAGCCCCAGTTGGCTGATTCTGTGGCTTGTGTTCTTGTGGTGTCCTTGACTGCTGTGGCTCCTACAACCCTTTTTCCCCCTAGTCTGAGGGCTTCCCTGAACTCCATCTAAGATTTGGCTGTAGGTCTCTGTCCCTATTCTCATCAGTTGCTGGATGAAGCCTCTCTGATGACGATTATGGACCTTATCCTTGTGATCCTCTTGTCCCCACCTTACATCCCGAGAGCTAGATTTTTGTTTTGTTTTCTGAGACAGGGCTTCTCTGGGTAGCCCTGGATGTTCTGGAAGCCCTACTTCTTCTGTAGACCAGACTGACCTTGAACTCACAGAGATCTGCCTGCCTCTGTTCCCCGAGTACTGGGGCTACCGTGCGCCGCCACCACCTGGTTTAGGATTGTTAAGTGTGTGCTACCACACCTACCCTGTTTATGGGGCTTGAACCAAGGGCTTTGTTCGCACTAGACACCCTACCAACTTCTTTATCCCTGAAGGCTTCACTTTTTTTTTGTTTTGCTTTTTATTTTATTTTATTTTTTGCATGTTTTTTATTATTTATTTATTTTTTCCATGATATTTATTGAGCTCTACATTTTTCTCTGCTCCCCTCCCTGCCTCTCCCCTCCACGCTTCAACCCTCCCCCAAGGTCCCTATGCTCCCAATTTACTCAGGAGATTGTGTCTTTTTATACTTTCTACTTCCCATGTAGATTAGATCTATGTGAGTCTCTCTTAGTGTCCATATTGTTGTCTAAGATCTCTGGGACTGTGGTTTGTAGGCTGGTTTTCTTTGCTTTATGTTTATAAACCACCTATGAGTGAGTACATGTGATAATTGTCTTTCTGTGTCTGGGTTACCTCACTCAAAATAATGCTTTCTAGTTCCATCCATTTTCCCGCAAAATTCAAGCTGTAGTTATTTCTTTCTGCTGTGTAGCACTCCATTGTGTAAATGTACCACCTTTTTTTTATTCAGTCTTCAATCGAGGGACATTTAGGTTGTTTCCAGTTTCTAGCTATGACAAACAAAGCTGCTATGAACATAGTTGAGCACATGTCCTTGTGGCACAATTGAGCATCCTTTGGATATATACCCAAAAGTGGTATTACTGGATCTTGAGGAAGGTTGTTTCCTAATTTTCTGAGAAATCGCCACACTGACATACCAGCTTGCATTCCCACCAGCAATGCCGAAGTGTTCCCTTTTCCCCACAACCTCTCCAGCATAAGCTGTCATCAGTGTTTTTGATCTTGGCCATTCTTAAAGGTGTAAGATGGAATCTCAGAGTTGTTTTGATTTGCATTTCTCTGATGATTAAGGATGTTGAACATTTCCTTAAGTGTCTTTCAGCCATTTTAGATTCTTCTGTTGAGAGTTCTCTGTTTAGGTCTGTACTCCATTTTTTTTTTTACTGGATTATGTGATATTTTGGTGTCCAATCTCTTGAGTTCTTTGTGTATTTTGGAGATCAGACCTCTGTCTGATGTGGGGTTAGTGAAGATCTTTTCCCATTCTGTAGGTTGTCGTTTTGTCTTGTTGACTGTGTCCTTTGCTTTACAGAAGCTTTCCAGTTTCAGGAGGTCCCATTTATTAATTGTTTCTCTCAGTGTCTGTGCTGCTGGGGTTCTATTTAGGAAGTGGTTCCCTGTGCCAATGCATTCAAGTGTACTTCCCACTTTCTCTTCTATAAGGTTCAGTGTTGCTGGCTTTATGTTGAGGTCTTTGATCTATTTGGACTTGAGTTTTGTACATGGTAATAGGTCTATTTTCATTTTTCTACATGTTGATATCCAGTTATGCCAGCACCACTTGTTGAATATGCTTTCTTTTTTCCATTTGATATTTTTTTCTTCTTTATCAAATATCCGGTGTTCGAAGATGTGTGGATTGATATCCGGGTCTTCTATTCGGTTCCACTGGTCCTCCTGTCTGTTCTTATGCCAGTACCAGGCTGTTTTCAGTACTGTAACTCTGTAGTATAGTTTGAAGTCAGGGATTGTGATGCCTCCAGAAGTTCTTTTGTTGCCCAGGATTGTTTTGGCTATGCTGGGTTTTTTGCTTTTCCAAATGAAGTTGAGTACCGTTCTTTCAAGGTCTTTGAAGAATTTTGTTGGGATTTTGATGAGCATTGCGTTGAATCTATAGATTGCTTTCGGTACAATTGCCATTTTTACTATGTTAATTCTGCCTACCCAAGAGCATGGGAGGTCTTTCCATTTTCTGGTGTCTTCTTCAATTTCTTTCTTCAAAGATTTAAAGTTCTTGTCATACAAACCTTCCACTTGTTTGGTTAGAGTTACTCCGAGATATTTTCTGCCATTTGTGGCTATTGTGAAGGGTGTTGATTCTCTGATTTCTTCCTCAGAAGGCTTCATTTTTAACTTTACATTTTCCTGTGTGGTTTCAAAGTGCCTACAATCATTTATTACTATTACTTTAAGAAGTGAAATGTGAAGGGCTGGAGAGTTTGCTCTGTGGTTTAGAGCACTTACTGCTCTTGCAGAGAAACCAGGCTTAGTTCCCAGCTCCCACGTGGCCGCTCATGACCACCTGTAACTCTAGTTCCAGGGGATCCAGCAGCTCTTTTTGCCCTTGGCAGGCACCGCAAATGTGTGTTACATCAACATACACTCAGGTCCACACACACATAAAGTAATAAATCATAAACTCTCTCTTTCTATTTTAAGTGAATTGTGCCCAGGTCAGGGAATAGCTAGGTAGGCATGCGTGAACTCTGCTCTCGTGCCTGTGCCCTTAACCCTTGGCCCCTATCTGCAAGGCCACTCTCAGTCCCAGGAGGATGTTGACCATCTGTCCTATTTTCCACGTGCTGTTCTGCTGTCCATATCAGCTGCCTAAGCAGCAGGTTCCCAGTGGCTGGTCAGCTGGAACTACTTCTTCAGACAAACAGGAAGGACTCACCATACCCCACTGGCCTCACTGACAGAAAAGAACAAGAATTCAACCTCAGAAATGTTGAGGGAAATGTCGCACACTCAGCACCCGCGGGACTCTTCTTGAATCTGGCAGGAAGCTGGACTTGGGATGCTTTGAAGGATCCTTGTCTGTGTGTATAACAGGCTGCTCCCTGGCACCTTGCCTCTTTCTTGGTTTGGGTTCTAACTATGTCAGCTAAGTTCTGATGACCTTCGTCCTCCGTGTCACACTGGAGCTTTCTGTGGACAAATAGGAAGTCTCACCTGATTGCCTTATGGAAGAAGCCTGTCAGTTCTACAGTGTAGAAACTCAGGACAAAGGTGGATTCCTGAAGGAAGGCAATGGGATAAGGCCAGAACTGCGAAGGATGGTATACAGCTAGCCCAGACACTCCTTAATGGCAGTGTCTTTAGGTAAAGGATTTCAGTGGCAAGTTTCTTCATCTGTAAAAGCGGGGAAGGGTAAACATCCCTGCTTCATAGTCTTAGAGATGCTACATACAAAGGCTTAGTGTTATCAGGTGGCTGTGGCTCACACCTTTAATCCCAGCACTCAGGAAGCAGAAGCAAGAGAGTCTCCGAGTTTGAGGCCAGCCTGCTCTACAGAGCAGAGACATGCTCAGTAAACGCTCTTTATTTGTGTGTTGATCCTCATTTCCTGCCATGTCTCACACTGGCTGTGAGTTTGGACTCCTAAAGGATAGGGCAAGCAGTTACATCCCCGGCAATTCCAGCACTTGGGAGATAGAGGCAGGAGGGGGATTCATTTGGCCATCCTCAGCTACTAAGCCAGTTTGAGGCCAGCCCAGGCTAAGTTTTGAGCTCCATCTCAAACAAAGCAAAACAAAACAAAACAACGAGAGGTCTGGACCCCAGAGTCAGACTGTGTAGCTCAGGTCTCTGATATTTACTCTCCCGTGACCTTGTGCTTCTCAATTTTCTCATCAGAAAAATGAGTATTGAGTTCCCACCTGATATGAATCTTACAAAGATTATCTAAGATAATATAAAACAGTAGAGAGGCTGGGATTTCAGAAGTTAGGGATGGAGCTGATTTGTTACCATGGCACGGTGAGCAGTCTTCCTAGGAAAGATGTGAATTTTAGTGAGGAATGGTAGCCTACAATCTCAGCCCTGGGCAGTGGGGGCAGGAGGCTGACGAAACTGAGGTCATTTCTGGCTACATATGGATTTCAAAGCCAGCCTGGGCTACCTACGACTTTGTCTTTTTATAAAGGTCAGGGAGATAGATAACGCATGGGCCAAGCATTTGCTGCTCAGTCTAGACAACCTGGGTTCAATTCCCAGAACCAGCCTAAGGCAGAGGAAAATCTGACTTCATGCAATTGTCCTCTAACCTCCACAGAGATGCCATGCTCTCTCCATCCTTCATACACATAATTATAAATACAATTTAAAAGTAAAAAAAGGAATATGAGCAATCCCAGCACTCAGGAGGCAAAGGCAGGCGGATCTTTGTGAGTTAGAGGCCAGCTCTGGTCTACAAGAACTAGTTCCAGGACAGGCTCTAAAACTACAGCGAAACCCTGTCTCAATAAACCAAAAAAAAAAAAAAAAAAAAAGGAGTATGAGTTTGTTAAACTGTCTTCTAAGTCTCCCCCTACACCCTCCCACAAATACTGAGAGTGTGGGTCATTGGTTCCATCCTGAAATCTCCTTCATTCTTCTGTGTGCTAAGTTCTTCCCAGCTTCCCAGCCTCCTTCTCAGTCTGCCAGCTTCTCTTTCTCTTCCTGCCTAGGCCTCTCATTAGTCCAATTAATAAATCATTGCTGTCATAACAGCCCCCCCCCCGGGATCGGGGTCCCTTGGGGATAGGCATTCTGCTGGGGAAGTGAAACGGTTGAGGGAGTCGCAGGGGCATTCTCATTTCCATAGGGAGTGGGACCCAAGGAAGCAGGGTTGGCAGGAGATGAACCTCCCAGGGCCCAGGTCTCTGGGGACACCATCAGGACAATCATCGAGGATTTTATTATACAGTGAAGGGCTGTCAATTTGGCAGAACACTGGAGCCCACTCAGGGACAGGAAGGCTTGGAGCTAATGACCGGCCTCAGGCTCCTGGTTTTTTTCCATGTTCTGGCCTTCAGCTTCCTCTGGGCATTCACACACACATTGATGCAGGCACGCACACAAGTTCCCTCAGTGTTCTGTCAGCTAAAGGGTTTGTGGGTATGTTTCCAGCCTGGAAGGCTGGTGAATGGGTGAAGCTTGGAGGCCCCAGGAACGCATGAGTGCACCTACTGATTGCTGAGAAGAACCAAACTCTGAGGTTCCCAAGAGTCATTAACCATCATCACATCCAGGAAGCTTGGGTTCTCTCCCAGCCTTGAAAAGAGGAAAGGAGCAGGTCTGGGGAGTGGCCCAGCAAACTGAAAACCCCACATGTGGCTTGCTTCAGATGTATTCGGAGGCTCAAGCAGCCCAGGGTCTGGCTGACATGATGGCTACAGGGTGGAAGTCAGCATCGTCAAGCCTCTCCTCCCTATACCCTCCAAGCATGAAACCAGAGTTCATGCCAAGGATGAGGGGTGGACCCGAAATCAGGGGACATGGCTTAGTGGGA
Source organism: Ondatra zibethicus (assembly GCA_004026605.1). Taxonomy (NCBI): domain Eukaryota; kingdom Metazoa; phylum Chordata; class Mammalia; order Rodentia; family Cricetidae; genus Ondatra; species Ondatra zibethicus. Next base: position 213,031 of record PVIU01000051.1, on the reverse strand, counting down.
AGTCAGGTCCTTTATCTTCCGTCCAGCTGTATCATGCTCTTTGGATATGCAGTTGGGGAAAAGGAGTGAGTACAGTACCCATTGTGCTGACACCTGGTTCCTACCTGCTGAGCTGTCTGTCAGCTCTCTTATTCACCACCTAGAATTACCAGCTTCTCTGCTGCCCCAGCCCGGCAGGAATGGAGGAAGTATGCCAGTGTTTTCTTCCATGCTTGGCATCTTTGTTCTCCTCAGCCACAAAACACACACGGTGTTTGTTTATGAGGCTTTTGCAGATCTCAAAGGGCAGTCTAAACCTTTCTTTCTTCTTTTTTCTTTTCTTTTTCAATTTAGTTTTTTTGAGGCAGGGTTTCTCCGTATATAACCTCAAGTGTCCTGGAACTCCCATCTCTTCCATCCCCTTTTCTGTGTCTGTGTTGCTGAGACAGGGTATCATTCAGTACATGCTGGCCTCCGACTTGATATGTGGCCAGAGATGACCTTTGATGCCAGATCCTCCTGCCTTTGCCTCCCAGATTCAGAGGTTATAGGCAGGCACCACCATGCCTGGGTTATGAGGGGCTGGAGATGTAACCTGGGGCTTCCCAAACCCTAGGCAAGCACTTGCTATCTCCAGCTCCCTGAAACATCGTCACCCTGGTGTTTGTCATTTTTGTCCCTGCTTTTCCTGCTGTTTTGTTCCTCCATTTTGCGTACTTTGAACTTGGTTGTTTTGGCCAAGCTGTGCTTACTGTTAGCCGTTTTCCCAGTCTCTGCTGAGTGTGCAGATCTCTTCTCATGCTCCCGTACCGCTCTCTTTTCTAGTCGGTAGACATGGGGTGGCTGCTAAGGTTCAACTATGAAAAGTCACACTCGTGTGCGTGACCCTTTCTACCAACGTGTAGGACTTTCTCCAGGATTTATGTGTAGGAATGAAACGGTGGGTCCTTGGTAGTGTGCCCCATCAGCTTTTCTAGATCTTTCCAAGGGACTCTCCAATGTGATTATGTTGCTGGGATGCATAGTGACACTCTATCTAAACAAACAAATAACACCCTCAACTCCTAGACAGGCTCGTGTAGCCCTGACTGTCCTGGAACTCGATTTGTAAACCAGGCTGGTCTTGAACTCTCAGAGATCTGCCTGCTTCTTAATCCTAAGTGCTGGGATTAAAGGCGTGTGCCACTACAGCCTGGCAACAAACAAACTTTTAATGTCTCCAAATCAATGGAGAAAAGATAACTCAAACAAACAACAGGAAATCTAAGAAGAACCTTGAATGGCGTGGAGGTCACAAGCTCCCTCAGTGGTTGGGCTGGAAAGGCATGCTATCTAACCAGTCTCTACTGGGAGGTAGTGGAAGCCATCTGGAGGTGGGGCCAGATGGGAGGTCTTCAGTTCCTTGGGATCATGGCACGGAAAGGAACAGGGAACCCCAGGCACTTCTTCCTCGTTTTTTCCTTTGCTTCCTGGCCATAAGATAAGAACGCCTGCCCTACCATGCCCTACCGCTGTAGCATGCCAATGTCATGGAGCCAACATAAACTTATGAAATCTCAAGAGTTAGAAGCCAACATAAACCCTTTTTTTTATAACTTGGCTATCTCAGATATTCGTTACCCAGATGAAAAGCTGACTATCACTCTTGAGGGTGTTTTGGCTTGATAAGATCTGACTGCATCAAAGTGAAAAACAGCTGGGTGTGGCAGCTCACACCTGTGATCCCAGCATGCTGGTGTTCAAGACAAATGGAGTGCCATGAATTCATAGCCAGCTTAGCCCACATAGCAAGTTCAGGGCTATGAGCTATAGAGTGAGACTTTGTCTCAGAGACGTAGATACTCTGGGCTAGTATCATTCACAGACAATAGATATACATAGTTGGGCTGTAGTGTGAGACTATAGGTAGGTAGGTGGGTAGATAGATAGGTAGCTAGATAGACAGGCAGGCAGATTAAAAATATTGCTACCACCAGGGATGGGGACATGTAACTATAATCCCAGCACTTGAGAGGTGGAGGAAAGGTGACCAGGACTTCAAGGTCAGCCTCAGCTATATGGTGGATTTAATGTCATTCTGGGCTACATGAGTCCTTGTTTTTTTTTAAATATTTATTTATTTATTATGTATACAATATTCTGGCCACATGTGTGCCTACAGGCCAGAAGAGGGCATCAGACCTCATTACAGATGGTTGTGAGCCACCATGTGGTTGCTGGGAATTGAACTCAGGACCTTTGGAAGAGCAGGCAATGCTCTTAACCGCTGAGCCATCTCTCCAGCTCCGAGTCCTTGTTTTTAAAAATAAGTTAATTAAAGAAAAGATGTTATAAAATATGAAAACACCTTCAAATGCAGACTGCTTGTTCATTTTCTGGCTTCCCAGACCCGAATAATCACGCAGAAACTATATTAATTACAACACTGTTTGGCCAATAGCTTAGGCATATTTCTAGCTAGTTCTTATATCTTAAATTAACTCATTTCTATTAATCTGCATATCTTCACAAGGCTGTGGCTTACTGGCAAGGTTCTGGGTCTCTCTCTGACTCCACCTACTCTCTTTCTATATCTCTGTTTGGATTTTCTGCATGACTTTACTCTGCTAAGCCATTGGTCAAAACAGCTTTATTCACTAGCCAATAAAAGCAACATATATACAGAAGGGCATCCCACATCAAAGCCCCAGGGCCTTGTCCATGCTATGTTATCTCTCTTACACTGAGCTTCATCCCCAGCTTTGACTAACATTTCCAATAATGGAATACACATTTGACAAATGTCTGCTTTGAAGGCAATTAGAGAAATGCAAATTACAATTCAGTAAAACAAGGGGCTGGAGAGGTGGCTTAATCGTGAAGAGCACCTGTTGAATTCGATGCTCTTGCTCCCCTTGCAGTTAACCCAGGTTTGGTTCACAAGCAGTAACACCAGATCCAGGAAATATGGCACCCTCTTCTGTCCAGTGGGGCACCTGCATACACATGGCATGCATGCAGACAAGCAGGCACACACACATACACATTTTTAAAAAATCTTGCAGGGTGGTGGTGGCACACACCTTTAATCCCAGCACTGGGGAGTCAGAGGCAGGTGGATTTCTGTGAGTTTGAGGCCAGTCTGGTCTACAGAACAAGTTCCAGGCAGCTAGGACTACACAAACAAACCATGTCTCAACCTTCCCCCGCCCCCCAAAAAAAACCTTAAGAAAAATTACAATAAAGGAGTCTTCACTGGCCAAACCTGACAAATTATCAAAGTTTAGCAAAGCCAAATACGGACAATGAGCAACAGGAACTCTCTTGCTTGTTGTTGGTTTGTTTGTTCATTTGTTTGAGATAGGGTCTCCCGCAGCTCAGGACTGGGTTCCAACACACTGTGTGTCTGAGAATGACCTTGAACTTTCGGTCCTCACACCACCTCCTCCTCTGCACTGGAATTACAGAGACAGCCACTCCAGGTTTTGTGCTGTGTTAGGCATCAAGCCTAGGAATTTTTGCACAGCAGGCAAGCATTCTACCATTCCTAGCCCAAGAAACAGGAATGCTGTACTCCATTATTCTAACCAGTTTTTTTCTCTTCAAAACTTTCCTTTTTAAAAACTTTATCTATGTATCTATGTATTTATCTATCTATCAATCAATCTATGTATGTACATATGTATGTATTTATGTATCTATCTATTTTTGAAGCAGAGTTTCTCTATGTAGCCCTGGCTGTCCTAGAACTCACCATGTAGACTAGGCTGGCCTCAACCTCACAGAAATCTACTTGTGGGAGAGTAGATCTGTCTCCTTAGTGCTGGGATTAGAGGTATGTGCCACTTAAATGGTTCTTAATTTTTAAGGCTTTAAAATAGAAATTAGACAGCCAGGCATGGTGGCACACACCTTTATTCTAGCACTGGGGAGGCAGAGGCAGGTGGGATGCTGAGTTCAAGGCCAGCCTGGTCTAGGCAGTGAGCTCCAGGACAGCCAAGGCTATATAAAAAGACCCTGTCTCTCTAAAAACCAAAAACCAAAACTAGAACCAAAAGAAAGAATGAAAGAAAGAAAGAAATGAAATGAAATGAAAACCAGAACCAAATGCCCAGCTACAGTGTGCTTATCTGGAAGAATAGAGTGCTTTTAGAGACAGGAGGTAGTTTCTGTCACACCTTCTCTACCTATATGCAAGGAAAGTTTCTGTCACACCTTCTCTACCTATATGCAAGGAAAGTCTTTAAATTTTTCTTCTAAAAAAGGTTTTTGTTTTAAGTTTTGACAGGATTTTTGTTTTTAGTGTGAGTAGAGTTTTTTTTTTTTGACTAACAACATGCTCTAGTGTGTGCATGCAAGTGCATACATACACACCAGGGCCTCAAGTATACTGGGCAATTGTTCTACCATGAGCTCCACATCCAGCCCCTAGCGTGTTTGATGACTGATCCATTGCATTGTACTGTGACCTTTGGTCATACATTTCCTGCATATGGGACTTGAATTCTATACCCCTCCTTCTGTTGTATTTGACTGTTTGCTTATGCGCATTCTTCTTCCTCATTTTCCTACTAAGCTATTTCGTCGTGTTTGACTCTTTGCTGTGACCTTTGACCATACATTTCCTGAGTATGGGGCTTTAGTTCTATACCCCTTCTGTTGTGTTTGACTGCTTGCCTGTGCACATACTTCTTCCTCGTTTCCCTACTAAGACTTGTTCGGAGTTGTTTTCTGGAACAGCAGGTCCTTTGGCTTTTCCTTTTTGCAGCACTGGTGATTGAACCTAGGGCCTTGTACATGATAGGCAAGCATCCTAGCACTGACTTGCATTCCCAGCACTTTTTTACTTTTTATTTTGAGACAGGATCTCATGAAGTTGCCCAGGTTGGCCTTAAACTCACTTTGTAGTCCATGTTGGCCTTGAATTTGTGATTCCTGACTGTTGGGACTACACCAGCTGGCTGAGCCACCAGGCTCGAGTTTTGTTTTAAGTTTTGTTTTGTTTTTTTGTTTATTGAGATAAGTTATTCATATGTATTACTAGCTCAGGCTAGTCTAGAACTTACTATCTGGCTAAGGCTACAACAATCCTACTGCTGATGCCTCCTGAGCACAGAGACTTTAAGTATATACCATTGAGTCTCACTTTTTTTGTTTGTTTGTTTGGGTTTTTTGTTTTGTTTTGTTTTTTGAGACGGGTATCCCTGTGTAGTCCTGGCTGTCCTGGAACTCCCTCTGTAGACCAGGCTGGCCTTGAACTCACAGAGATCAGCCTCCCAAGTACTGAGATTAAAGGCATGCACCACCACCCAGCTTTTTTTTTTTTTTTTTTTTTTTTTGGTTAGCCAGGCTCTCATGAAGTTCAGGTTGACCTCAAAGTGGCTATGTAGTCAAGGCTGGCTTTGAATTTCTAATACTCCTGCTCCTACCTCCCAAATACTGGGGTTATGGGTGTATATTGCTATGCTTACTTATTTTGCTTGCTTGTTTATTTATTTATTTTAGACAGGGTCTAATTATACAGCCCTGGTTGACTGGAATTCGGCATGAAAACACCAGAACCTACACAGTGGAAGAAGAGAATCAATTGCTGATTCCTGGAAGTTGTCCTCTGAGTTCACATGCCTGCTTTGGCCATACACAAATGGTTGGGTTTTTTGTTTGTTTGTTTGCTTGGTTGGTTTGGTCTTTGAGACAGGATTTCTCTGTGTACTCCTGGCTGGAACTCACTCTGTAGAACAGGCTGGCCTTGAACTCAGAGAACCAACCTGCTTCTTCATCCCGAGTGTTGGGATCAAAGGCATATACTACCACCACCCAGCTAATAAATGTAATAAAAATGTAAAGACCAACTGGATGGGAAAGCTGTATTATGTTCTTAGACTGAAAGATTACTTTCTATAAAGATCTCGAGTTCTCCCAAGTTGATATATAGATTTAGTGCAATCCTAATTAAAAAAAAAAACAAGAAGAATAGCATTGCAAACTAAAAATAACAGCAAAGATACAGTTGTGAAAAATGTAGATGAACTTGCTGGGCCAGCTACCAAGATATATTTGAAGGCTACTGTAATAAAAAATATAGTACTGCCCCAGGGAAAGTTAAATTGACTTTTGATAGCTATCAGATGTTAATTAGATATTTGATTTATGACATAGAACTTCAGATATTCAGTGAAAAGATATTTCACTGAATGAAGCTCAGTTCTCTGGATTGTTACATGAGAGAAAAATTGGATATTTTCTTTTTTTTATAGTTATTTTATGTGTGTTTGGGGGGGTGGGGAGTTGAGACAAGGTTTCTCTGTATATCTCTGTCTGTTCTGGAACTCACTATGTAGATCAGGTTGGCCACAAACTCACAGGGACCAGCCTGTCTCCACCTCCTGAGTGCTGGGATCAAAAACATGTGATACCTGGATCTTTTCTTTTCTTTTAAGATTTATTTATTTATTATGTATATAGTGTTCTGCCTGCATGTTTGCCTGCACACTAGAAGGAGGCATCAGGTCTCATTATAGATGGCTGTGAGCCACCATGTGGTTGCTGGGAATTGAACTCAGGACCTCTGGAAGAAGAGTCAATGCTCTTAACCTTCTGAGCCACTGGATCTTTTCTTAATCATATGCAAAAACCAATACAAGGCCAGGTAGATTGTTCAGAAGATAGAAGCACATGTTGCTCAAAGCTAATAACCCGAGCTCACTCTCTAGGACCCACATGAAGGTGAAGGGAGGGAACCTCCTTCCCAAGGATGTCCTCTGACCTCTATGCTAAATCATGGCATACATGCCTACCACTACATATCATGTACCCACACATATAATAATCAGTGGTTGGAGAAATGGCTTACGGGTTAAGAAAATTGGGTGGTCTTCCAGAGGATCCAGGTTCAATTGCCAGCAACCACAAGGTGGCTTACAATGAGTGGTCTGTAACTCCAGTCCTGGGGATTCGATGCCCTCTTCTGGTCTCTGTGGGCACTGCATGCACATGGTGCACAGACAGATATGCAGGCAAAACATCCATATACATAAAAATAAGTAATTTTTTTGGCTTTTAGAGATAGGGTTTCTTTGTGTAGCCTTGGTTGTCTTAGAACTAGCTCTGTAGACCAGACTGGCCTTGAGCGCAAAGAGATCTGCCTGCTTCTGCCTCCCAAGTAAAATTTAAATAAATTCCAGACCAAAAAGTCATATACATAACTATAAATATTTTGGAAAAAAATTATCAGAAAATATTTTTTTACTTTGGAGTAGATACAGGCAATTTTAGATATAAAAAGTTATTACCCATAAAAGAATAAGAAATTTGACTATATTAAAATAAATTTGTCAGGTGTGATGATGTATGCTTGTAACCCAAGCACTCTGGAGACTGAAGCTGAATGGTCTTGCATTCAAGGCCACTTTGGATCTCATAGTGAGACCCCTATGTTAAAAAATAAAAGCATGGTTGAGGGGGTGGAGAGATGGCTCCGTAGTTAAGAGCACTGGCTGCTCTTGCAGAAGATCCAGATTTGATCTCAGGCACCCACACTGCAGCTCACAACCTCTGTGACTCTAGTCTCAGGGGATCCCATGCCCTCTTCCCTCCTTTTCAGGCACTTTGTGCATGTGTACACAGACATGCATGCTGACGAAACACTCAGACACACTGAAAAAACAGTCAGGGGTGGGAGAGATGGCTTAGCTCTTGTTCCTGTTCTAGAAGACCCTGAGAGGCCAGAAGAGGGCATTGGAGTCCCTGGAACTGGGTTTCAGACTGCCTAGTGTCTGTGCCAGGAACCGTGTGCTTTTAACCACCGAGCCATCTCTCCTGCCCCCGCAGTTTTACATTTTGATAAAGTCCGATATCTATATCAGTTTTCTGGCCTCACATTTTGCTTCAATAATAATAGAGAAACCTCCAGAGAAAGAAACTGAAGGTAAACGCGAAGTGCCCTGTGAGGGAAAGTAGGCAGGGAACCAATGATGTTCATGGCCCAAATTGTGCCCAATTTATGAAAAGTAATAATTATCTGTGCCTGGAACATGAACACAATGGTAAGGAGATACAGGAAATAAAGAGATAGTTAGGCTGGGGCTGACAGCGAATAAACGTTAAACAGAGAATGTAGACCTTGACAGTAGAGGTGAAAAGGAGCCATTAATGCAAACGTTCTTCTTATTTTCCAAAATAGTCCATGTTTATTAGCAAATATTAAGAGAAACACAAATAATAAAAGCCATTTGACAATCTCAAATCCTCTTATGTAGAAAGACATCCAGTGACAGCCTCCAGGAGGCGAGGAGGTGAAGGGCTCAACAAAACTAGCAGTGGAGCAGGGTGTGTGCTGGTGGACACCTATAATTCCAGCATTCAGAAGGCTGAGGCAGGAGGATGGAGGATTTTAAGTTTGAAGCCAGTTTAGACTACATAGCAAATCCATGGCTAGCCTGGACAACATCGTAAGACTCTGTCTCAAAAACCCAAAAACAAGCCAGGCATTGTAGCGCACGCCTTTAATCCCAGAACTTGGGAAGCAGAGTCACGGGGATCTCTGTGAGTTCCAAGGACAGCCTGGTCTACAGAGTGAGATCCAGGACAGCTAGAGCTACATAGTGAGACACTGTCTCAAAACAAAACAAAATACAAAGATCAACAACAAAAACAGAGGAAGGTGAAGGGATGGAGATGTTTTAAATATAATTTAAAACAAATCTTCTGCTGGGTATGATGGTCCATCCATCTAATTCCAGCACTGGAGGAGGCTGGGCAGATCTCTGTGAGTTCAAAGACCAGCTTGACCTACAGAGTGAGTTCCAGGGCAGTCAGGGCTGTTTAAAGAGACTTTATCTTAAAAAAAAAAAAGAAAGATGTATTTTTAAAATAATCATTTTTATTTTATGTATATGAATGTTTTGCCTACATGCATGTTTGTGTACCAAATGTGTTCCTGATATCCTTAGAGGCCAGAAGAGGGCACTGATCCCCTGGAACTGGAGTTACGGATGGGTTTGAGCAGTCATGTGGCCGCTGGGAAACAAACCTGAATTCTCTGGAAGAGTAGCCAGTGATCTTAACCACTGAGCCATCTCTCCGGCCCCATACGTTAAAATAAAAATCACATTATTTATTTATGTATTTATTTATTTTTGATTGACTGTGTATATGTGTGTATGCTATGGCATGTCTATGGGCTTAGAGGTCAGAAGGCAACCTTCAGGAGTTCGTTCTCTCTGTTATGAGGGTCCCAATCAAAATCAGGTCATCAGGTTTAGAGGCAAGTGCCTTTACCTGCTGAGCCATTTCCCTTGGTCCTCTTAATTTAAAAAAAAAAAAAACTTAGAAGGAGAAAATGTAGTTAATAGTTAATTTTATCATGTAAGATGTAAGATAATCTCATCTATTTACTCACCATGTCATTATGTGTTAGGGGTACTGTGCTAGCCAATATGGAGAATATAGGCTGATTGGAATAGCTGCTCAGTGGTATAGCATGGGTTCAGTTCCTTAGGACCGTACCCCTTTCCTAAGTATGGGCAATATAAAGCTATATAGGTGCACATAAGTGTTATCACTGTGATAAAAAATAATGTGCAGGAGGAATTATGAGCTGGAGGTGCCTTTTAAACCTGAGGTTACCTGCACTGTTCAATTGTGGAGGACTCTGGTTTGATAATATAAATTTCCCTTGGGCCATTGACACAGTTTCAGAGAAAAGCTTTGAAAGCAAAACCTGGTTTGCAAAGAGTCTTTGAAAAGCATAAATGCCAGGGCTCTAGAGATGGTTCAGTGGTTAAGAGCATCGCTGCTCTTGCAGAGGACCTGGTTTAGTCTCCAGCAGCCACATGGTGATTAATAACTATTCGTAACTGAATGCCCTTTTCTGACCTCTGTAGGCAGCAAGCCTACATGGTGCACAGACAAACATGCAAGCATACATGGTGCACAGACAAACATGCAGGCCTTTTAATCCCAGTACTCAGAAGGCAGAGGTAGGTGGATCTCTGTGAGTTCAAGGCCAGCTTGGTAAGAAAGTCTGTTTAACAGCCAGGGGAAGGAGGCTAAGAATAAAACTCACTCTGTTATTTTAGCCTTTAAAGTAAGATTTTAGGCCGGGCGGTGGTGGCGCATGCCTTTAATCCCAGCACTCGGGAGGCAGAGGCAGGCAGATCTTTGTGACTTCGAGGCCAGCCTGGTCTACAAGAGCTAGTTCCAGGACAGGCTCCAAAGCTACAGAGAAACCCTGTCTCAAAAAACCAAAATAAATAAACAAATAAAAAGGAAAAGAAAAAAGTAAGATTTTAGGGCTGGGATGTAGCTCAGTGGTAGAGCACTTGACTAATGGGCACGAGGCTCTGGGTTTGGGCCTTAATGCCTCTAATACACAAAATTCTGATTTTCTGAGGAGGAGCACTGGATCAGTGTTGCTACAGTATTTTTAACTAGGCATAGATCTTTTGCTTGTGTGTGTGTGTGTGTGTGTGTGTGTGTGTGTGTGTGTGTGTGTGTGCGCGCGCGCGCTCAAGTGCCACAGCATTCATGTGGAGGTCAGACCACAGTGACTTGCAAAAGTCAGTTGTCCCCTTCTGCCATGTGGGGTCTGGGGATCCAACTCAAGTCGATATGCTTGGTGGCAAGGCTGTTACTGCTGAGCCATCTCACCCACCCTCCTTCTCTTATAAACATCACTGTAGATGAGGTTGAGCCGGGCTTGGGCTCCTCCTGCTTCAACTTCAAGTGCTGGGGCTGCAGGCGCGCTGGTCCTCGCCTGGCTTGCAAGCAGTCTTTGAGAAGTATAAACACACTACATGTCAGTAAGCCATTACTATTTTCAGTCTTATTCACTTCGTAGGTAACACGTGGCTGAGAGGCACAGGTAGCTAGAATCCGCTGTTCCCAGCAAGACTCCACAGCTTTTGCTGCAGGATGATTTCCTCTCAGCCTTCACTTTGTTGATTGCTCAAAAACCACAAACAGAAACCAGAAAACCCACTCCCCCAAAACAACCCTTTATCTATTTGCCCCACTTGCTTTTCTGAAGATGGACAATAGTCTCCCAAACCGAGGAAAGATTTTTCCTTAGAGACATTTACGGGAACTCCTGGCTACACTAGAAGCTGGAGGTGTACAGATGACTGTACAGCGTCTCTGCCACCAGGACCATGAAGAGGCTCCACAGAGAGAGCCTGCAGTGCGCCGGGAGTACCAGCTGCTGCCCTCTTTCGGGGTAGCACACGCCGCAGAGGCCGCCGTGTTTGGGCTCCGGAGGCCGATGTGGTCAAAGCTAGGAGGGCAGCCCTTTGCCATTCCCTTCTCCTGCAGTCTACAGAAAAGGTCCTTTTCCACTGCTACAACACATCAACCGCAGTGAAGACGCGGCGAAGCGAACGTCGTTCTATTTTTTAAGGACCCAGTGCGCCCCCAAGCGGAGGAATAGCGGCTGAACTGCAGAGGAAGCACGGAAAAGGAGGCAGGGCCACTTTAAGGCACGCCTTCCAAGGGGCGGGGCTATCTCAGGCCTCGCCCCTCCTGGACTCCGTTTCCGACGCAACCTAGTCGTGCGGCTCCGATTGGCTGGTTTCTGAGCGTGAGGACGTTGCGTCGCGGGGCGGGGCGGAGGAGCGGTGTCTGTCAGGGCCTGAGCTCTACGCCCCCGACCGCCGCCCCCCCTCCCCCGCGGTCGCGTGGTTGCAACCTCTCGCTTTCCTTGACTGGGGACAGGTGACGGCCGGGGCTCCGGGTGGCGGCTCAGCCTCCGGGCATCTGTCCGCCAGCCGCCCCTCCTAGCCAGCCGCCGTCCTCGAGCGGGTCCCGGCCGCGGGAAGATGGCGGCCGCGCCCCGCGGCGTCTGGGAGCAGCGGCTCCTGGGCTGTGGGTCGGGACCCCTGGCGCGGCTGCTCGTCCTTGCGCAGGCGCTGCTGCAACTGCTGCTGCTGCTGCTGCCCGCCGCCCGGGCAGGCCTGTGCCCGGCGCCCTGCGCCTGCCGCCTTCCTCTGCTGGACTGCAGCCGCAGGAGGCTGCCCTCGCCCGGCTGGAGGGCACTGTCAGGCCCGCTGCCCCCCGACACTTCCAGCCTGTGAGTAGAGGGCCCGAGGGGTGCGGCCGCGGTCGCCAGCCCGGGTTCTGAAGGCAATTGCCCTGAGGAGATTGTGAACTTGGAGTGTTAGCTTTCCCGGGACTCGTGGGAAGTTTGGGACTAAGATCGGGGGCCCCGGGGAGTTGGTGATGTTCTGGGCTGGAGATGGTTAACGTTGGACTCGGGCATCCTGAGCACAGCGGGTACTCTGGGTGGCCTTGGGCCGGCTCCAAGCGCGAAGCCCTCTTTGGGCTGCATCATTTTTGTGTTCCAGCTTGACTGGTCTTTGGGCGGGCACGTGATGCAAACACGATCTCTCCCAAAAGACACAGGAGCTCTCTTTTGTTCCCAGTTCTCCCATTGGCTCATTGTACGTTCCAGGTTGAATACTTGACAGGGTTGAAAAACCTCATCGTGCATAAGGAAGGTCATTGCCCACTCCGAATATTTTTGTAAGCTGTCAGTTTAAAGAAGGGAAACATTTTTTTTCTTCTCAAATCATGATACCTTGTTTTCACTACATTGCTTTGAGGCAAAGAACTTTCACATCAGATCTCTTTATTTATATATGAGAGTCCAATAGAGTAGTTGAGTAGATTCAGGAGTCCGACTCCAAATCCTGACAAACTTGTATTAGCTAGTGGCACCTGGAGAGCTCATTGGTCTGACTCAGTAGGTATTAAATACAACAGTAGGTATTAAATACTGTAATTACAGGACTTCTTAGCCACCATCATACAGTTATCTGTTTTTGCCACTAGCTGAGCGACGTGCTTATTAATTGTCTTCTAGTTACCGCTGAAAAAGAGTTATCACTGAAAATACTTTGGGGTGTAATTAAAATATGAAGAATGGTTGGGTTCTCATTGAAAATAGAATATAGGTGGAACGTCTGCATTGCAGAGATTAAGTATATATTTGCAGTATGATTTATAGGGTAGTATAGGCTGGAAAGAAGCTAACTTGTATATTCACTGAGAAAATTAGCAACTGCTACCGTAAGCGTAGAATTGGAATATAGTAACACAGTTTCTGCCATTTTTATGGTGGTGACAACTGTAGCTAATTCTAGTTTTATTGACTCAAAATTTAAGATTCTTATGTAGTATAGTCTGAATTAGCATAGCATCTTCCTTAAACAGCAGGTGTCTTTTTTTGAGGAAATTGTTGAGACAATTACCTGATTATGCTAGACTGTTTAAACATAAGTGTAAACACAGTGTGACTTAATGTAACTGTAACTGAAATAAATATGGCCTACTTTTGGAGATCCTTCATTGAGGCTTGCCGAGTATACTTGTTTGACGTGCATGAAGGCTGGAATTTGATCACTAGCACTGAAAAAGAAAAAAAATCATTAGTAGGTAAATAGTAATTAGAAGTAATGTTACCAGAGATGAAGAATGTCACCAGAAGCTGACATTTAGTTGTTTGTTTTGAGAGGATGTATTGCCAGGTAGCCCAGGATGGCTTCAGCTGTTTATCCTCATGCCTGAGTTTACGTAGTGCTGCACCATCGTTCCCAATTTGCAGTCAGAAAGTTTAAATGTCCATAATGAAATTGACATTTTCAGTTGGAGTGGAATGTCTTGGAGAATGATTCTCTTACAGAAATGGAGTCTTCTTCCATTAGCACAAAAACTTATAAGACCGCTCAAGGATAGAATTGTATTGTTTTAAGTCCAGGCTGAAGCATTCTTCAGCAATTGCTATTAGCTACATAACCCTCAGGTATACTTAGGGCTCCTTATGTTATCTTATATTTTTTTTCAGTGCTGGGTATGGAATCTAGGTTTTAGGCATGTTAGACAACTGTTGTCTTATAGAGTCACACCTCAAGCACAGCTCTGATTTCTTTTTAAATTTATTAGGTATGGTCTTTATGATTATCTGTCTTAGCAATTCTCTAAAATATTTGATTTTTCAAAATTGGATTCTCTGGGCACAGAACTTGATATTGTGTTTTATTTAATTAAGCACATACCCACATTCATAAAGTGAAGGACCAGGTAAAATTGTAACTTCTTCTCTTTTTAAAAAATATTTTATTGCATTTTTTATTGTTTTGTATGTATGATCATGTGTGGAGGTCCGAGGATAACTTGTGGAAGTTGGTTCTCTCCTTCTAACATATGGGTCCCAGTGGATCAGACTTTTGCCCTCAAGCTTGATGGCAAATACTCTCACTCTGAGCAGTGGTTCTCAGCCTCCCTGATGCTGCAGCCCTTTAACACAGCTCCTCATGTTGTGGTGATCTCAACCATAAAATTATTTTCTTTGCTACTTCATAACTGAAATTTTGCTACTGTTATGAAGCATAACATAAATATTTGTGTTTTTTGATAGTCTTAGGCGAACCCCTGAGAAAGGGTCATTTGATTTCCCCCCCAAAGAGTTGTGACCCACAGTTTGAAAACTGCTTCTGCCTTTTCAGCCTGTCCTACTTGTGTGGACCACCACAACTGGCTGAGCTTTGTATTGTCTCTATAGCTCTCCTTTTTCAGAGTGCCAAATAGTCGGTGCTATGGTTAGAATATGAAGTATCTCCCATAGGCTCACATGGTGAGAACTGGCATTGTTCCCAATCCCTTTCTGTGTCTGCCTGCTTTCTGGTGGTTGGGGTTTTGTTTTGTGTGTGTGTGTGTTGTTGTTGGGGTTTTGTTTTTTTGTGTGTGTGTTGTTGTTTTGTTGTTTGTTTGAGACAGGATCTTTTTTTTTTTCGGTTTTTCAAGACAGGGTTTCTCTGTGACTTTGGATCCTGTCCTGGAACTAGCTCTTGTAGACCAGGCTGGCCTTGAACTCACAGAGATCCGCCTGCCTCTGCCTCCCGAGTGCTGGGATTAAAGGCGTGTGCCACCACTGCCCGGGCATTGAGACAGGATCTTACTGTATAGTTCTGGCTGGCCTGAAACTCCCTCCAAGGACTAGAACTCACCAAAGTCTGCCTGTCTCTGCCTCCCAAGAGTGAGTCACCACCCCTGGTGGGGTGGGGGTTGTAAGGTTTGTTTGTTTAATTACATTTGTTTATTTATTGAGTGTATTGGGTGGGCAGGTACATGCTCTGATGCATATGTGGAGGTCGGACAACCTATGGAAGTCAGTTCTCTTCTGCCATGTGGGTCCCAGGTATTGAATTCAGGGTGTCAGCCTTGGCAGCCAGCACTTTTACCTGCTGAGTCACCTTACTGGTCCCTCATTCTGTTTTCATTACAATAACTAAGACTTGTTTCCATTTGTTCCTTTAGAATAGTTGTAAACAGGTTAGTTCTTTACTAGAGAACATTAGTTTCTGTTGAATAACTCTAGCTAAGTCATTCATCAAGTTTCCATAAACTTACGGTTTCAGCACTGTTCAAAAGTCCAAAGTCATCTGGGCGGTAGTTGCACATGCATTTAATCTCAGCACTCAGAGGGCAGAAGCTGGTAGTTTCTTGAGTTTGAGGCCAGTCTTGTAGCACAATTAATAAAAACTCAGAGACAGAAATTGTTTAAGACACGATCAACCTGAAGGTTAGAAAAGCAAAGCAGCCTGCCACTGGGTCTTACCTCTACCTCAGTCTGAAATGGCGATCCTGCCTCCAGGAATCTCATAATAATGAGACTGTGTGAGAGCTATTTCTTCCCATTTTATCTTCCTCTCTAGTGTTGGGACTAAAGGCATGCACCACTACCACCTGTTCTATGGCAAACTAGTGTGGCTGCTGGGATTAAAGGTGTGTGTCACCACTGCCTGGACTGTGAGGCTGATCAATGAGGCTGTTTTACTCTCCGAACTTCAGGCAAACTTTATTTATTAAAATACAAATGAAATATTACTGCACAGCCTGGTCTATAGATTGAGTTCTAGGACAGCCAGAGATACACAGAGAATCCCTGTCCTGAAAACAAAAACAAAACAAACAAAAAGTCCAAAGTTTCATCTAAGGCCAAGGAAGTCTTAATTGGGAGCCTCTTGCAAAATCAAAAAACAAGATTCCTACTTCTAATGTATAATGGAATAAGTATTATTCCTAAAGCGGAAATGGATGCATAACAAAAGAAATCAGACCAAAGGAAGACTGAATCACTTGTCAGGCAGACACCAGACCCTGCAGCTCCATGTCGTATCTGGGATTGTGACAGCATCTTCAGTTCTCCAGTGGGCTTGGGTAGCACCATCTTTCCAGATAGATACATTGCATAGAAGACATAAGGTCTTTCCATTGGGCCTGCTTCATTTGATGCCTTCAGTTTTCCTTGTTGAACTTAACACATTTCTGGTATCACCAGTATCTTAGGTTCTCCATTGCACCTTTGGTTCCCTCTTCACAGTTGCATAGCAACCTACTTAGGGTATCCCTGCAGGGGATTTGATCCTGCTATAGTTTTCCTGGCCTGGCTTTCTGGAACCTTGACTCAAGCCTCCAAGACTTCCCACTCTTGCATTCTGTGTGCTTGTAAAACTAGTACCAGGTAGACAATACCTACCTACCTAACCCTGTTAGACCACAGCTATAGGGGCTGTTGAGTGTTTGCTTAGCTGAAAATATTTATTTCCTGTGAGGTTTTCTGTGTGGCTGTATTCTCAGTTCAGGTATTCTCTTTTCAAATGAATTTTCATTTTTACAAGTTGGTGCCTTTGATGAGTGGTGTCTTTCACTCAAGGCTTCTTTCCTGTTGTCCCTGTGGAAAGTGTGTAAAATTTCCTTCTCAACAAATATAGTGGATTTGTTCATACTCTTTTCACGGCTTTAAGCAGGTTCGTGTTCTTTTCCTGATTCAACTGCTTATTTTCCGTATCCTGTCCACTTTCTGATTTGAATTCTCACTATAAACTTTCCTAAGCACACTAAGAAGTAACCCTGCCCCAGTCTGAATGTATGCTGTCTTAAAATTTCTTCCATCAAACTTAGTCAATTATTTTGAATTCAGCCTCACCAAAAATTTCAAAACACAGGCAGAATGCAGCCATGTTCCTTGTCAGAGTTTGTAATGTGACTGGCTGTCTAGTCTAATTCCCAATAGAGTCCTTGTTCTCTGAAGCTTTATGAGCATAGCCTCTATTGTTTATACTTTTATCAGCATTTTGGTGGTATCAGTGTGTGGCTCACTAACCTGTGTGTCTTAATGTTCTAGAGCTTCTCTAAACCATAGTTTAGAGAAATTATTCCTCTTTCCTCCTGCAAACCAGTTTTAAGGCCCACAAAATAAGATCAGCATATTGTAACAACAGCTCCACCCACCCTCACTCCCACCCGCAAGACAGGGTGTCTTTGTGTAGCCCTGGCTGTCCTAGAACTATTTCTGTAGATCAGGCTGCCCTTGAACTCACACAGATCCTCCTGCCTCTGTCTCCAGAGTGCTGGAATTAAAGGGTCCGCCACCTTGGCCTGGCTAGCCCCACTTCTTAGTATGGATTTTTTATATTAGTTACTTTTCTTGTTGCTATGCCCAATTACCTGGCATGTATCAACTCAAGGGAGGAAGGATTTGTTTTGCCTCATGTTCTGAGAGATGCAGTCTATTATGGAAAGGAAGACTCCATGGCAGAAGGAGCACGCAGTGGCTTGCTCATAGCTAGGTGGACCAGAAAACAGAGCTTTTTTGTTGTTTGAGACAAGGCCTTGCTAAGAAGTTCCATGCTGTCCTCAAACCCGTGAGTCTTCAGCTTTCGCCACCTGAGTGCTAAGGTTATATTGTGAACCATCACATCGGACACTAGTATGTCTGTAATTTTTGACTTATAGCATTCTGTGTCATTATGTTGCTGCTCAAAAGTTTAGGACTTTGGAGCATTTTGGATTTTTTGGTTAGGAATGTTCAACCTGTGTTTTTAAATCCTTCCACTTATACGTATATCCAGTGTTAGTGGAGAACCATTTAGTCAAAATAGTTTTAGAGTGCTAGGACTTTGTGCCTGCTAGGCAAGTCCTCTGAGCTCTGTCTGCAGCCCAAATTGTCATTGCCTCTTAAATGCCAGTTTAGGAGATCTGTGTTTCCTTAGGTCTTCAAAGTGGAGAACCCACTTAAGTACTAATCAGTGTTCCAAGTATGTTCTATTTTTATTAAAAATACTTTGTAGGGGACTGGAGAGAAGACTCAGCAGTTAAAGTTGCTGGCTGCTCTTGCAGAGTAGGATTCAGTTCCCAGCACTCGAGTGGCAGGTGACAGTCATCTGTAACTCTAATCCTATGGGATCTGATGCCTCTTCTGTTTGTTCACAGGTCCCAAGCTTGCTCATGATACGTAGACATACATGCAAACAAAACACCATATACACAAACTAAATTTAAAAAATAATAAACCACTTTGTATTTCTAGTATACAGCATGCATAATCAACAAGGGAGTAATCAAGCTTTTAATTTTTATTACTATAATTGCATAGTTTCCTAATGCTTGAAAATACATTTCTCTCAACTTAGTAAATAGGATATATTTTTATTTTTAATCTGTGTGTGTGTGTGTGTGTGTTTCTGTACAAGTGCCTGGAGGTTGAAGGCATCAGACTTCAAGAAGTTAGAGTTACAGGGTATCATGAGCTGCCTGACGTTAGTGGTAGAAATTGAACTCAGGTCCTCCTGAAGAGCACTGTGCGCCCTTTAAGACAAGGGCTGGCCATCTATCCAGCCTAATCTTATAGTTCTAAAATTTTATATATTTTACATGTTTTGTTCTTGATTTATTTTATTTTTATAAGAGAGGGAGAGAGAGATTTCAAGATTATTCTTCTACATTATTTCTTTTTTTAAAAGATTTATTTATTTATTATGTATACAGTATTCTCAGTATTCTGTCTGCATGTATGCCTGCAGGCCAGAAGAGGGCACCAGATCCCATTACAGATGATTGTGAGCCACCATATGGTTCCTGGGAATTGAACTCGGGACCTTTGGAAGAGCAGGCAGTGCTCTTAACCACTGAGCTATCTCTCCAGCCCCTACATTATTTCTTGAGGGAGGGACTCTTAGTCAAACGAAGATCTGGTTGTGCTAGCTAGCTTGCTGGGGGAGCCCCTGTCTCTGCCTGTGGAGACAGGACTTACAGATGGACCACCAGACCCAGCTAACATTTATGTGGGTTCTGGGCTCTGAACTCCAGTCTTTAACCTTGCCAAGAACTTTAACTGCTGAGCCATCTTCCCAACCCTGCTTTATTCTTTAAAGTCCTCGCCTAATGAAAAGCTGGCATTTAACCAATGGAGAAAGATCTTATTAAAAGCTTAGCAAAAATGTTTTAAAGAAGAGCTGTGACTATGTTCTTATATTTTCTTTAGTGTGCCAAAGTACATGACTCAGCTTATTCTCTATTACTCTAGTCATGAAAAACGTTAGGTTGTTCAGTTGATACAAATTAAAAAAAAAAATCAAAGCAACTTAAATATTTTTTCCCAAACCAAATTACTAGCTTTATATTTAGGACAATTCCTAGAAAAATGGAATAGTTTATAAACTTTTAAAAAAGAATGTGTGTTCTTTACCCCTGCTTCCAAAAATATTAATATTATTTATATATATAAATATAATTATGTTATTTGTAATATTATTTTATATTACAGTACATAGCTTACTGTTATATTATTTGTAAAATAGTGCCAGGATAAATAGTGATGAACAATTTTACAATTAAGTGATGAACAGTGTAATAGCAGAAAGTACACTGTAGAAATAATTGAAAACTAAATACTGTTTCTTTTGGGTTTCTCTTATTTTGTTTGTAATATATTTGTTTCAAAACACTATTTCATCTTGCTCATATAACTTAAATCATGGCTAGTTTCATTGGAAAATGTATAGATAATTCTGAGCATGCAAGTCTTTTCCTTGGGACACTGTTAAACCTGGTGCTGGGTTAATTGTGTTGCCATTGAAAGACTAGGAGATGGACTTAGTGGGTAAGAGTGCTTGCTGTGAAAGCAAGGTGACCTGAGTTAAAATCTCCAGCACTCATTTAAAAGTTGGGCATGGCTGTACATGGTGGTAGCATCAGTATATTGGGTGGAGACAGGTGGATCCCAGGAGCTTGATAGCCAGCCAGTCTAGTTGAAATGACGAGCCTCAGGTTCATTTGATGGAGAGAGATGGCGAGATGCCTCAGCAATTGAGATAATTTAAATTCCTTCCACAACATAATAAAAAATAAACAAAACCTGTGTTTGTTATTGAGGAATCATGAGTTATTTTAGTGATGAGAAACCCAGTTGATAAGACTTTGTAATTAGATCTTCACCTCACGTTATTTATTTAAATTAAAATAAAAAAGTTTTGGCGTGAATATGTGTGTAGACCTGATGTCCTGATGTGCGTCTGTGTGGTACACAAGTGTGGAGGTCAGAGAACAACTTTGTGGAATCTGTTCTTTCCTCTACCTTGGGTTCCAGGGATCAACTTAGAACTTAGGTTGCTGGGCTTGTGCAGCAAGTGCCTTTACCCACTGAGCCTCTCACCAGCCCTTAAAGGAAGACTTAGTGATAAGATAGCTTTTTTTTGGGGGGGGGGGCTTGTTTTGCTTTTTGAGACAGTGTTTCTCTGTCTCTGTCTGTCCTATAACTTACTTTGTAGACCAGGCTGGCCTCCAACTCAAAGATCCACCTGTCTCTGCCTCCTGAGTGCTGGGATTAAAGGCATGCGCCACCACTGCCTGGAGATAGCTTATTTTTAATGTCTATTTCACATTTAAAAGTTTTGACTTCATAATAATTAAATAGTCTCCTAAAAAGACATGAACTCAATTGATTTTCAGAAATGCTCACAAATAATGGAAAATGTATAGTATAGGATATTATATGTATTATATGTATAGTATAGGATATAGTTAACAGCATTGTCCCATTATTTCCAGACTTTTTTTTGTTGTCTCTCCTTTTTTTTTTTGTTTTTTTGTTTTGTTTTGTTTTGATACACAATCTTACTATATGTTGTCCAATTTGCAGTCTTCCTGCCTTGGTCTCAGAGTGCTGGGACTGCAGATGTGTATCACTACACCTAGCCTGTTATTTTTTTAAAGATTTGTTTTATTGTTTTAAATTATGTTTGTTTGTGAGTGACTCTCCTTCCTTCAATCATAGGTTGTCAGTAGCTCCTCTGCTGAGGCTGGGCATGATGTTGGGGGTGCTCCTCCCTGTTCGTGCTGGAATTTTGGTTGGTAAGATTTTGTGCAGATACCCACAGCAGTTGCAAGTTAGTGGGTGCAATAGCCATATCATGTCTGGAAGTCAACATTTTATAGTTCTCCTCTCCATCCACCAGCTCTTACATTTTTTCTGCCTCCTCCTTGGAGATGCTCTCTGAGCCTTGGATGGCTGTATGGGAGTGGGGAGGTTGATGGATGGCTCATCCGCAGCTGAGCACTCAAAGTTACTTAGGCCTTTGACCACTTAGGATGAGTTTGTTTTTAAACAGGTTTTTTTTCATGGTCAAATTTTAAAATAGAATGGAGACATTTGAAGTGGAAAAGTAAAAGTTCTTTAGTCACAGTTAAGAAAAACCACTGTTAATTGTTGGGTAGGCATTTTACATTTGGATCTTTTTCCTTTTGAAAACATAAATGAAGCCATTGTGTAGTTTATATAAATATGTGTTGTATATTTTAACTGGCTCCAGAGAACTCTGTAGGATGGAATTTTTGTAAGTTATTTAACTTCTTTCATCTTGATAGCATGTAGGTTTCGTTTATGATTTTTTAATACAATAACTTCTTGGTAGATAGTTTTCCAAGACTGTATGATTATATATGTATAATAGATTCTTAGAAATGGTATTTAAGGGAATATGATATTAGTGTATACCCTAATATATTGACAAGGTCTTTGGTGGGCTATCTTTTTACTGCTACCTTTTTCATGGAGTCAGAGTTCAGAATCAATATATAGATATGGTTTTAATATTTTATTTATTTATTTGGTTATTTGAGACAAATTTCTCTGTGTAGTCCTGGTTGTTTGGAACTCACTCTGTAGATCAGGCTTGTCTCTAACTCATAGAGATCTGCTTGTCTCTGCTCCTGAGTGCTGATATTAAAGGCATGTGCCACCACTGCCTGGCTAAGTCCAATGATTCTTGAAAACAAAAAGATTATTGACACAGAAGTGGACATACGTGACTGAGCAGAAGAAAACTCCTGTATCTTTGTGGCTGCAGAAATTCTTTGTAGTTGACTTGCAGAACTTGTGACTCCTCTGGGCATCCTGTAAATAATTTACAGCCTGAGAGCACTGCATAACCACAGTAATGGCACCTCGGGCTTTGGATGCTATTGAGCACTTTAATAATTCATTGGTTATTGCAGCTGCTTCCCTGTAGCATGAGTGGGAGGGGAATCTACAACTCGGAGCAATAAAGCCTTCATTGAGATGTTTTCACATCAGTCACTCGCACTACAAATATAGGAAAGGTTACTGATTGTTAAGTACATTTTGGGGATAGTTGAAGGGAATAGATGGAGCTTTCATTTTAATCATAGCAGTGTCGGTGATGCCTTACCAAACCCTTACTCTTCCTGGTAGTTAATTTCTTATTATGTGTATGTTTGCATATGTGTGAACATATGTATCTGTGCAAGTGTTGGTGCACATGATTGAGGAGGCCCAAGGTTGGTATTGTGTGTGTTCCTTTGAGCAGGTGTCCCTCAAGTGAACCCAGAACTCATCGAACCTATTAGTCTAGTTAGCCAGGTTGTTCTTGGGATCCTGTCTCTGCCTTCTAAGTGCTGGAATTATAGGTGGGCTTCTGGGCCCACATGGCATTTGTGTGGGTATTGGGGATCCAAATCCTGGTCTTTATGCTTGCATGGCAAGCATCTTTTCTATTGAGTCATCTTCCCAGGTTGTTGATAGTCTAACCCTTGATTGCTTTCCTTCCTACTGGAGAGATGGCTCAGAGGTTAAGAGCACTGGCTGCGCTTCCAGAGGTTCTGAGTTCAATTCCCAGCAACCACATGGTGGCTCACAACTTTCTGACTCCAGTTATAGGGTCTCAGGCACTATCACACAGATGTACATGCAGGCAAAACACCAGTGCACACAAAATGAAAGTAAATTGTTAAAGTTAGAAATACAGTTTTATGTCGGTACCATCAATTAAAAAATAATAACAATGCTTAGAGTGTAAATAAATTATGCTCTTAAATGAAAGTGGCCAAGATATGCAGGCTTGAATCTAGCTCAGAAATTGTTGTGCTGTGATAGAGACATCATTCAAACCCGCATGCACTTGCCAGCTGCCTGTTGCAGCACAGTGAGATAAATTGATCTGTAGTGTTTCTCCAGTGTGTCCCTATTGCTAGACATATAGTAAGTCTCTTGGGCAAACAGCTCATGTGGACTACATTCCATCCACTTTAACATTGTAAAGATGACAGGAATCATCCACATGAATTTTAAAAAGACTGTTCAAAAGTTTAAACTTAGGATGAACTTTAGTGAAATTTCTACTCTAATAAACTACTTGTCTGAGATGGAAAGAAATTTTGAATGAATAGCTTCTCTACTTGTAGTTGTGTGACTTTGGGTTGACAAGCTATTAGTTTGTATGCTTGGCAAATGTGAGGATTGTAAATATATTTGTCTTGTAGTTTTGTGCTAATTTAGCTAGTTGTACACAGAAGACTGTCCGCCACTTAATAAATATTAAGCTAAAACTCACCATCATCAACATAATTTGAATGAGATTTATTACCTTTTCCAGAAGCTGGATAGCTCCTTTTAAGAAGACCCAGTTCCCTGAAGGATGCAATTAGTTTTGTTTGCTTGCTTTTTGAGATTGGGTCTTGCTATGAGCATAGGTTAGCCTTACATGCTAGTGTTAGCCTTTGTGTATCACCACTGCATATGCAACTCAGTTCAAGTTTTAGTATAGAAATGCTCATTTTGACTTGTGACTTCTACCTTCAGATTTGTTTACAGCTAATCTGGCATTATATAATCACTACAAGCGACAAAGAAACTCATTGTTAAGTGAAGAAAGCAAGGGACCAAATGTGCATTATCATTTGTGTAAAAATTTGCTGGCATATGCATAAAACATTTGGAGGGCTGCAGTCACATGGTAGTTTCATTTGTTGCTATTGGAAAAAGACAAACTGTTAGGAAGCTGGTGACGAGGACTGAAGACTTTCTATTCTTTTATACTTAACATTTTTGGGGGCGGGCAGGGTCCCAGTTTCTCACTATGTAGCCTTATAGTCTGGAACTCCCAGAGATACAGAGATGTGTCTACTTTTGCCTTCCAAGTGCACCACCACACCCAGCTTGTTTTTGAGTCAAAATTTTTGTTATATAGTCCAGGTTGGATTGTAGTTTATGTTTCTCCTACCTCAGCTTTCCAAGTACTGAGATTATAGGTATGGATCGAATAGTTGGCTTTTGCTTTTATTATGGAACCATATTGATATATTCTAAATTACTAAAAACACATTGATAATTGAAAAGTATTAAATCTGTTTTGAAATTTGGATGGACTTATTTATAAGCATTTATTTTGGTAATGCTGAAATTCAGTTGCACTTTTTTTGTTGTTGTTTTTTTTTTTTCTCTTTTTGAGACTACTATGTAATTCTGGCTGTCCTAGAGTTTACTGTGATACCAGGCAAACCTCATATTGGGTGAGCCTCCTACTTCTACCTTCTTAGTGATGAGAATTACAAACAATTCAGTACCATGCCCTGTATTCACACTTAGGGACTGGTGAGGTAGCTCAGAGGTTAAGGGCACATACTACTCTTGAAGAGAGGAATCTTGCAAAGGACCATATTGAGTGCCTATAACCCTACCCTCAGTCTGGCCTAAAACTTCTGCCTCTGCCTGAGTAGTCTGCCTCCTGAGTGCTGGGATTAAAGGCGTGTACACCTGGCTAAAATGAATCTTTAAAAATTTACCTTTAGCAGGACTGCCAGTATTTCCATTTTAGTTTTGTGCCTCCTCCCTGGGTCTTGGCCTCTCTGACACTGATCTGTCTATATAGCTCATGTTTTGTTTCATTTTTATGTGAGGCTCAGCTTCCACCACTAAGCTATGTGTTTTTGTCCTTTTCAGGGATTTGAGTCATAACCGGTTGTCTAACTGGAACATCAGCTTGGAATCACAAACATTACAAGAAGTGTAAGTTATTTTTATTTATTTACTATTAAGATCTTTGAAATAACTTAATTATGAATTTGAGTATTTTTTGGTGTGTGTTTGTGTTTTGCCTGTGCTCTTGTATGTGCTTGTGGAGTCTAGAGATGAACCTTAGGTGTCTTCCTGAATTGCTTGCCTACCTTTTTTATTTAAAATAATGTTTTTATTTATCCTTTGAGAATTTTATATATTTTGACTGTAATGGATTGATTAAAAATGCTGCAGGATTCCCGGAGGCTGCAGCAGCAAAAATGCTGCAGGTCTCCGAGCGGTGGCAGCAGGTCATATGGTGGCAGGCAGCAGGTCCTGAGAACAGCCAGTCCCAGGCAGGGACGGCGCAGTTCCCTGAGTGGCTGCAGCAGGCCGCAAGGAGAGACAGACAGATGGGCACACCATGAGACCAGGCCGCAGGTCTCTGAAGGTGGCTGGTCCCAGGAAGGGAGCCATGTGGTGGTGGGCGAGAGACAGAGACATGGATAGGCACACCATGCAGAGTGAGGTTGGATATTTATATAGTGGGTTATGGAGGGGAAAGGGTGAAGGGGAGAAGAACAGAGAGGCAGAGAGAGAGAGAGAGAGAAACAGAAGGGGGAAGGGGAAAACTGGGGAGAGGAAAAGGAAGGAAGGAAGAAGGAAGGGGGTGGGGGTTGGAGGAGTGGGCATGGCTTGTCTATTAAAGAGACAGGACAGACCATTACATTGACCATATTCTTTCCCTTCCTCCAAGTCCTCCCAGATCCTCACACATCTTCCCACCCAACTTCATCTTTTCTCTCTCTCTCTTGTTTTTGACTTTGTTTTTCTTTTGAAACAGGGCTTTTCTGTATAGCCCTGACTGTCCTGGAATTTACACTGTAGCTCAGGCTGGCCTTGAACTCAGAGATTCCCCCCCCCATCTCCTGTGCCACTACCACCTGGTGTGTGTTTGTGTTTTTGAAACAGTGTCTCACTGTGTATGTTCCTGGCTAGCCTGGAACTTAATTTGTAGATCAGTCTGGCTTTGAACTCATAAAATCCACTTGCTTTTGCACCTAGCCAGAAGCTTTCTCTCTCTTAAAAAACAAAGACTAAACAAACAAGTAAGCAAGCAAATAAAATCTCTAAACAAACATGGTAATTTGTGTTGGCTAGCTATTCCTTAACATGGAGCCTTCCTCGAGTGTGGTTGATGTACTCAATATCACTTCACTGAAAACAAACTGATTTCCTCTCCCAGCAGTTACCAATTGTAAATAGCTTTTTGTCTTGGAGTGGGACTTTGTGTTCACGGGGGTTTTGTCTGGTTTGAACTTGTGCAGGTCTTGTGCATGCTGTTGTCTATGTGGGTTCGTGTGTGCATTTGCCCTGTTTTGTCTAAGAAGACAGCTGTTTTCCTGAGGTCATCTGCCTCCTCTGACTCTTAGGGTATTTCTGCCCCTTCTTTTTCATGCATCCCTGAACCTTGATGGGAGGGGTATGATACAGATATCCCATTCAGGGATGAGCATTCCAAAGTCTCTTACTCTCTGCACATTGATTACTATCTGCTTCAAGGAGAAGCTTCTCTAATAAGGGTTGAGAGATACATTGATCTATGGGTATAGCAATATGTCATTAAGAGTTGTTTTATTGATGTGTTCATTTAACAGAATAATAGTAGATCTC
Organism: Ondatra zibethicus; assembly: GCA_004026605.1. Lineage (NCBI taxonomy): Eukaryota > Metazoa > Chordata > Mammalia > Rodentia > Cricetidae > Ondatra > Ondatra zibethicus. The sequence goes on along the minus strand of PVIU01000051.1, from coordinate 186,273 downwards.
CCCCTAGGACCTACGACCTGTCTAGCCTCAGGTTCTCGGCCTCATTCTACCTTAGTTTTTGGAACAGCAGCTCTCAACCTGGACCTCGCAGATTCAGCAAGATTACCTGGTCATTGATTACCAGGGATTTCTACTTCCCCCACCTCAATACTGGGTGTACAGATATGTACTACTCTATTCAGCTTTACATTGGTGCTAGGGATCTAAATTTGGTCCTTATGTTTGCATAGCAAGCACTTTGCTGCCAACCATTTCTTTAGTCTGAATTTGGGAATATTTAATCTAGAGATGCTGTGAAAAAAAAATTGAAAGAAGGACTGGAGTGATTGCTCAGTGGTTAAGAGTACTTGCTGTTCTTCCAGAGGACCGAGTTCCATTCCTAACAACCATGTGAGGCAGCTCACAGCTATGCTACTCTACTATCACTGAGCTATATCTCTACCCTCCTCCTTTTTAAACATGCTTTTAAAGATTCATTTATTTATTTATTATTAAGTATACAGTATTCTTTCTGCATGTGTGCCTGCTTGCCAGAAGAGGACACCAGGTCTCATTCTAGATAGTTGTGAGCCATCATGTGGTTGTTAGAAATTGAATCAGAACCTCTGGAAGAACAGTAAGCAGCCAGTGCTCTTAACCTCTGAGCCATCTCTCCAGTCCCCCTTTTTAAACATTTTTAAAATTAAAATATAATTACAGCACTTCTTAACTCCCTTTAAAAAAAAACAGTGTTTTTATTTTTTTTTTAAAGATTTATTTATTTATTATGTATACAACATTCTGCCTCTATGTATGCCGGCACGCCAGAGGAGGGTGCCAGATCTCATTACAGATGGTTGTGAGCCACCATATGGTTGCTGGGAATCGAACTCAGAACCTCTGGAAGAGCAGCCACTGCTCTTAACCACTGAGCCATCTCTCCAGCCCAACAGTGTTTTTATTATTTTATGTTAATAGGTATTTTGTCTGGGTGTTTGTGCACCTCATGCATGCAGGGTCCACAGAGGCCAGAACAGGAAGTCAGATACCCTGGAACTGGAGTTCAAGGCAGTTGTGAGCTGTCATATGGGTGCTGGAATCAAACCTGGGATTTCTGGTAGAACATCCAGTGTTCTTAACAATGGAACCATAACTCTTTGGCCTTTCAACCCCCCTTCTTAAAAAGATGGAATTTTACTACCTTGCTTAGACTGGCGTACAATGTACTGTGTAGGCTGGCCTTGGGCTTATGCATCCTCTACATCCACCTTCTAAGGCCTAGGATTGCTGGCATGTGTCATCATCATATCTGGAACAAGCCTTTGTAGTTGTTGCTATTGCTTTTTGAGACAGGGTCTTTTTGTTATAGTCCAGGCTGACTTTGAACTTACATTCTCCTCTCTGTTTCTCCCAAGTAATGGCATTACAGGTGTGCTAAAAACACATATAGCATTTAATGCTGATTTTAATGGTAAGTCATTACTATGGAGTAACACATTAAAATTTCTAATTTCTCAGAGCTGGGGAGATGGCTCAGATTTGTAGAGGACCTGAGTTTGATTCCCATCATTCATATTGGGTGACTTACTATCACTTGCAACTTAAGCTTCAGGGGATGCACTGCACTTAATGTGTACAACCCTCTTCTTCTCATGTAATTAGAAACAATAAAAATCTTACAAAAAAGAAGAAAAATTGTATTTTCTCAAAACCACATTTTATATTAGTCTAACTTATTCTGTGTCATAGACCTTTCCAAATTTGGATACCCTAACATATTAGCAAAAAAAACCAGAATTCAGGGGGTAATTTCTACCATTAAAATTTCAAAACTGTTTTCTCTTTTGCTTAGGAAAATGAATTACAATGAGCTAACAGAGATCCCATATTTTGGAGAACCAACACCTAATATTACTCTACTTTCATTGTAAGTTAAGATTTCATATTTTTTAAATTATGAATTGTATGTAGATGCATATATATATATATACATACATACATACACGTGTGTGTGTGTGTGTGTTTTGGAGAACCAACACTTGCTATCAACTGCTGTCACTGGAATATAACAGTACCTGTTATTTGTTTTTAAAAAGTCCATACGTTTTATTCTAATTGTTTAGTTTCCTTGTGGCCTGAAATGGGTCATTGGCAGTAACTTCAGTGTAATCCTTGTTTTATAGGGTCCATAATTTAATACCAGAAATAAATGCGGAAGCATTTCAGCTTTACTCTGCTCTCGAGAGTTTAGACCTCAGTTCCAATATAATAACAGAAATCAAGACATCTTCATTTCCTCAAATGTCGCTGAAATACCTGTAAGTAAAATAGAGACCTAGATTTACTGAATTGGTTGGAAAGATAATTTATTGAGTAAACTGGAAGGGAATAGTGGGCTGGGCAGTAACTGGTGTACTGCCTGTTTTATGGATTCTCCTTAAAATGCATTTCTGTAATTCATTGGTTAACCACATTCCCTCAAATGTCTGCTGTTTATTTAATTTTGATATTCATGTGTAAAACAAGCTTAGTTTTGGGCTTTTGGAGTTATTTATTCTTCTACTTCATCCGAAAAGGAAGAGTACTCTGTTGCCAGAAAAAAAATTACTAGGCATTGAGAGCAAAGTTTGAGATTTGTTTTTTTTTTCTTTTTTCTTTTTTTTAAGATTTATTTATTTATTAAGTATACAGTGGTCTGCCTGCCTGTGGGCCAGAAGAGGAAACCAGATCTCATTACAGATGGTTGTGAGCCACCATGTAGTTTCTGGTAATTGAACTCAGGACCTTTGGAAGAGCAAGCAGTGCTCTTAACCTCTGAGCCATCTCTCCAGCCCAAAGTTTGAGATTTGTAACATTGATTTGTTTGTTATTGTACATGGAGTGATGTAATAGCTTACAGTGAGAGTGTGAAGGTCAGAGGACAACTTTGTGAAATTGTTTTCTGTCTTCCACCTCTATCTGTCTCTCTCTCCTCCCTCCCTCCTTCTTTCTTCCTTCCTTCCTTTGCTTGCTTTTTTTTCCTTTCTTTTGATTTTTTTGAGACAGGGTTTCTCTGTGTATCCCTGCTGTCCTGGAACTGGCTCTGTAGACCAGTCTGGCCTTGAACTCAGAGATTCCCCCCTCCCCCCGCCTCTGCCTCCCTAGTGCTGGGATTAAAGGTGTGTGCTAATAGTGCTCAATTTTTTCTTCCATCTTTATGTTTGTTCCGGGGATGGAATTCAGGTTGTTAGGCTTGTTTGGCAAGTGTTTTTATTTGCTAGGCCATCTTGTCAGCACAAGATTTAGTTTGAGAGTTTTTCATTTTGGTACTGGGAACCAAATTCAGTATCTTGTTACACTAGGCAGTTGCTGTCCCATGAGTCACACCTCCAGTCCTAATCAGCAGTTTTGTAAAAAGTAAAATAGGAATGCTTTGTTATTGTTTGTTAAATAGTAGCTTATCCTGTGTAATGATGATGTTAGTTAGCATGCATGCCAGTTTCTAAAGCATACTCATTCACACTACTTTGTAACATCCTGAATGAAGTAGACCTTTACTTTTTCTCCATTTGTTTTGAGACAGGGTTTCACTATGTTGTCCTGGCTGGCCTGGGACTTACCAGGTAGACCAGGCTGGCCTCAAACTCAGAGACCCATCTGCCTCTGTCTTAGAAGTGCTGGGATTAAGGGTATGTACCACCATGTCTCACTTTCCCCATGTTTTTCAGTATCAGGGTTCAAACCCCCAGAACCTTGCCATGTGCACTCCATCTCTGAGCTGTACCTTCAGCCCTGACATCATTAATTTTGTAGATGTAGTGAGAAAGCAATTAAGTGATTTGTGACTAAAATAATAGGGACTGAGGAAATTGCTCAGTGGGTACAGATGCTTGGCTCTGCAAACACAAGGTCCTGAGTTCAAATCCCAAACACCCATATGATAATAGGGACATGGCTGTATGTGTCTATAACTCCAGCATTGGGGGTAGTGAGAGTTTGATGGCCAGCCAGCCTGCCTGGCCAAAATGTTGGACTCCTGGTTCCATGAGTGACTGAGCTTCTGGTTTCAGGAAAGACTCTGTCTTGAGGTATTAAGTCAGAGAATGGTAGAGGTAGCCCTCTCTTACCCCATACTGCTCTGGCCTCTATTCCCCCCCTACAAATATACACATGAATACACACACAGAAAGTACCAGTTAAAGTTCTTTTTTGTTTCATAAGCATGATGCTTGGGTGTTCATGCCTTTGCATGGCGTGTGTGTCCCATGACTTTGTTACAACCTTGGCACATGACTTTTTTCTGACATAAAAAAAAAAAGCATGATTTGTGGGGCTGTGGGGATAGCAGTTAAATGTGTATAGTTAAGTGATGGAATTGGAGCCAGAGTTACAGACCTTGGTTAGTTATCACTGTTTTTTTCTTTTGCTGCTATCTTGTCATTTTAGGAATTTGAGTAATAATAGGATAACCACCTTGGAGGCCGGTTGCTTTGACAACTTATCGGGTTCTTTATTAGTAGTAAAATTAAACCGTAACCGAATTAGCATGATTCCACCTAAAGTCTTCAAGCTGCCTCATCTCCAATTCTTGTGAGTAACAAAATTATGGATTGTAAGAGACAAGTTTTCCTCTATAGCAGTTTTTCTGTTTAAATTACTGTTAGAGTAACTCAGCCTGTTTTCTAACTGTGAAATACTCTGTTTAAGGGAGCTGAAAAGAAACAGGATTAAAACTGTAGAAGGCCTCACCTTCCAAGGTCTTGATTCCTTACGCTCATTGAAAATGCAGCGAAATGGAATTAGCATACTCAAAGATGGAGCATTTTTTGGCTTGAATAATATGGAAGAGTTGTAAGTACTGGGATAGGGGAGAGTTGGGGGGACTCTTGCTGGGCTTTTAATCAAATAGCTAGTGTAGTTGCTTAGTTAACAGAGATACATGTTTTTTTTGATGTGAGGTAAAATGCTAAAACCTTCACTTTCTTCTCCTTTCTTCCTCTCCTCCAAGATTGAAGCATGGCCTCACACATGCTTTCATAGAGACTTTTAAGTTTTTCTTATTTAACTGGTATTTTTGTTAAGTTTTTCAACATAAGTTACATTGTTTTGACTCACCACAGTCAAATTCAGAATTTATCTGAATCAGAAATCCAATACCACTTGGTGTGTTTGTTTTGTAGATACTTAGTCCCTTTAGGGCTAGATCTTAAGTTTTTTGGGTCAGTAGAGTTCAGCAGAGGTGTCTGTCTGTCAAAGCATTTAAGGGAGATTTAAAATCTTGGTATTGAATGCCTTGTTTTGAGTTACTCACTCTCTCTATAATTGTACAGAGAACTGGAACATAATAACCTTACAGGAGTGAGCAAGGGGTGGCTGTATGGCTTGCGGATGTTACAGCAACTGTATATGAGCCAGAATGCTATTGAAAGAATCAGCCCCGACGCATGGGAGTTCTGCCAGAGACTATCTGAACTGTAAGTGTTGAGTGGTGTTTCATGGGAGGGTGTGAGACTAGAGCAGATTGGAGTAAATAACTTAGTTCATGGCAGTCGTGAGATGTAGCATCCCTATTTCCTCAGTCTTTGTTAGAAACACTAAACTTAGCATGTCAATGGAGTAAAATTTGTAGGTTGGGCTAAATACAATAATTTTTGACTTTCAGTGTTTCTTGTTTTTTAGGGATTTGTCCAATAACCAACTGACCCGCCTTGATGAATCTGCCTTTGTGGGTTTGAGTTTACTGGAGAGATTGAATTTAGGGGACAATAGAGTCACTCATATTGCTGATGGTGTATTTAGGTTTCTTTCCAATCTTCAAACACTGTAAGTTTTTGTTTTGTTTTTTAAAGTCTGTTTTAGATTGAAACTAGCAAATGAATGAAAATAATCAATATGAAAATGGATATATGCTAATATTTTGTGCTTCTTTTGTTCTCTATCCCATAAATAAATTTTACTGCAGCTTACACTTTAATTCTGAGTTAATCTCATAACAGCAAAGCCTTTCCATGCCAGTTGGCAGTGTTAGAATGCAGTCATTGCTTGTTCTTTTGGTGGGTATTGTACCAGAACTCCAGCCTTGTCTGGAAGGATGCAGGTGGATAATGGTAGCAGTCTGTTCACTGTGGTAGTTTGCTGCATGTCTTTTTTTTTTTTTTCCTGGAACTAGCTCTTGTAGACCAGGTTGGCCTCGAACTCACAGAGATCCGCCTGCCTCTAACTCCTGAGTGCTGGGATTAAAGGTGTGCGCCACCACAGCCCGGCTGCTGCATGTCTTTTTGCATGTATGTGATTTTTGGATCTTTGGGGGCAGTGCTATGGTATAAAACTTGAGCATGCTAGGCCAGCACTTTACTGCTGAGCCACATCTCCATGCTTTGCCTAAAAGAAACTAATGTCGTCTCAATGTGTAGCTTAGGTTAGACTTGAGCTCGTAGCTCTGCTTTCCAGGTACAGGGATCATAGGCATGTACTATCATGCTTTAGATGGTGTGTGTGTGAAGTGCGCGCGCACGCGCGCGCGCGCGCGCGTGTGTGTGTGTGTGTGTGTGTGTGTGTGTGTGTGTGAAGTGCGTGTACATGTGCTGCTGCTGTTGCTAATTGATTATTGACCTTGTTCAGTGGAGCAGGACCATTGATGAATTTCATTGCTTACAGGAATCTGGCTTAGGTAGCAGTGTCTGTGAGACCTCATCTATCCCTTCCCCCTAAGAATGTCTTTTGTCCCTTCTTAGGGGCCCCTTTCTCATAATTTAAATTCTTAATGGCTCTTGATTAGAACACTTGGTGATTATTACATTCAAAATTAATAAATGGTTTCAGGAAAGAGATAGGCTCCAAATTTTGGGACCTAACCACCAATAAGAAGGAGACACAAAAGTATGAGAAAATACTCTCATATTTATGATGCACACTGTCTAGTTACTATTATACTTACTTACTTAGTTCTATTGCTGTAAAGAGACACTATGACCAAGGCAACTCTTAAAAAGGAAAGCATTTAATTGGGGCTTTGCTTGTAGTTACAGAGGGTTAGTTCATGACCATCATAGCAGGGAGTGTGGCAGCAGGCAGGCATGGCACCGGAGCAGTGGCTGAGAGCTTATATCCTGATCCCCAGGCAGAAGACAGAAAGACTGGGTCTGGTGTGGGCTTTTGAAACTTCAAAACCAAAAATCCTAGTCTCATACCTCCTTTAACAAAGCCACACCCCTTCCAGCAAGGACACACTTCCTCTAGCAGGGACATACATAACCCAATCCTTCTCAGTTCTAACTGGAGATCAATCATTCAAACATATGAGCCTATGGAGGCCGCTCTCATTTAAACCACCGCATTCCACTCCCTGGCCCTATACAGTTCTTAGCAATATCATGATGAAAAATGCATTTAGTTCAACTTCAAAAGTCCTCATAGTCTTTCATTGTCTCAACACTATTTAAAAAGTTCAGAGTCTCTTCTGAGACTCAAAGCAGTCTTCTAATTATAATTCCCTGTAAAATCAAAAATCAAACATTTCCAACATACAATGGTACAGAATGTACATTACCTTTCCGAAAGGGAGAAATAGGGGCATAGGAAACACTACACCAAAGCAGGACCAAAACCCAGCAGGGCAGATTCCAAATTCTGTATCTCTATGCCCAGTGTAAAGGGGCTTACCAGATGGTTTTTTATATCCCACTTTTTCAGCCTTGTTGATTGTAGCACATTTCTCTGGCTGGTTCTACACCTGTCTGTAGCTCTTGACAGGCGTCCATAGTTCTGTAGCTCTTGACAGGCGTCCATAGTTCTGTAGCTCTTGACAGGCGTCCATAGTTCTGTAGCTCTTGACAGGCGTCCATAGTTCTGTAGCTCCTGACAGGCGTCCATAGTTCTGTAGCTCCTGACAGGCGTCCATAGTTCTGTAGCTCCTGACAGGTGTCCATAGTTCTGTAGCTCTTGACAGGTGTCCATAGTTCTGTAGCTCTTGACAGGTGTTCATAGTTCTGGCATCGCCATCATCTTGTGATCTCCAATGTAATTACCCAGGTTTCAGCTTAATAGCTTTGCCCCTTTGGGCCACCAAGAAGGGACTCCCCTGCCACACACCTTGCCTTAGTGACTTTCCCTAATTGTTGAGGAATATTCTACAGTTCCTTTCCTGTATCCTTGATCGAACCAGAGCAGTGTGGCCAAAGTGTGAAGTGATGTTGCCTGGGCTAAAACCTGGTCTCTTCCATGACTTACATTTGCATAAGCTTTGACTTGGTGATTTCTTTTGCCACATAAACTTTCCTTTTTATAAGTTGTAGGATTAGCTGAGTTGGTTTTTGCCCTGAGGTGCCATTCCTTTTATTCCATTTAGCATCAGACCTTTCTTTAAACTTCTCATCTCTGTGGGCTTGCTTGGCTCCAGTGTTACATTCCCTGGTGTACTCCCCACCCCAATTGTATATTTTATTTTCTATTTCTTTTTGCATTACTGGCTGCTTTTCATTGTAGATCTGTGTGATAGTGATCACTGATAACCACATAGCACAGTTAGTGCTAGGCTGCTTTGAAGTCTTTACCAGTGACATTTGTCCAAACCTCTTCAATTTAGTCTTTGGCAGAGTTTTTTGAACGAAGGGCAGAAAGCAGCCACATTCTTTGCCAACACATCACAAGAATGGTCTCTAATATTCTTCCCCTCTGAAACCTTTTGAACTGGGCCTTCATGGGACACATTGCTCTCAGCACTTCAGTCTTTCCATGCTCCTACTAGGGTGCCCCAGTTAAGCCCACTTAAAGCATTCAACTGCTTTGTTCACCCAAAGTCCCAAGTCTACCCTATTTCTTTAAATAACAGTATGGTCAGGCCTGTTACACCAATACCCCAGTTCCTGATACCGACTTCTGTCTTAGTTCTACTGCTGTGATGAAACACTATGACTGGGCTGGAGTGCTGGCTCAGAGGTTAAGAGCACTGTGTGCTCTCCCAGAGGTCATGAGTTCAATTCCCAGCAACCACATGGTGGCTCACAACCATCTATAATGGGATCTGGTACCCTCTTCTGGCCTGCAGGCAGACACTATATACATAATAATAAATGAAATCTTAAAAAAAAGAAAGACTATGACCAAGGCAACTTATAAAAGGAAGTGTTTAATTGGGGACTTTCTTACAGTTTCAGAGGGTAAGTCCATAACTCTCATGGTTGGGAGCATGTAACGGCAGGCAGGCAGCGAGGCAGGCAGGGCACTGGAGCAGTAATGGAGAGCTTACACCTGATCTACAAAATGGAGATAAAGTGAGTTAGACTGGACCTGACCTGGTTTTGAATTTTAAAGTCCATTCCCAGTGATACCTCCTCAAACAAAGCCACACCCCCTAATCTTTCCCAAATAGTTCCACTAACTGAGGATCAAGCATGCAACTGTAGGAGCCTAAGGAGGCCATTTCTCATTCAAACCTACACACACATACATACATACAAAAACACACACCTGTATATGCAGACCAAACTGACCTTAAACTCAGAGTTCTGCCTTTGGAGTGCTGAAATTAAAGGTACGCGCCATCATACCTTACTGATTATGAGCCATGTTAGCATTTTGCTTGAAGAGGGCTAAGTAAGAAGAAACCTCTCAGTTGGGTGGTGATGGCGCCCGCCTTTAATCTCAGCATTCAGGAGGCGGATCTCTGTGAGTTCGAGGCCAACCTCGTCTATGAGAGCTAGTTCCAGGACAGAATGGCTGTAACACAGAGAAACCCTGTCTCCTGTCTGGAAGAAAAAAAAGAAGAAGCCTCTTTATATAATCCTATAAACCAGAAAGCGTGTGTCTTACTTTAGTGTAAGATGGCTTTAGGAAGCAAACTGATTAAATTTTTTGTGATTAAATATTTTTAATGTAACTGATATTTTATCAGCACATGATATATACAATTGTACTTGCTCTGAGAATGTAATAGTGGGTTTTAAAAGACCGTAGTTTTCAAGAAAGCATAGTGGGCATACCATTTTTTGATTCCCAAGGGGAATGTTGGATTGCTCTTGAGCTGTGAAGCTTTGTGTTGGTATTACTTTTTGAGCTATTTTAAGGTTAAGGGCCCAGAGGAAGGCTTGGAACACCCAGAAATCCTATTAATCTAAAATTACATTTGTAAGCTATATCTATCTTCTTTATCTTGAAACCCTTCTTTATGTAATATCCCGTCTACAATTTTTAATAGGCTAGTACAATTAGATGTGGTTAACTAGAAAGATTAGTATTCTTAGCAGGTTGCTTGGCTTGCTTGCTTATTTGTTTGCTTGTTTGTTTTTATTTTTGAGACAGCATTTCTCCATGAAGTTCTGGCTATCCTGGAACTCACTATGTAGGTCAGGCTGCCTTGAACTCACAGAGATCCTCCTGCCTCTGCTTCCTGAGTGCTGGATTAAAGGCATGTGCCACCACGCCTGCTTAATTTATTAATTCTTCTGTGTTTATCAAAAATAATCCTTTAAAAAGTAGGACTGAGTTTTCACTGTAAATAATTGTTAAAATAAGGGTCAAAATTAGCATGTATCCTTTTATGCTGCCATACCATGATCTTGCCTAGTTTATGGTAGTCATATTGATTAACAACTTTTTTCTCCCTGACACTTTCAGAGATTTGAGAAACAATGAAATTTCATGGGCCATAGAAGATGCTAGTGAAGCCTTTGCTGGACTCAAAAGTCTCACTAAATTGTATGTATCTGTGATGTTTGTGCATATAAGGTCTTTTCAAGGAGCAATTATAAATGTTATTGGATAATGTGTTTTTTATATGGCTAGAAAGTCTGAGTCTTCCTACCATCTCCTAAAGGAAGGAGCTTTGTTTGCCAAATAGTTTGTTATTGTTTAGACGCTTTTTATTTATAAAGTATTCCTATGGAAATGAATTTTTTTTATTTCTTAGTTTCAGGTTAGCATTGTAAGAGATAGGTTTAATCATAGAATGTTCATCCATGTGTTTTATTATTCCTTGTTCTCATTCATTCCCCTCCCCTACTGTCCTCTTCCCACTTTCTCCCTGCTTGGGTGATTTCATTTTTACATCCAGGTAGTTCCTTCTGCTTTCTTAGGACTTACATACCATGCTGTACTTCCCACCCTCCTTAAGATCTCTTCCTCCCCTCTCGTGATACCTTTTCTAGTTTTATGACCTACAAACACATCTATCACACACATGTATGTAATTCTAAGTCTAGCCTCTGCATATGAGAGAAAATGTTTGGTTGTATCCATTTTTCTACAAATTCCGTAACTTCCATTTTTCTTTATGGCTGCATAAAATTCTGTTGTATATATGTGCTACCTTTCCTTCATCCATCCATGTTTTAGTGGACACCTAGGCTGTAGCATATTGACTCAGAGTCCTTCAGGTATATATTTACCAGTAGCTTAGTTAGGCCAACGTAGTTCTATTTTCAGCTTTTGGAGGAACCGCCATACTGATTTCTATAGTGACAACAAGTTTGCATTCTAAATCATGCGGGATTTAAATAAGTTACAGAATATAGAGTTTTCCATCCAAGTAAGAGAAATAAATACTTTCAGAGAGTGTAGTTGAGCGGTAGTGTGTTTAATCATGAGATATGTGGGGAATATGTCTAATAATAGGAGAAAATATTCTCCTATGAAGCATTTTACATCTTTTTGAGAAGGTTTTCTCCAAATATTTATGCTTGTCTGAATGTCTTTAATCTGACCATCTTTTATTAAGAAGAGAAATGGGGAATTTAACCTCATGTAGCAATGGCAAATTATTAGCATTTTAGTGGTTAGGATGACTGTTCAGAGGAGTTCAGAGGAGCTCTGAAATCTCAAGAGGAGTTTTCATGTTGCATTTTGCATTAGTTAGTAAGTTCATAACTTTCTTTAAAATAAATGCTTGCTTTCATTAAGCTACAATTCAGTGAGTATAATTTTTTCTCTCAGTTATGTCTCAATAAAGCCATTAAAGGGGCTAAAGAGATGGCTCAGAGGCTAGGAATGTTTTCTGTTCTTTCAGAGGACCTGAGTTTGGTTCTCAGCACCTATAAGTGGCTCATAACCACCTGTAACTTCCACTTGAAGGGGTCTGATGTCCTCTTCTGGCCTCCATAGGCACAGCGCTCACATGAACATACCTCTATCCCACCATCTACACACAGACACATAATTTAAAATAATTTAAAAATGTGTTACTAAGCCACACTATAAACTTTTAATTTAGTATACTTTGTATAGATAAATATTTAACTAATTTAATTTTATTTCAGAATCTTGCAAGGAAACAAGATTAAGTCAATTACACAGAAAGCATTCATTGGTCTTGAATCCCTTGAGTATTTGTAAGTATTTTATATATATTTACTCACTGCAGAATCTTTGTGCTGGGTGTGGTGCCTGCCTTTAATCTCAGTCCTCAGGAGACAGAGGCAGGCAAAATTTCCTAAGTTTGAGGTCAGCCTGGTCTACATAGCAAGTTTAAAGCCAGACAGGGTTGCATACTGAGATTGCCTCAAAACAAACCCACCTTTTGCTGTCCCTGGGAGGTATACATGAACAAAAAGCATTTATGTAGCTTTACTATAGAGATGGCTACTGATGTTGCATTTCTTTTGATTTCAGAGATTTGAACAACAATGCTATAATGTCTATCCAAGAAAATGCTTTTTCTCAGACTCACTTAAAGGAACTGTAAGTAATTTTTTTCTTTTTTAATTATTAGTGCTTTTTGTATGTAAAGTACACCATTTGTGTGCTTGGTGGAGACAGAGGCCAGGAGAGGTCGTCAGATCCTCTGGACTGGAGTTACAGATGATTGTGAACCGCCATGTGGGTGCTGGGAATTAAACCTGGGTCTTCAGGTAGAGCAGACAATGTTCTTAATCACTGAGCCATCTCTGTAGCTCTTCATTGTCTGTAAAGAAAGACGGTGACTCAGATGTTTTCAGAAGCATGTAATTTAAGCAAGAGATCTTGAGGTGTTGATACTGAGTTGTTTCAGTGGTGGTGTCATTTAAAGATACCTGGCTCTGAGCATGCTGTGTGTGCCGCCTGTGCTCACAAGTAGGAATCCTTAGTACCACTCCTGGGCTCAAATGTGTACTTTACTTTCTGGGCTATCAGAAACATGTGTCTCTAGTTCTTACCTTGTGATTGGTTAAGGTGGGTAGCAGTGGATTTTGTTCTTTTACTTTGTGAAGTTGCTCTACGATTTTGAGTTATTAATTTTAATGTATTTAAGCTACTAAAATGTTCAACAATTTAAATATTACAATAGAAAAAGATAGTGTTTTATACTTTTTTCACATATTTTTAAAGTAAAAATTTAAACTGTGTACCATGTATGCTTCTGGTGCCTGTGGAGTCTAGAAGAAGGTGTCAGATCATCTGGAATTGATGTTACGGACAGTTGTGAGTTGCCTTGTGGGTTCTGGGAACTGAACTCAGGTTCTGAAAGAGCAGTGCTTTTAGCCACTGAGCATTTCTCCAGCATATTCTATATATTTTTTAAAAGTTGCCTTAGAAAAACGATTTTATGTGTAAGTGCACCACGCACATGCATGTATGAGTTCAAGGAGGTCAGTCCTGCTGTCCTGGAACTCACTGTGTAGACCAGGCTGGCTCCGAACTCACAGAGATCCACCTGCCTCTGCCTCCTGAGTGCTGGGATTAAAGGTGTGCGTCACCACCGTCTGGCACGATGAGAGTTCTTAACTGCTAAGACATCTCTCCAGCCCCTAATATTGGTTTTATTAGTTTAGAGATTTTTCTGAGTTAAGGGAGTTAGCTGGGAATTGTTATTAATTTAAACTGTGGTTTTGGAAAATCAGTATTTTAAATGATTTGGCTAGCAGCTACTCAAAGGGTATGCAATAGAATCAGTTCATGACAAGTCAGTGATGAAAATGAAGAGAAAGCTTGTAGGAATTTATACAATTTGATATAATTATGACATCTTTGTAGTTTGTAGTAGTTTATAAAAGACTTAGTTTTGGGACAGTGACATGATTCAATGGATAATGGTGCCTGCCTTCAAGCCTTAATCTTGAGTTTGATCCCAGGACACACATGATGGAAGACCTGACTCCTACAAGTTGCCCTCTGACTTCCACATAAGCACATGACATGTTGGTAGACATGATAGCACACACCTTTAATCCCAGCACTGGGGAGGCAGAAGCAGGCAAGATCCCTATGAGTCTGTTCTACATAGTGTGTTCTAGGACAGTCAGGATTATGTAGAGAGACCCTGTCATTGTCCACCATGCCCCCAAAAAGAATGTGGCATATGTGTATGCTACCCCACACACAACATCTGTGCACACATATATGGTAGATAAAAATCTAAACAAATTTATATTAAAGTACTGGTTTGTAATAGGTTGGAAAATGTAAAAACTGGTTCTTACCACAGATTGAGATGTACTCCAGTCCTTATAATTTGTCACAGTAGACAGATTGCTTAGCTGGAGACTCACTGTTTGTTCTCAGGATGGGAGGAGTGGTTCCCTAGGATCATGTGGAGATAGAGTGAAATAACTGTTTAAAGAGACATTCGTTCTTCATCCATTGTATACTTGATTGGATCATGGTCTCTCGCTCTCTTTATAGATAATTGGTTTATTTTTATTTTATGTACATTGGTATTTTGCCTACGGATGTGTCTCTGTGAGGGTGCCTGATCCCCTAGGCTAAGTAGGTAGGGTTTTAGTTTAATGTGATCCTGTGTAGTGTAATGTTCAAACCTTGCATTATTTTTGATAAATGTCTCAAAGTAAATTTTATATAAAGTCTACTTTCTGACTTCAGGTTCACTTTGGGATCACTTCGCTAACCCTTTGATTTTTTTTCTTTTGTAGTTTCAAACCCAGAGCCTAGCAAGTGCTTTAGCACTGATCTATCCCTAGCCTTTATGACGTTTTAAAAAATTTTTGTATGTTCTATACTTGATGTGTAGGGTGGGGAGAGGCTTGTATGCTGTAGCATATGTGTAGAGGTCTGAGACAACTTTGTGGATTCTTTTCTCCTTCTACCTTTATATATGGGTTCTGGTATCAAACTCAGGTCACCAGGCTTAATCATCGTGACAGCCACCTGAGCTTCCCCCACCCCTTTTGGCTTAAAGAAGTTTATTTCAGTTATGGAGGCTCGGAAGTCCAAAACCAAGACAAGATTATGCCACTGTATCAATTCTCTTCTGGCTTGCAGATGGCCTCTTTCCCCTCATCCTCAGATGGCAGAGAGTGTGGGCATGCACTCAAAACAGCAAGAATGAGCAAGAGTAAGCCTCTTATGCTCTGAGCCTTATTTGTTCGTTTATTTGTTTGCTTGTTTGTTTATTTTTTGACAGCTAAAGGGTTTCACTCTTTAGCTGTCCTGAAACTTGCTTTGTAGACCAGTCTAGCCTCGAACTCACAGAGAACTCCTTGCCTCTGCCTCCCAAGTGCTGGGATTAAAGACATGTGCCAATACTGCCCTGCCTGAGCCCTTTTTATATGGGGCCTCTGTCTTATGGTTTCTATTACTGTAAAGAGACATTACGACATGGCAGCTCTTATAAAGGAAAACATTTAATTGGGGCTGGCTTACAGTTTCAGAGATTCAGTGTATTATGAATCATGGCAGGACATTGTACCATGCAGGCAGACATGGTGCTGGAGAAGGAGCTGAGAGTTCTACATCATGATCCACAGGCAGCAGCAGGAGACTGTCACACTAAGTCTAGTTTGAGCATATAAGACTTCAAAGCCTGCCTCTACAGTGACACTTCTTTCAGCAAAGCCACATCTACTCCAACAAGGCCACACTTCCTAATAGTGCCACTCCCTATGAGCTGAGCATTCAAACACATGAGTTTATGGGGGTCATACCTATTCAAACCACCATAGACTGACTCATTATGTTGACCTGGCTGGCTTTGAATTCCTGGATTTAAGTGACCCTCTTGTATCAGCCTCCCAAGTAGCATGTTATAACACCCAATTCTTCCTGAAAAATCTTTATCTCTTTGCCTTATGAAAAGGGAAGCATTAAACTAATTTATGTGGTATGTTACCTGGGAAACATCAATTAAGTGATACTAAACATTCTGTTGGTTAAAATACTTTGGAAGTTTTTTCAAGTTCTTAGAAATTTGTTCATAGTTCTTGCTATCTGCTATAGTGTTAGCAATCATAATTTTGAAATTTTGTTTGCCACAGGAATAATTGCATAATAAAATGAGCTCTTAACCACATCTTCCCATGAACCTCTTTGAAGCTGAAGCACTTTTGTATTATATTATTTGCAGAAACTTTCAGGAACACATCAGAGTAAAATATATCATCTGTGATGACAAAGGTTCATGGAGAAGATTAGACAAGTACAGGTTTCTGATAACTTCTGATAACCACATTGGTAATTATACCATTGCTCTCAGAACTTGTAGACTTTTAATGAAAGAATTAGTGGAGTTATGAAATTATTATCCAAAGTTAAAGCAAGAATTAATTATGGGGGCTGGAGAGATGGCTCAGTGGTTAAGAGCCCTGTCTGCTCTTCCAGAGGACCCTGCTTCAATTTCTAGTGCCCATATGGTAGTTGACAGCTGTCTGTAACTCTAGTCCTAGGGGATCCCATGCTCTTTTCTGACCTCTGGGGGTACCATGCATGCATTTGGTACATAGACATATATGTAGACAAAATACCCAAACACACACAAAAAAATAAAACACTTTAAAAATTAATTATGGGGCTTGAGCTTAATGGTGCCTGTCTTCAATCCCAACACTCAAGAGGGGAATACAGTTAGATCTCTGAGTTCCAGGACAGCCTGGTCTACATAGTGAATTCTAGGTCAGTCAGGGCTACTTAGTAAGACCATGCATCAATAATAATAGTAATAATAATAATAAGATGATGATAATGACTGAACCAGTCAAGTTGCTGGTTCTTTAATGTTCTCTTCCCAGATTTAAGGAACTCGTTTCTATTTTTTCTTAAGCTTTCTGTGACTTGGAACAACTTGGCAAACTATATCTTTAGGGGGGATATGATTGCTTTCCTCTATCTGAGCTCTCCAGAATTCAGAAACTTAGTGGGTATCATTATTTTCATGACAGTATAGTTGTTATGTAAAGTGAGTTGGATTGTATTCCCATTTAACAGTACGCAATTAGAGAGTTTGACTAGAATGTCATATTTGAGTGACATAAAGTCAGGAATGACTAGAGAGTTTTAAGAAACTCAGGTTGACCTTAAGACACCAATGTTTATAAAGCTCCTGAAAAAACTTAAAAGTTTTTCCTTATAAGTAAGCATGTTCTGGCTGTCCCACAAACTTCTAAGTATTTTGGGAGCCTCTAGGACAGAAGAATTATCTGAAGGTAAATCCTGGAGGTTATGTCTGGTGGCCAGTTCCTGACTTGGCTTCCTAACCTGCTGAGAAGCTTGAAAAGTTCCTGCAAAGCTAATTTAAAAAGGCTCCGTGATCAAGCACTATTCTCACTGCACTACAGATAATGAGCCAAAGCTAATGAGAACTGGATTTATTTTTAAACAAGAGTATATAGGGAAGGAGTGGTTGTAGAGAGAGAATTGTTTCATGGAAAGTTATAGTGTGCCCTTTGTGGTTTCTGTAGTGCAGATTTGTCAGTCTGTACTGAGTTCTCAGGCCTCTAGTTGCTCTTGGACCTCTCGCCAGGTTTCTGAGATAATGTTTCCATTTATTCTCCAGCGTCCTGACTTGGTACATAATAAAACAGCCTTTCCCCAAAGTAGTTAGTTGCAGCTGGAGACATGCTGTAATCATAATCAGTCTTGTATAGCCTACCTTCCTGCATGTTGCTGGGTGGAAACTGGGGAAATCTGACAGTTGCCAAGATTCATCCTAACTCTGAAGATGCTTTGAGACCAACATCTAAGAATCTTTGTAGTTAATCTTTTGTTGTTGTTTTTGTTTGTTGAGACAGGGTTTCTCTGTGTAGCCCTGGCTGTCCTGGAACTCACTCTGTAGACTAGGCTGGCCTTGAACTTAAAGATCTACCTGCCTCTGCCTCCCACATAATTAAAGGTGTGGCCACCATGCTAATCTTTTCTGGACTTAGAAACTTGAGTTTACAGTTTGTTTTAGCCACTGAACCTTGTTTTTATTTTCATAGAAATGTGTGTCCCCACTCCCATTAAATATATTAAGGGCTTATACCATCTAGTGATTTTTTTTTTTTTTTTTTTTGCTAGTTTTGCACTTTATTTCCTTGACCAAGACAGGTCTTGACTGCATACTTGTGCAGTGGATGTAGCTCCTTTTACTGCTACTTCTTGGTTTTCAGCTTCTCTTTGTGCTTGATAGATGGCACATAGCTCTCGTCTCCTTGGGTCACAGGTCCAGGGGCTTATATTTCTTGCCCTTATAGAATCTCCTGAGGTTTTCTTTTTAAGTCTTATTAATGACAGTGAGGACACGGGCAGTGTATTTTTGGGCTACTCATATCTAGGAGAGCTGGGTGGGGGTTGGGGAACTGTCACCTTTTTAGTTATACAAAGCTGGGACAGCTCCATCTTCAGATCCTAATCTACTACCTACACTAGGCACCACACTATAAATCTGCTAGGTCTTGATTTCTGTGTCTGAAAAATAGGGCAGACAATGCTTATGTGGTTACATTACCTGTCTCCCTTTAAAAGAAGAAAAGAAAACCTTTAGCAGCAAGGGTGGTGACCCAGGCCTGTAATCCCAACAGTTAGGAAGCTGAAGCATGAGGACAGCCTCAGTTCAAGTACGGTTTTCTTCACTTCTGTGTTTTTTGCTTTCTACCCCTCGCACACCTACTCTGCCTACAAGAGCCTAACACCCAGCACTCGGGAAGGCAGAGGCAGGCGGATCTCTGTGAGTTAGAGGCCAGCCTGGTCTACAAGAGCTAGTTCCAGAACTGGCTCCAAAGCTGCAGAGAAACCCTGTCTCGAAAAACCAAAAAAAAAAAAAAAAAAAAAAAGAGCCTACCAGTACACACACACACAGAGTTTTCCCTGAAGTGTGTGAATACTATATAATAAAATATTAGCAAAAAGTATCTTTTAATTTATATGTATGTCTCTCATGAGCATCACAATACTTAGGCAAAGCATGAGGAGGAATGCCAAAAAGCATAGAAATTTTAATAAGCGCAGACTTAAAAATATTTTAAGGGCTGGGTAGGTGGTTTAAAGAGGTAAAAACACTTTCTAGTCTCCCAGGCTGATGACCTGAGTTGGATTCCCGGATCAGTGGGAAGGAATGACCCTCCATACATGTACTGTGGCATGATCCCCCTTCCCACCAAATTAATAGAGCATTTAAATCACGCACAAAGAATAAGTTGTAGTGTTCCCCAAATTGTTTGCTTTCTCTGCCAAGGGATCATGGAGAGAAAAACACTGATTCCTCAAAGGGATCTGTTTTATAGACAACATTTTTTTAAAGTGGCTCTCACTCTGAGTTGAAGTATATTGCCAGAGGGCTAAAGTGCTTTCAGTCTTGATGAAATAATTTGAAAGTAGCAATATACTTCCCACATAAAGCTCTTTCAGTTCTTCAAAATCTGTGACTAGCCTTGCCCACAGTCAAGAATATAAATGTCAGGAACATAAGCCCGGTACGTGACTATCCACACACCTTTCATCTGAATATACTAGTTATTAACCTGACAGACTTACCCAACTCCCCTCGTTCTTTTCTCACCTTCACCTTTGCATCTCTACACATAAATAGTTTTTATGTATACATTGTACATATGAAAGTCTTGTTTTCAGACCATCTAAAAGTTGTAAAGACATCGAGGGACTGGAGAGTTGGCTTGGCTGTGAAGAACACTTGGTGGTTTTGCAGGGAATCCAGGTTTGGTTCTCAGCACCCACATGATAGCTTACAACCATCTGTTTCTCCAGTTTCAGGGGATTTGATACTCTCTTCACATGTACCCAGACACCAGGCATACACACATAGTACATATACACGCAGGAAAAACATTCAACACACATTAAAATAAAAAATTATAGACATTGTGATACTTCATTCCTGAATAGCTTGGCATGTATTTCCTAAAACCAGGGACATTTATTACATAGCTACAATGTCATTTTCATACTCAATTAACATTTACAAAATTATATCTAGAAGATTGCTTATATTCAGATTTTTCCAAGATCAGAAATATCACCCTGGCTGGAGATGCATCTTAGTTGATAAAGTGCTTTCCTAGCATGCCTAAGAAATTCTAGGTTCAGTTCCCAGTTAAACCAGATGTGGTGTTGCACACCCGTAATCCTAGCATTTGGGAGGTAGAAGCAAAAGGACTGGAAGTTAAAGGTCATCCTTGTGTACAGTGAGCTCAAAGCCATCCTGGAATATATGAGTCCCCATATCCAGTAAACAAACCAAACACACAAAAGTATATACACATGCATATAATATATACACATGTATATCCCTCCCTGTTTAGAACCCCTACCCCCAAACAAGAATCACGTGTCGGTAGGTGTCATGGTGTATTTCTGAGATTCTAAATTCGAGGCCAGCCTGGGTAGTATAGTAACTCTTGTCTCATAACAAACGTGCATGCATGAAACGACTCTTTACTTGTCTTTAATCTAAAGTGATTCTCTTGTCCTTCAGTCTTTTTTGATGTATTTCATAACACTGACATATAATTAAGGCTAACTGTCTAAGTTTGTTTTCTTACAATTAGGTGAACTTTTTTGACAAGCAAATAAATATATAAATGTGTAGCAAAGTTATCCTGAAGAAACTAGAGTAAAGCTAAAAATGAAAGGTTCTTTTCCTTGTTTTCTTTCTGCAGTGTTCTGAATACAGACAGTTTGCTCTGCGATTGCCATCTGAAGTGGCTGCTTCAGTGGCTGGTAGATAACCACTGTCACCAGTCCGTGAATGTGAGCTGTGCGCACCCTGAGTGGTTAGCGGGGCAAAGCATCCTGAATGTGGACCTGAAAGACTTTGTCTGTGGTTTGTATTTCTGTTTTCAGGTTTTTATATTTCTTTTAACTATTGTAACAACAAAATAAAGGAGATGAACAAAAAACAAACAGACAAAACCCCACCCCAAATGCTTTCGACAGCACATCTTATGTCCTTGTGGTATTGCTCTCTGTCTTTTGCAAACACAGGATACATTTTGTGTTCTTTGACTTAGTGTTTTATAAACTGTTGTTTTCCTCACTGTTCTTGTTTGTCTTTACAACACAAGGACCCTCTCAGTGCTGCCTTCTCATTGGCTTTATTTGAGAGGAATTGTTAACTTGAGGATAAGACTTCAGGGTTTTTAATTATTAACTTTAGGATTAACTTCAGAAGTAAGACTTCAGAATCATTATGTATTTTTTTTCATGTGAAGACTTTTAGTAGATTTTGAAAAGAACCACCAAGACAAATTTTGAAAATGCGTTAGTTTATGTGGCCATCAGCAATGTTATAATTTTAAATGTATAACAGTATGTGTTTATAATCACCAATTTCATTTTTTGGATGCATTTTTTTGGTAAAAGGACAGACACTTTGGGATAGTCAGTTCTCTCCTTCCACTATGGGAGTGTTCAGGGATCATGTCATTAGGCTTGATGGCAAACTCTTTTACCCACTGAGACATTTCACTGGCCCAAATGCAATTTCTTTTCTTTTTTTTTTTTTTTTAAATTCATCTATATTTTATGTATGTAAGTGTTTTGCCTGCATGCATGTCTGTGCACTATATGTGTGCAGTGCCCAGGAGGCCATAAGAGAACATCACATCCTCCAGAACTGGAGTTGCAGAAGGTTGTTAGCTCTGATGTGCTGGGAGCTAAACCTGGGTCCTTTGCAAGAATACCCGGTATTCTTAACTGCTCTTGTTAACTGCTCTTGAGCCCCTTTATGCAATTTCTTAGGGCCCAAAGTGACAGCATATCTTTGAGACAGTAGAGACAGTCATAGACAGTATGTTCAGACAGTATGTCCTGAATATAACATTTATGATTTCAAGAATAAATTTTTTTTTCCTCAACTTGGAAAGTTTTTTTTTTTAAAAATAATTAAATCTTCTTTACGGTGGATTGAATTCTGCTTACACTGTCATAAAGTCCCCTTTGAATTTTACTTAGTTTTAAATGTAAGGCATACTATATGTTTTTGAGACAGGGTTTCACTGTGTAGCCTGTCTGGTCTTGAATTCACTATGCAGACCAGACCACATGACCTGGAACTTAGACATCTGCCTGCCTCTGCTTCCCAAGGGCTGAGATTAATGGTGTGCGCCACCACTCTGCCTCATACGGTATGTTTGAAGGCGTGATGGAATGTTACTTAGTAGAGATACTGGTTCAGGATTTCTGTAGCAGCAGCTCTGAATCCATAATGTTGTTACTTATGAATCCATAGTGCACTCACCAGTCCTAAACCAGTTTTCACTTGTGCATTTATCCTGTTTGAATTCTTCACTATTTAATGTTGAAGCTATGTACAAAGTACTTTCAAGTCATGTATTTATTAGTAGTTTCCATGAAAAAGAGTAAGTTTCTATTCCCATTTTCTGTATTATACAGAAATGATAATAGTTATCATAAGCATTTTGTATATGTATCATTATATATGGAACATAAATATCATATTGTGTGTATGTATATACATAGTATGGTAGAATTAGAATTTACCTTGAAATTCTTATATAAGGTTTTTCTCCACATCTATGCCCATCCATTGGTAATGCTTAGGAAATGGATAGTGAGTATCTAAGAGTCCTGGTAGAAAGAGTACTGGATGCTGACATCCAGAACCTGGGTTCCAGCCCACCTTCTGTCACTGCCTAATGCCTTTGAACAAGCTGTTTAATTGGAGTTTACTCTTCTCAGCTTTAAACAAGGGATTAGATAGGATTGAAGAGATAGCTCAGCAGTTAAGAGCACTGACTACTCTTTCTGAGGACCCAGGTTCAATTCCCGGCACTCACCATGGCAGCTAACAACTGACTGTAACTCCAAGTTATGACACTTTCACACAGATATACATGCAGGCAAAATACCAATGCAAACAAAATAAAAATAAATAAATTATAGTTCCAGGACAGGCTCCAAAGCTATAGAGAAACCCTATCTTAAAAAATCAAAATGAAATATATAAATAAATTATTGAAAACAAAGCAAATAAAAACCAACAACAAGGGATTTAAGCTCTTTATAGTTTCCTTCGGTCTTAACCCCTGTGAATGAAGCTTATAGTTTTACAGTATTTGTTTTAAAATTGAATCTGAAGTAAAAACAACTGACTTGGCCGCTTGCCTTTATTCCCTTTAGATGATTTTCTGAAGCCTCAGATGAGGACACATCCTGAAAGCACAGTTGCTTTGAGAGGTGCTAATGTGACTCTCACGTGCACTGCGGTGAGCAGCAGTGACTCACCCATGTCTACTGTATGGCGCAAGGATAGTGAAATCCTCTATGACGTGGATATTGAGAATTTTGTTCGCTATCGGCAGCAGGCTGGAGAAGCTCTAGAATATACTAGTATCCTGCACCTCTTCAATGTGAACTTCACAGATGAAGGGAAATACCAGTGTATTGTCACTAATCACTTTGGCTCTAATTATTCACAGAAAGCCAAACTGACGGTGAATGGTAAGGAATGTGCTACTTGACTTTTGAAATACTTTCTTTTTTACTTATTTGTATATTTCTAGCTTTTTAAAAAAGATTTTATTTTATTATTTTATGTGTATGAGTGGTTTGCCTTCATTATGTCTGTACCACATGCATGCCTGATGGCCATGAAGGCCTGAAGAGAGCATTGGATCTCCTGAGACTAAAGTAACAGACAGTTTGTGAACTGCCATGTGGGTGCTGGGAATTGAACCCGAGTCCTACAAGTGCTCCGAACCCTGCTCCAGTGTTTCTTAAATGAGATTTTTTTTAAAATAAAGATTTGTTTATTATGTATACAGTGTTCTGTCTGTATATCTGTCTGCAGGCCAGAAGATGGTATCATATGGATGGTTGTGAGTCACCATATTGTTCCTGGGAATTAAACTCAGGACTTCTGGAAGAGCAGCCAGTGCTCTTAACTGCTGAGCCATCTCTCCAGCCTCCTTAAGTTAGATTTTTAAAAGCATAATTAAAACCAAACAAACAAAAACCCCATGGTTCTCTTGACACCTGTTGATATTAGATTGGGAAGTCTCATTTAACTTTCTAAGTGAAAGAGTATTATTAAATATCAAGTTCTAAACTGGCATTCAGGAAAGATTTTGACTTTCTGACTTCCTTCTCATTGGCGTGGTCGCTAGGCATGGTGTGTACTCTAGAAGGACTGTGCTGCTGTGCTCCACACACTCAGGTGCTGCTGAGAAAGATGCTTTTAGAAGCTGGGTTCATTGTCAGTCCAGAGAATATGTTTTCTCAAAGAAATGAAGCATTTTACATCAGAATTTCACCTGTTAGATTATTAGATTTGTGTGCTTGTGCGTGTTTTCCTTTTGCCTACTTTCTCTGCAATTTTTTTTGAACAGAGATGCCATCTTTTCTAAAAACTCCTATGGATCTAACTATTCGCACTGGTGCCATGGCCAGATTAGAATGTGCTGCAGAAGGGCACCCTGCACCTCAGATTTCCTGGCAGAAAGACGGTGGTACTGACTTTCCTGCAGCCCGAGAAAGACGAATGCATGTCATGCCCGAGGATGATGTCTTCTTCATTGCCAATGTGAAGATAGAAGACATGGGGATCTACAGCTGCATGGCACAGAATATAGCAGGCGGCCTCTCAGCAAATGCCTCACTCACTGTGTTAGGTATGCTTACTTTGTCAGGACCACTGCTTTACTGGAGCCTCTGAGCGCTGCTTGGAGGTTTTGATGTGATTTTTTTTTTAACCTTTTGTTGTTGTTCTTGTATTTTGTTTTTGTTTTTTTGAGACAGGGTTTCTCTGTGTAGCCTTGATTGTCCTGGAACGTACTCTGTAGACCAGGCTGATCAAAGAGATCTGCTTCCTCCTACCTCCTAAGTGCTGGGATTAATGGTATACACCACTACTACTTGGCTAAAACATGTTTTTTTATGTATGCCTTGAATCCAAGGCAGTTCAAGTCTCTGTTTTCTTAGATATCAAAGTTTTGTGGGGTCATCTCTTCCTCCTTCTCCCCCACTACCCTCATAGTCCAGGAGAACTCTATAACCCCTGAGAACTCACTATATGTTACAGGTGAGCCACTCTGATCTGATTGTCAAAAACCTTTAAAAGAAGTGTGTTAACTTGAGGGCTGAGGCAGAAGGATCAAGAGCTTGGTTATGTTGTTAGGAACATGCCTCAAAAACAGTAGAAATCCCCAGCACTAATGGCTAGTAGTCCTGGCTTGTGTGTGTCAGGCCAGTGCTGTACTGAGCTAGTATCCCAACCCTGCTTTTCTTTCTCTTTGAGATAGGTCTTGCTAATTTGCTGAAATGGCTGTAAACTTGTAATCTTTTTGCTTTGGCCTCCTGAGTAGAGGGTTTACCCCCATGCATCATCATAACCAGTTCATAATTAGATTTTTTTCTTTTTTGAGGCTTTTGTGTTTCTGAAACATTAACTGTTAATCTTCTTAAAACCATACATTTCATCATACTCTTAATAGTCTTAGGGTATCAACTTCCTAACTTAGTATTTTTAACTTTCTATTAGAGACACCCTCGTTTGTTAGACCTCTGGAGGACAAGACCGTCACTCGAGGTGAAACGGCAGTATTGCAGTGCATAGCTGGAGGGAGTCCTGCTCCTCGCCTCAATTGGACCAAAGATGATGGGCCACTCTTAGTAACAGAACGACACTTCTTTGCTGCAGCCAATCAGCTTCTCATCATTGTAGATGCTGGGCTAGAAGATGCTGGAAAATATACCTGCATTATGTCTAATACTCTTGGGACAGAACGAGGACATATTTACTTAAATGTCATTTCATCCCCCAATTGTGACTCTTCTCAGAATAGCATTGGACATGAGGATGATGGTTGGACCACAGTTGGCATTGTCATCATTGTTGTGGTCTGCTGTGTTGTGGGCACTTCTTTGATCTGGGTCATTGTTATTTACCATATGAGAAGGAAAAATGAAGACTACAGTATCACAAATACAGGTAAGTGGCACCCAGATGACACATGCCATATTCTTAGGATTGTAGGATTTAGTAAAAAAAAAGCTGAGTACTGTGATTGATTACTTGCTAAGAGATGTAAGGAACTTTTTCTGATGAAAATAACCTATCTGGGGAAAAATTTAAGAATTTTTATATACTATATATACTTCCCCCTAAATTTAGCTCTTAAAATTGTATTACAGGCATGTTTTCCTTGTTCTTGTGGGGTTTTTGTTGATTTTTTGAGACAGGTTTTCCTTGTGTATCCCTGGCTATCAGCACTTGTTCTCTAGACCAGGCTGGCCTTAAACTTAAAGATCTACTAGCCTCTGCCTCCAGAGTGTTGGGATTAAAGGTATACACCACCATGCCCAGTTTGTTCTTTTCTTTTGAGAGGATCTCAGTGTATGGCCCTGGCTGGCCTGGAATTCACAGACTGACCTTGAGTTTGCAGTGATCCTCTACCTCCACCTCCTGTGTGCTGGCATGGCATTACAGGTGTGGTGAACCATGCCTAGCTGAGACAGACAGACACACAGACACACACACACACACAGACACACATTGCTCTTTCTATAGAGCCTAAGGTTCATTTCCACCATAGTTTATTTTAGGGGAGAGTTGAACCCTTGTGTGTGACTAGGTCTTTTACCCCACTCACCCCAGGATCTGCAAGAGAAGAGAGCCAGGTAGAGAAATTGTTAAAGTGTAGCTATAGATAAGATTTTAATGTTTAGTTTTTTTGTTTTTTGTTTTTCCTTTTGGTAACTGCTAACCCCCAGCCCCCTGCTGGTAATTCTGGGAGTGAACCCACAGCCTGTACATGTTAGGCAAACCAAGTCATACTTTAAAATGAAACTCTGAGAAGAACCTTAGTTTAAAAAAATTATGCTAAGGGAAGTATGAAGAGCTGTTGGGGTCCCAAGTCCATACTGCTTTCCAGGACAGTGTCAAAGTGGAACATATTTATAAAATTGCCTTCTGAATGTTGACTTCAACTGCCTGAGTTTGAGAGTTACAGATGTCTCTTTACAGAGGAGCTTAATTTGCCTGCAGACATTCCCAGCTATTTGTCTTCCCAAGGAACACTGTCTGAGCCACAGGAAGGCTACAGCAACTCTGAGGCAGGCAGTCATCAGCAACTTATGCCTCCTGCCAACGGATACATACACAAAGGCACTGACGGTAGGCACTTTGCTCTTCGTAATTACAGTTTCAGCCTGTTCTAGTGGGTTTATTGTTCATTGTATAGTTTTCCCATTAGCCTGAAGCAATATTTTAAGATAAAACACTTAGAACATTTAACTTCATGCAAAATGGAATGAAAATTGACTATAAAGTCTTAACCAGAGGAGGCCATCTTAAAAAAGAAACACGTTACCCTTAAACAGGAATTGAAGGACACAGCTGAGGCTCCTGTATCTCTGTCATTACAAGAAGAGGATGTTTTAGAAACTCTTTTCAAGTGTTTCTTACCCTTTTAGAGATGAGCATCCTTCAGATAGCATCCAAAGGACATTAGGTTCTCCTCCTGACAGGTAGATACCGAGTAAAATATGACTCTCAGCCTATAATGGAGAACTTCAGAGGGCTGTCCCCTAGTAAAGTGACTAGAGCTTCCTCTTGCCCTTCCCTCCTCACTTTTGTAGAAAGTGACAGACCCAGGAAATGTGGATTTGACTAGGGATAATGTGAGCAGTTACTCACATTGCTTGACTCATAAAAGTAACATGGGCTCTCATGTCATGCTTTCGTTTGCTCAAGCCAAGCTGTACCTCAGAGCACAGGTTCAGGCCTGTCTTAAAGCCCATGGCTGGAGTTTAGTCTCTCCAGGCTAGACAGAGATTTAACATTAGAATTCAAGAGCATGGGCTCTGAAGCCAGAATGCCTAGGTGTACATTTCAGCTCTTCCTCCTTTGGTAACTCTCAGTAGTAGAGATAAGAACTGTATCTTCTCCAAGGGGATGTCGTAAGGAAAAAGTGAGTTAATTCGCATAAGGACCTTGAAATGTCACCTGGTTTATAAAGTAAGTGTGCAGTAAATGTTACAACTGTAGAAGAAAGTTGATTATGACAAAACTCTAACAGAAAAGCATATGGGTTCTTTCCCATCTTATTAGGTGGCACTGGTACCCGGGTGATCTGTTCAGATTGTTATGACAATGCCAACATCTACTCGAGGACCCGAGAATACTGTCCATACACCTATATTGCTGAGGAGGATGTTCTGGACCAGACTCTGTCCGGCCTCATGGTTCAGATGCCCAAAGACACGTTTTTATCCCATCCTCCCCAAGATGCTGCTACTCTGGAGAGTCTGATACCATCAACAGAGAGAGAGCTGCCTGCCTTTCCCACCAACCATGAGAGGATGACTGAGAAGCTTCCCTTCTCACAGATTAGCAGTGGTAATGGATGCTTTTGTTTCTTTTTGAACTTTTGATTTCACCTGATCTGCCCTTCTATCGGTAGCACACTCATTTCACAGGAAACAAACAAATTAATATCCTAGAATAATTGTCATTGTTAGCTAGTGTCTGTACTTATCTTCATTTGAATAATGGAGATATGAAGTGCTAAACATACGGCATGAGAAGCCTAAAATGTTTTGTTTGCTCTTCTGTCAGGCAAGCAATCTCAGCATCATATACCGAACTTTTGTTAGCAAATCAGAGCTCTTTCTGGACCAATCAGCTGTCACTTCCTCTCAGAGGAAGAACATGGGGAATGGGGCGCAGGGCAGTAATTGCAGGGTTAATGTGAGGAAGGCTGCTTGTTGGTTCCTGGCTGCTTAGCCCCAAAATAATCACACAGAAACTATATTATTTAAGTCACTGCTTGGCCCATTTGCTCTAGCTTCTTATTGGCAAACTCTTACATATTAATTTAGCCCTTTTCTAGTAATCTGTATATCGCCACGAGACTGTGGCTTATAGGCATCTGCCCAGCAGGGCTGCATGGCTTCTCTCTAACTCCTCCTTCTTTCTCCCAGCATTCAGTTTAATTTTCCCCACCTAGCTAAGTTCTGCCCTGCTATAGGTCCAAAGCAGTTTCTTTATTCATTAATGGTAATCACAACATACAGAGGGGACTCCCACATCACAGGGTCACAGAGGAAGTTATAGTGTTGTTTCCAGGGATGGTTCCAGCAGCAATGAATGAGTTATCATGAGACTGAAGATGTGCTCTATAAGAGACCAGTTCTAAAGATGCCTCGTATAGGTCAGAAAAGAGCACTGTCATTGAAGGTAGCCTCTTAGCTTTATATTCAGTGTCTTGAAAGAACTAAAGCACAATGCCTCTTTTAACCTGTGGGAAGCAACAAATGAGACTCCTTGGACTCTCTGTCCTTTGCCTAGGGTATCCTAATTAATGCGACACAGTATATGCTAGGATCCTTTAGCATTGCCTCAGAGCTTGTTAGATGTGCAGTTGTGTTCCCAGCTTAGACCTAGTGAATCTGAATCCAAATTTTAATAAGGTCCTAAGATTATTTGTATGTTTTGTTTTGTTTTTTGTTTGTGGGGAGGTGTTTTTGCGTGTGGTGGTATCATGCTCAAATTCAACACTAATTCCTCTGCCTCAGCCTCCCAAGTGCTGAGGTAATAGGCAACAGGTGTGATTATGGGCATGAGCCACCTCACATGGCTTGTATTAAATTTTGGTTTTGTTTTTGTGTGAGATCTGTATGCATTTATGTACCGCTTGGGGAGACTGAAGGAGAATGTCTAGAGTCATCCTTCATTGCTTTTGAGCCTGTTTTTTGAGAGAGAGTCACTTTGTAAACTTGAAGGTTGCTATTTAAACTAGGCTGACTAGCCAGCAAGGTCCTGGGATCCTTTTGTCACTGCTCCGTAGTGCTGAAGTTATAGTCATACATGACCACACCTGGCTTTTCATGAGTGCTGGAAATTTGAACTCATGTCTTCTCGCTTTTACAGCAGGCCTTTTTACCATTGAGCCGTTTCCTCAGCCCCAACATGCACATTAAATCTTGACAGTTCCTGCCCTACTTTATGTTCTAGGTGAATTTTGCCTTCATTTGTGGATATTTGTTTCCAGAATGTTAGACTAGCTTTTTCTAAAATATGCCGTGTGTGTGTGTGTGTGTGTGTGTGTGTGTGTGTGTGTGTGTGTGTGTGTATGTGTATCATCACTCTATCTCCATTTTTTTCAGTACTTTGACTACAGCTGTGCATCACCACATCTGGCTCAAGAAACCAAAGTGCAGATAATCTGATTTACTATAGTTTCTTTGGTTTACTATTTGTTTCTTATTGTTTGATTTTTATATACTAGAAGTTGTGAGAGAATGGTTATTTTTACAACTTGTTTTCCTTTGGCTTTTTGAGACAGGATTTTGCTAAGGAGCCCTGGCTGGCTTAGAATATGCAGTGTAGACCAGGTTAGGCTTAATTTTGTAGCAATTCTGCCTTTGCTTCCTGAGTGCTGGGATTGGAGGTGCACTACCATACCTAACCTTTAACTCTTATGTATTAGTATTGTGTGTGTTGAGGGAATGTGCCACAGAGGGCATAACAAGGTCAGAAGACAAATTTGTGGAGTTTGAACTCAAGTCCCTTGCTTCTGTGGTGAGCTTCTTTAGCATCTGAGCCATACCATGGGCCCCACACTCAGCTTTTAAAATGTCTTAAAGAGGGACTAGAATAGTGTTTCTTAACCTTCCTAATGCTGCGGCCCTTTAATACAGTTTCTCGTGT
Source organism: Ondatra zibethicus (assembly GCA_004026605.1). Taxonomy (NCBI): domain Eukaryota; kingdom Metazoa; phylum Chordata; class Mammalia; order Rodentia; family Cricetidae; genus Ondatra; species Ondatra zibethicus. The sequence goes on along the minus strand of PVIU01000051.1, from coordinate 155,507 downwards.
TGTGGTGACCCCAACCATAAAATTATTTATGTTCCTACTTCATAGTGTAATTTTGCTAATATTATGAATCAAACTTAAATATCTGATATGCAGGATTTCTGACATGTGACCCCCAAAGGGGTTTCAACCCACAGGCTGAGAACCGCTGAGCTAGACATCACAGATGAGGTTCCAGGCCTTTCTGAAATCTGGACTTTTACTCTGCAGTAAAATGACACACTGATAACTCACTGATAGCTAGCAGGTTTTCATCCCAGTCTGATAAATACAGCTATTTATTGATAAATAAAGTATTTATTATAGCCTGATAAGAAAATGCCTTACAGGCTTGCCTATAGCCCCATGTTAGGGAGGTATTTTCTTAATTGAGATTCCCTCCAATGACTTCAGCCTGTGTCAAATTGACATGAAACTAGCCAACACAATTTTTAAAGCAGAAAAGCTACTAAATTAACAGGTGAAGAAAAGAAGCATGATTTTAGGAACTAGCTTTTTAGTTCTGTTGAATATAAAGGTTTGGTAGTTTGTAGTTGCAGTTTTTATTTTGTTGTTGTTTTAATGTTGGCATTGTGATTTCAGTGTCCTTACCCAGCATGCTGGGCATCTTTACTTCTTTTGAGGATTAGGTTAAAAGGGTATCGGGGGCTGGGGATAAAGATTAGGGATAAAGAGCATTTGTTGCTCTTACAGAGAACCTGGGTTCGATTCCCAGCTCTGACATGGCAGCTCACAACTGTCTGTAACTTCAGTTCCAGGAGATCCAGTTCCCTTTTCTGGCATCTTTGGGTATCAGACACACATGTGATACACCATCATACATGCAGGCAAAACAGCGATACATATTTTTTTTTAAGGATATCAAGAAATTAATTTTGAAATTCCTGCTGTCTCTGATGATATTTCTTGTCTCTTGTTCTCAGAAATATTTCAGCGGCCGCTGTGGAACATGAACAGAGAACCAGGCCTGCTTCCCTTTTGCCAACAGCCTGTCCTTGAGTCACCGCAGCTTCCGCGACATGAGGGCCTGGCAGAGGGGGATCCAAACTGCTCCTCACCTGTGTCCTGCCACAGGTTACATGACCACACTTTTGATTTCAGCAGGACTCGGAACATTGAAGATGGTAGTGAGGGCACATGAAGCCTGTCCACGAGGAAGTCTGAGCGGACACTCAAGTTGGTTCATTTACTACCTCAGAGTTGAGAAGAGCCCCCAAAGTCAGCGTTTGCATTACTCTTTGCTTCGAATTATATCTGGCCACACCAAAGTAGCCTGATGTTGGCCTTACACCTGGCGAAGAAAAGGTAGTGGCTGGCAGAAATGTACTACAGAAATGTGTACCACATTGAGAGTACACAGCCCCGGCAGAAGACGATGTGGACAAGTGTCCCTCCGGACGGCCTCACAGTGACATGCCTAGGTGTGCACTGCCTGTCATGAAGGGTGTCATTGCTGCTTAGCCTACTGGCTTGCCCCAGTCCTCAGAATGGTCGTGAGAAGGCATTACTGCTTTGACATTTTACTTTGCCTTCCAAGCAAGGAGCAGAGATAACTTCTGAGCTCTCCTAAGTCTGACTGAGACTCGAGAATGGAGGCTGAGACTTTGATATTCAAGGTCTTCAGCTAGAATCCAAGTTTCGCTGACTCGTACCAGAGCAAAGGCTTGTATATTCTTCTGGAGTTTTTTTTTTTTCTTTGTGTGTGTGTGTTGTATGTTTGTTTTGTCCCTATAATCAGGGATGTCATTGTAAATATATGTGCATTTATAAATAATTTTTCTACTCATTGACTTTGTGTGTTGGCTACAGTGTAAATATTTTTGATATGCCCAAATTATATATAATGTCTATCTGGTTACTGTATGGGCAGCAACTTCTCAAGATCATAGACTTTGCATAACTTAGTTTAGTACGGTCTACAAACTCTGTTTAAAGCTCTAAGACTATTTGTCACGAAGCTTATGTAGAGGGACAGGGTACTTTGTGATTGTGTGCTCACAAACTTAAGCTTGGCGTAATTAACTGCTTGCTTCATGCCTGAAGGTCCGCGCATCTGATCACTCGCCATTTGTTTACACGTGCCAGGTGATAATCTTGTTCTCGCTAGCATAAATGTCTTGTTCTTCCAGAGCCCGGCCACCTTGCCACAGCCCTGTGAGCATAGAAGATGGCTTATTTGGGGATTGTCTTCTTTCAGCAAAGTGCTTTGATGACAAGGAAACCAAAGATTGTTCTTTTTTTATGTTTACTTTGTTTTTAATCTCCTCCACGAATGTAGTGTATTAAGAAGGGAAGTGTGCTCTCGGGAGCCAAAAAACTTTATGTAAACAACGAATGTCAACACAAATGCTAATGAAATGTCATGTGCTTTCAGTCTGTCCTCTGTGTGTAATACCAGCTTCCTGCTAGATAGCTCTCCACTTTTAAAGGTGTTTATTTATACGTAACTGTATATTTCTAGAATTCCAAACTCACACAGTTTTTTAGCTTTTTGTCAGAAAGTTAAGATGAATTTCTGACTTTTTCCATGCTTGTTTTAATCCTAAATATTTCTTCTTGAGATAGCAGCACTGTTAGCTTTTTAAATTTTCCTTTTCTACTTAAATTATCATGTTTTCTTCATTTTCATTTTTGAACCTTTAAAATATTATTACAGTCTTTCATCCCTTTGGACCATACGCTTTCTTCCTTTTGGACTGTGTTCCAGTTTTATAGTGGTGTGACTAGAAATTAAGAGCCCGGCCCCTTCCTGGTGCTGCTCTGGCTAGCCACATCTGACTCTTACTGATGGAAAGAGGCTGTTTACTAGCTGCTCTAAGCCGCTCTCCAGGAACCAAAGAGGATTGTGCTATTTCAGTAAAGAGCCGCCTTTGTGAACTGTTAGCCAGATCAAGGGTCATGCTGCTTGCTCTGACTTTAGCTGTATTTATTTCCCCAAAACAGGACTAATGGTCTAAGAAATGCTCAGGGGAGGGAACAATCTCTGCTTTTAACAGTGTCAGTAAACAAAGACTCACGTCTGAATTGAAAAACTGCCTTTTGTCTCCGGAGCAGCAGTGTTCCAGCACATGGGCTCAGAATGGAGGTGTGCTGCAGCTCAGTTGTAGTTGGCCATGCCACTTGTTCTATAGTCAGAGTTCAGTGCTCTGTCAGCTGGGATCTGTCAGGGTGGAAAGCAGGCCCTGACCCAGTCCTCTAGAAATACTTTATGCAGGACGTCACCTCCAAGCTCCAGCAGTGACCTTTCTGCTGGGGTGTCAGGCTGGTCTCCTAAGGGTTGTGAAATGTTGGACCTGCCCTCCCAGATATCCCTGGCTTGTTACATAACTTATTAGGAACCCATCTACAGATGGGAAGAGCCTTTCTCTGGTCTTAGAATAACAATAGCTTCTTACATTAGAGAAAGGAATTCCTGAAAAAACGTACCCATGTTTGAATAAGCAGTGTCTACCCTCCAATAGTGATAAAATTGGCGTCTCCTCAGTGCTTCTTCCAGGCTGGACAGGATCCATCCACTTAGGACTAAGTCAATCAGGGACATTGCAGAGCTAGGCAGACTGAAACGCTGAGAGAAGTGGTCCATCCCCCCCAGCCAATTCCTACTTCATTTCAGTGAGACTACACAAGCTCTCTGAATTTGTTTGTGCCCCTTGTGGGCTGATAAGCCCACCTATAGGAAGTATGTGAAATCCAGCCCTGTGAACAGCTGACTGTAAGACCCCACCTCAGAAGTTTGGCCCGGGCAGTTTTGGTGAGGTGACTTTCACTCAGCAGGCTGTACGTTGCCCAGTGAGGGGTTGTAAAGAGCCAAGCAGTTTCGGCACTGTCAGCCATTCTGTGAAAAGGGGGACATGAGAGAAGTCTTTATGTGCATCTTGTTGTAGGGAGGTATAAAGTACACATCTTAGTCTAGTAAGTATACTTCTCTGGTGATAGAAATAACCTGCCTTTTGGGGGAGGTGTGCAGACATCATTGCTAACCATGCTGAACAGAGTCCTCCGATGGAGTGGAACACAGGCAAGGTCACTGTAACGTCTGCCATGTTTTTATCAGCTCGGGAGTTTGTCCTTTGATCTTTATATCTGGTTTAGTGCACTTCAGGATTTTTTTTTTTTTTAAAAACCAAGCCATTTGGGACTTTGGTTAACAAAGGAATCTGATCTGTGTTCCCAGCTAAAAGCATGAAATTGTGGCATTATTTTCTCTGAAGAAAAACCCTATACTTCTGACACAAGTGCCATTACTCTAACAAAAAATTTAAGCCTGTGTTGTATTATAACTCTTTACTCTGATTTTTAAAAAAAAAAATTACTATTTTTTTTTTAGCCCTCTGGCCTCGAACTCTCAATCTCCTGCCTCACCAAATGTGGCAACTATAGACATGTCTGTCTTGATTAATTTTTGGTTTTGCCTATGGAGCCCAACTGGAGTGGAGTCGGTATTGCAGTGTTCAGTTTTAGGATGTTTTACCCAAGTGTGTGAGGATAGCCTTTTCTCGTTGGCTATCCACTGACATGCTGCAGGGGTAAGGAGTAACAGGTAAGTGTGGCTGTTTTCCCCTGGTGCTGCTGGGCATTGAGCCTACAACTCTGAATGCCAGGTGCATGTTCTCCCACTGAGCTCAGACCCCCATATCTGTTCTCTTTTTATGTGAGACTTGGTCTATCTTTGGGCTTTTTCTTTTTTTTTTTCCTTTTGGCAGTCCTGGGGATTGATCTATAGCCTCCTGCATACCAGGCAAGTGGTCTACCTCTGAGCTGCAGCCTCAGCTGAAATGTTGTTTTGCTACAGATTAATGAGTGGTTATAAAAACGATGGGACCGTAAGTGGCTGAGCTGAGTTTTTTTTCTGTTTGGTGCTCTCTGCCAGTCCAGTATGGAGGTATGCTGCACCTCCCTTTCCACTTTAAACTTTTTGTTTGGAACATGATCTAAAGATAAAGCACTTAGCCTAGATTTTCTTTTTCTTGTTCTTTTTTGAACATTAGTTCATTGGCAGAAGTACCAAGCTTCTGAATTAGGGATGTATTAGAAACTGCACTTAGAACATCTGAAAACCCAAGACCCGTAGGCTTTGTGAGAAGGTGGGAGGGGAAAGAGAGGTTGGTGTGTGGTGTCCTGGGAATCAAACCCAGGTAAGCATTCTCGCAGCCCGTGTGCTTTAAGTTATGATTTGGGTCCCTTCCTTCTTGGTTGCACATTGTTTCTTCGCAGCGCTGGTAACCACCAAGTGGTGGAGTGAGGTTGAGGAGCAGCTTGACTTGTCTGCGCCTGTTGTTGGATGTGCAGTGAGTTTGTAGTGACTGTAACTGCTTCCAAAGAGAAACTGATGTCCATACTTAAGTGCCCTTGAAGTATGTCCTGGCTGCTCGAGATGGCCTCTTCACTCACTGAGTGACTTTTACTCCCTGCTGTCTTCTATTCTCTTTTCCCGTTAGAGGCTGCCAGCTGAGCAGCCCTCCTGTAAGGCACCTCTAAAGAGATACAAACCACGTTGTTCAGTATGGCTGTTTCCTGGTTTCAATTATATTTTCTCACATAAGAATGTATATTTTATAGAGCATGTGTTCGTCCTGTCTACTGTAATGTCAATAAAGCTAAAACGTGAATCTCTTGTCTTGCCTAAAGTATAGGAATGAAGAGTGTTTTGTTTGGGCCCTTTTGAGGGGAGTTATTTGGTTAAAAGTGAGACCCCAGCCCCTGACACCCCTATATCCAAGGACTCTGGGATGTTTGGTCAAAAGAGATCCCAGCCCTCTGACACCCCTATATCCAAGGAGCCTGGGATGATTGGAAGTGGTACCCCAGCCCCTGGCATCCATCCTAAGGCCCCTCCCCTGGGAGTTGCCTTAGTTCAGACTCAACCTCCCGGAAAGCCCGCATGTAGTATGAAGGCAAGCGGGTTGCATTCCCAGCACCCTGCTAGCTTAACCCCCAAAATAATTACACAGAAACTGTATTCATTTAAACACTGCCTGGTCCATTAGTTTTAGAGTCTTATTGGCTAACTCTCACATCTTGATTTAACCCATTTTTAATAATCTGTATAGCACCACGAGGTTGTGGCTTACCGGGAAAGATTCCTAACCAGTGTCAGTCTCAGGAGTTTCATGGTGTCTGCCACACTACCCTCTTCCCAGCATTCTATTCTGTCTACTCTGCCTACCTGATTTCTGCCCTATCAAAAGGCCAAGGCAGTTCCTTTATTCACCAATGAAAGCGACACAAATACAGAAGAACCTCCTACATCATTTCCCCTACTGGCTACCTGGGCAATCACCCAAAGTCACATTTGCAGCGTAGAAGCAACCAACTTTGACTAAGGCCCAGAACAACTGACATTTTTAAAGGCAAGAAATTTTCCAAACCCATCTTACCCTGTCTTAGCAAGATTTGACAGTTCTGCCTATCCATTTCCAGATACTATGTATTTTGTCAGTAGTTGAGATATGGGCAGTTCCTTGCCCAGAGGCCGGTTTTGCCAAGAAGAAATCAAGCTCCAAGTAGAGTGTCTTTGGTGCTCAACAATCTCTCGGGAACAGATAAGTGTTGCCAGGAGCAATTGTGTCTCACTACCACAGAACTCTAAGTTAGATTAAATGCCATTTTCTACAGCTCTTTGAAGAGGTTGAAGATTGTTTATACAGACTATAATCTCTATGTATCTAAAAAATCTGATTAGCTATAAATATGACAAACATAGATGACTATTAAATTCTTAATACCTATCTAACTTAAAGACTAAGACAATAACAGCTGTGCAATAAATGAGGACAGTGACCTCCAAATGTAAACAATGTACAAGTATATACTGCAATATGGTAAATATATATATAAAAACATAAACAATATATAAGTATCTTAATCAGAGGTAGAAATGTACACTGCAATATGGTAAATATATATATCAATACATAAAAAGTGTATAATTATAGTTTTCCTTAGTTATGATAAAAGATAAAATAGATATAAATATTGTAACTTAATTCTTGCTTGATAACTGTTTTGTTATAAAATGTTACTATGTTAACGTTAAAGCCTTCCTTTTTGTTTAAACAGAAAAAGGGAAAATGATGTAGGAGGGGAAATGAATACAGTTTCTATGTAATTATTTTGGGGGTTAAGCTAGCTAGGTGCTGGGAACGCAGCCCACTTGCCTTCATACTACACCTGCCAAGCATTGACCCCTCCCCAGGGAAGGTCAGGACCACTCCCACAGGCTATTTAGGCTGCCACCCAGAAAAGGAACACGTGGTCTCCCCTGCTCTCTCCCTCGCCATGCTTTCCCCAGCCACCCGGGAGTGCTGCATTAAATGTGGGCATCTTTTATTCTGTCTAATTTGGTCTGATTGGAATTATTTGCATCAGCAGAGAGGCTCCTCTTTAGAAATATACCTAACATTATTGAATAGCTAAACAAGTTAAAATGAGATTGCTTTTCTCTTGCTGTCACCAAGTCCTTTCTGTGCCCAGTGCTGGCAGCGCCATGGCACTGAGCTGTGTGGGACAGGCATTGTGTGCTCTCCTGCTTGTCCCTCCAGAGGTCCTCCATGGTGCTAGGTGCTGGGAGACAAATGGGTTCAAGAGCCATCAAAGAGTTCTCTACAAGGAGAGAATTAGAGAACAATATTTTCTAGTTTAGTAAAGTCTTTGGTTAATGTATTCTGTAACTTCATTGCTCCACCACCTCAGGGGTCAGCTCTTTGAAGACTGGGATTGTCACACTGATCTCATTGTGTACATCTGCTGTGCTATGGGATGCACTCACTGACTCTCCCAGCAGTCTGGGGTGCAGATGAGGCAGACAGCTCAGTTTACTTTCATCCACATGTGCAGTTAAGGAAACTGCTTCAGTGAAGCCATATACCCAGAGGCAAGAAGCTGTCAAGCAGCGAAGGTAGGGGTTGAATGGGGTTTTGACTGGATTCAGGGGTTTTCAGCTAGGATGCCTTCTGGTACTGAGTACCCTGCGTTGGCTGCAGTCTGAAGAAGCACAGGAGTGAAGCTGCTGCTCGTCCCCAGTGTGAAAATGAGCTAGAAGATTCTTGATTTTTCTACTGAATTCTGATGGAGAAACAACTGTCGTTTGGTTCTCTTGTAAAGTAGAATGTAAAAGCACCCCCAACACCATAGTTTCATTACTTCTTTTTCTAAGTCTGGAGTGAAATACTCTAGGGCCTTCTAGCAATATCCTGCTGTTATAAAAATACCCATACCCATTCACAGTGAAAATTTTGAAGTTTTTAACCCAGTACTGAGACTGTCCATATAGCATGCTTGCTTGCTACAGAGCCATACTTTTATGAAACATGAGTGAATATTAAGAAAAAAATGAATAAAAAGACAAAGTATACAGGGTGGATGTATTGGTACATGTCTATATTTCCAGTACTTGAGAGGTGGAGGAGGCAGGAGAGTAGGAGTGCAAGGACATCCTTGCCTATATAGCTGGTTTGAGGCCAATCTGCCCTACATAAGAGCCTGTCTTAAAAGAAAAAAATAGAAAGCAAGAAAAAAAAAAAGAAGTGGGGGTGGGGGTGCTAGGGAGAGAGCTCAGAAAGGTCCTAAATTGAGTCTCATAACCTGTTAAAAGCCCTGCATGGTGGTGTGGAGGAGAAGGCAGGCAGGCAGATCCTAGCTAGTCTTGATCCCAGCCAGGCTAGCCCATTTGGTGAGCTCCAGGTTAGTGAGAGACTATGTTTAAAAAAGCAAAACCAAAACCAAAGGGCCACCCCTAAGGAATGACATTCAAGGTTCTCTTCTGGCTTCCCCACACACATGCACCCTCAGGTGAACATGTGCTCACAAAACCAAAAAGAGTGCAAGCATAAGGATTTTATGCATATTCAAGGGGTGGATACTCTATGTATCTGCGAGCATTTCTGACCCCTTGCTCAGTTTGTACTTTTTCATGGACAAGCAGCAAGTACAGTCTGGAGCAGTCTGCAACCTTCTGGATTGCTACCTCTCTGACTGTCAGTGCCAAGTGGTCACTGGGGGCTTGGTTGTACTCATTCCTCACGGTTCCTTTTAACCCTCTGGTACAGAACAATTGAAACCTGAAGACCACACCTCTGCCCAGAAGCCCTGGCTAGAAGCAGCAATGCTGTGCAGCTCCTCTCTGTGTGCCAGCTCCTCCTCTGTAGAGTGTGGGTTACTTTGCAGGCCTGCTGTGTTTCTAGCCAATGCTGGGAATGGGAAGCCTATGGTTTGTTACCAGGGAAACTGTCACAAGGTAGCTTAAAGAAAAAGAAAATACATGGGTCAGTCTGCACAGGAGATTGCCAATATGGATGTCACATAGCTTGCAGAAGTGGCTGAAATGAGACTGTTGGAGCTGTTGAATTTGTCACCTCAGCTACATTGTTCAGCCAGTGTCTTTTGACATCTCAGATTTGGAGTTGGAGAGGTTATGACTAGGTGATTAGGAACACTTGGTTGATGTGGGGTTTCCTTCTGTATGCTGTGAATACCAGTGGTTAATAAAGAAACTGTCTTAGGCCTATGCAGGGCAGAATATAGGTAGGTGAGGAAAACTAAACTGAATGCTGGGAGAAAGGAGGCAGAGTCAGACAGAAGCCATGTAGCCCCATTGGAGACAGACGCCAGAACTTCAGCAAGTAAGACACAGTCATGTGATGATACACAGATTAATGGAGATGGGTTAAATTAATATGTAAGGGTTAGCCAATAAGAAGCTAGAGCTAATGGGCGAAGCAGTGTTTTAATACAGTTTCTGTGTGATTATTTCGGGGCTGAGCAGTCAGGAACAAACAAAAGGCCTTCTACAACACTTGGTGTTTTTATAGAGGACCTGGATTTGGTTCCCAACACCCTCATCAGGCAGCTTGAGGGAGCTTGTAACTCCAGTTCCAGGGGATCTGATATCAGTTGGTACCTGCATGCATATGGTGTGCATTAACATGTGTGCCAGTGTCAGCAGGGACCAGAAGAGGGTATTGGATTCCCCAAAGCTGATTTACAGACAGTTGTGAGCCTTCTGACATGGGTGCTGGATTTTGAACTAGCATTCTCTGGAAGATCAAGAAGTATTCTTAACTGCCGAGCCATCTCTCAAACCCAAATAAACAAATCCTTTAAAAAAGGAAATTTTGGGAGCTAGAGAAGTGACTCAGTGGTTAAGAGCATTGGCTGCTCTTCTAGAGGTCCTGAGTTCAATTCTCAACAACCACATGGCAGCTCACAACTGTCTATAACTGATTCTATGGGATCCAATGTCCTCTTCTGGTATCCAGATGCATGTAGACAAAACACCTATTTATACAATAAATAAATAAAAGAAATTTAAGATTTTTTTCAGTGTTCATTTAGTTCCCAAATTGTCAAGTCTATTTGTCAAGGCAAATGTTAAGAATTACAATTACTGATAGGAAGTCTAAGGAGAGATTGCTCATTTGTTCCCGGCTGCCCAGACCTGAATAATTACACAGAAACTATATTAATTACAGCACTGCTTGGTCAATAGTTTAGGCTATTCCTAGCTAGCTCTTACATCTTAAACTAACCCATTTCTATTAATCTGTGTATCACTATGAGGCTGTAGCCTGCTGGCAAGTTCTGGCATTTGTCTCCTTCGGCACTACATGGTGTCTCTGCCTACTCTCTCTATATATCTGTTTGGATCTCCCACCTGGCTTTATTCTGCCCTGCCATAGGCCGAAGCAGTTTCTTTATTAACCAATGATAATAAGACATATTCACATCATACAAAGGGGAATCCTACATCAAAGAAGAAGTTTTCGTTTTGTTTGTTGGTTTGTCATTTTGAGACAGGGTTTCTCTGTGTAACATCCCTTGTTGGGAGCTGCAGACCCCTGGCCCCTTGACTTTCTTTGCCTGCCTCACACCCTTTGCCTGCTGGAGTAAACTGAGCAAAACACCCGTGCCTGCAGCTGCTCTGAGCATGAGACCTTGATGACAGGGGAGTGGGTTCTGATGAGGCCTACAGCTGAAAGATCCCGAGAGCTGGGCATGGCTATCAGTTAAGGATCCCTATATAAGCTTCCCTGGAGCACAATAAACTTGTATCAAGGATGACCCATGTCTCCATGTCTCTGTCTGTCTGTGTACGTGTGTTTTTAAGTCTCCAGCTTAGTTCCTGGCTCTCATACCTTCCCATAGTGCAGGCACTACAATCCCTAGCTGTCCTAGAACTCCCTTTGTATATCAGGCTGGTCTTGAACTCACAGAGATTCACTACCTCTGCCTCCCAAGTGCTGGGATTGAAGGCCACCACCCAGCAGGAAGATGTTTTAAAAACCAATAGCAAATATGTTGTCCTCACTCCTTCCAGATACTGCTAAGCACTCACTACATATAGCATTTTTCATATGTTTTTGACGGAGAAATTCTTGTCTCCATTTTACAGATGATAGAGTTTGAGTAATCCTGTAATCCCAGCACTTGGGAGGCACATGCCAGAGTTCTGTTGAGTTTGAAGCCAGCCTGGGCTCCACAGACCATGTCTCAAGGAACCAGACAGAATCATACAGATAATGGGGCAGGGCAAAGCACTTGTCTAAATTCACAGAACGAGCAAGCAGTAGAGCTAGGAGTTGCAACTAGGATCCCAAAGAGCAAGTTATTATGTCAAAGGGAAAACGTGAGCCTTTTGGAAGCCTCTGTTTTGTCTGTTAGTCTTTACTGACTGAGTTGTGTCCCTGGCAAATAGAAATGCTGATGTCATATTCCCCAGGACCTCAATTATAGTCATATTTCAAGATGACCCTTGAAAGATACGATTAAGGTAAAGTGATGTCTTTTAAGAACAGGACCTAACCTGATCTCATGGGAATCCTAAGAAAGAAGAAAAAAATCAGACTCCTGACACAGGAGCTCAGACAATAGGCCATGTGTGAACTAGCTGAGAAGGCCCTGTGTGAGCCAAAACCCTGAGAATAAAACTGTCCTCCCCACTTTTCGATTCCTTAAGTGTAAGAAGACAAGTCCTTTTTTTTTTAAAAAGAAAGAAAGAAAGAAAGATTGCTTTTATTTATGTTTATGCACTTGGGTGCCCACATGGGTCAGAATAGGGTGTTGGGTTTCTTAGAGATGGGCCACCTGATATGGTGCTGGGAACTGAACTTGGGGCCTCTGCAATAGCATTACCTGCTCTGAGCCGTCATCTCTCCAGCCTGCTCTAAACTGATTCTTTATCCAGTCCATCGAACACTACAGCGGCCTCAGTAGGTACTCAGCCAACAGCCCGGCCAGCTGGCCAGATACCTCTTTTGCAGGGAAAGAGTTCAGCCCAGATTATGTGATTTGCCTAAAGTCACATGCCCCAAAGCTTTCTACTGAAAGAGACTGTACTCTCTCCCAGTCGGAGGGTTTTTTATTTTGTTTTGCTTTGTTTGCTTTTCATTTTGTTTGTTGTCTTTGTTTTTTTGATGGGGTCTCATGTAGTCCAGTTTAGTTTCAAACTCACTACGCAGCACAGAGTAGGGCCTTGACTTTGTGATCCTCCTGCTCTACCTCCAGGGAGGCACCTGTCTTTCACCATGTTCAGTTTTGTCTTGATTTTTTTGTTTGTTTTATTTCAAACAGGGTCTCTCTGTTATGTGGCTCTGGCTGTCCTGACATTCATTATCTAGACCAGGGTGGCATTGAATTCACCGAAATCCACCTGCTTCTGCCTCCGGAGTGCTGAGATTAAAAGCATGCATCACCACAGACAGCTGCCAGTGTTTTGTTTGTTTTTAATTTACCCCCCTCCCATGTGTGTAGGGAGAGGGAGGTGGAATGCACGTGGGTGTAGTGTGGTGCGCATGTGGCAGTCAGAGGACACCCTTGGGTGTCAGTCTTCACCTTCCACCTTGTTTGAGGTGGGCTGTCTTGGTTTCTGTCATACAGGCTGAACTGGGAGTTCTGTCTCTGCTGCCCATCACCTTGTAGGAGCACTGGGATGTCAGAGGCACCCCGTCTGGTTTTAGTGAGTTCTGGGGGGTTCAAACCCAGGTCCTCACACTCGATCAGCAAGCGCTTTTGCCTACTGAGCCATCTCCCAGCCCTCTCCAAGTCTTTGTACCTTGAAACGCATCCTAGAGACTAAGTGTTTTTAGATTTCCTGAGAAGAAATGGGAAATCAAGCAGATTGGCTAGTGTGCTGTGGTCTGATCCACCCCAGGGATCACATAAGTGTAGGCTTTCCAGAAAGGAGGAAATTGGCTCTACTGCTTAACTGAGTGTGGCTAGAAGCAAAAGCCAAGAAAAGGTATTTGGAGCATTCAAGAGTAAGTGCTTGCTCGCTCCGTCCGTCCGTCCATCCATCCATCCATCCATCCATCCATCCATCCATCCATCCATCCATCCATCTATCTATCTATCTATCTATCTATCTATCTATCTATCTATCTATCTATCTATCTATCAATCAACACACAGTCTCACCAATAGCCCTGGTTGGCCTGAAACTTGCTATTGTAGATCAGGCTGGCCTAGAACTCAAATGCGCCCAACTCTGCCTTGTGAGTGCCGAGTGTGCACTCCCTCATCCCCAGCTTGGTGAACACTTTAAACTCCTATTTTATTCTTTTCAAAGGAGAAACCAGATTCAATAGAATCCCATACACAGAATAACAGCAGGCATATGTAAGGCTGGATTGTTTAAAGATTTAGTTTCATTACTTTCAGTTGTGTGTTTATGCGTGTGTCAGTACGTGACATTAGAGTTCAGAGATGTCAAATCCCCCTGGAGCTGTAGTGACAACAGTCTTAAGCCACCTGATACAGGTGCTGGCAACTGAACTCAGGTCCTCTGCAAGAGCAGTACACGCTCTGACCCACCCAACCATCACTCCAGCTCCAAGACCTGAGTAGTTTAAATTTGTCTCTTTTCTAAATGTTCTATCAAAGCCAGTGTGAGTCCCTCAGTCTTGAAAACAGTGGGCACATGGCTGGTGTTGGCAGTGGAAATGGTCCCTTGTACTATTTATCCTTTGGAGCAAGCTCCAGAGACAAGCACAGGAGTATGTGTCCCCTGCCAGAAACAGCAGGCCAGAGAAGAAACACATTTCTCTTCCAACAGGAATTGCTGCCACCCAGGCGGCCTTGTTCTACACGTGTCACTGGGGGAGGGGGGTGACTCGGGACTGCACAAGCTGCTCTTACCAAAATGGGACTTTTAAGGTGAAAATTCAAGCTTGTGATGTTGAGAACTTTTGACTTTTAGAGAAACACAAAACCATAATAAATCGCAGGTCTGGGGGGAAGCCATGAATCATGTTGGCAGGAGTGCTGCCCCGTGGGCCTGTGCCACCAGCACCAGCCTTCTCTGACACCTCTCCTAGCCCTGAGCCACCAGTCTCCCAGTGTTACCCAGAGTGCAACAGACGTCAGTGCCCAGGGAGGTCAGGAGAGGTTTGTGAAGGACCTTCAGCTGTGAATGTTTCCAGATTTCTGTCTTTGGGCAGCCTTAATTTAGGGAGGCCTCTCAGCTGCCTCTGTTCATTGCTTTCCTCGGTCCAGGAAAGAGTCAGGACTGGTTCGGCACTTTCTTTAAAGTCCTCTCTTGTGTCTGAGTTATACATAGTGCGGGCCTCACTAGCAAAATGACTAACGAGAGTGGCGGAAGATTAAGATCAGCAGAGATTTTGGGGATTCCTAAAGGCAAGCTATGGTTTTGCTTATAGCTCTGGTTAAGAACACAGGCTTGTCAGGCAGCGGTGGCACACACCTTTAATCCCAGCACTTGGGAGGCAGAGGTAGGTGGATCTTTGTGAGTTAGAGGCCAGCCTGGTCTACAGAGCAAGTTCCAGGACAGCCAGGGCTACACAAAGAATCCCTGTCTCAAAAAAAAAAAAAAAAAAATAGAAAAGAAAAAGAAAAAACAAAAAACCCAACCAACCAAACAGAACACTCCTCCCCGTTCCCTCCACAGGCTTGTTTTCTTTCTCGACAAACTCCAATGTGTCCTTCCTTCTGCTCCCTCTGCGTTCCTCTGGTTCTCAGTAAGGGCATCTGGGTAAAGTACAAAATGTTAAGACTCTAAAGAGCACAATTTGCCATCTATGGTAGGAGTCCCACAACTAGGCAGACGCTGCCCACTTCCTGTGGAGACAGCGGGCTAGTATACCGAGGTCTCTTCTAGTCAGCTGGGCCCTGCATTTACCACATGACTTTTAAAAGTCAGCGCCAGGCTCCAGTCCTCGACTACCACCTATTACCCATCGCAGAAGCTTAAGCCAGTGCCTTGGTTTTGTGGACTTCACCCTTCTGATTTGCAGAATGCAAATATGCACGCCTTGCTTCCATGAGATTTGTTATCAGTTGATGTGGATAACAAATGGAGCACAGCGCTCAACAGTGGCCCATACATTACGGGCTTTCAAAATGGAGTGTACCCTCCTTCCTCCTCCCCTGTGTGAGATGGCTCTGGGTAGAGAATTGGAGAAGGTTGGTTTCCTAGGGCCAGCCCTGGAGATTTGGGTTCCTGGGTAAATTTGGCTTGGAAACAAGAAACTTTGAAGAAGTGGAAAGTGCCATCGATCCAGGACTCAGTGGGACTGAGATTCTGACTGGCTCTGCACACACTCACGTAGTCGTGTGATCTCAGTAAGCCGTAGGTGGAGTCTGGACGGCACCCTTGATGCCGAGGACTCCCGTACACATCCTGCGATGCCCTTGGAAGCCCTTTCAGCTCTGGAGTCCTGTAGATCTTCTCAAGCACCCTGAGCTGTTCCCAAGACTGCCTCCGGCGATTTTTTGTGCCCCCAGTTGTTTTCCAGTAGTTCCTAACTCCCAGAAAAGACTCTATTAAAGAACAGTGATTACGAATGCATGCATGGAATTTTAAAGAGGACAGACCACTCAGCTGCTTTAAATGGGGTTGAAGGCAACAAATTTTGAGGCCTCTACAAAGTGTCACGTGTGGCCAGACCGTCAGTGGGCCTTACTCCTGACCGGGGATCCTCTTTGGCCCAGACGTTCCCCTTGTAATTCAGTCCCCATCACTACGTACGAGCTCCCACAGCGCTCTGTGGCAAATGGAATTGCTTCTCAGAATATTATCTTCAGTACTTAGCATTCTGGCTTCACGCTGGAATGGGAGGTGACATCTTGGAAGATCACAAATGTTCTGGAGCAAGAATGCTTGAGTTCACATTATGGCCACTTGTATTACAGGCAAATTACTAAATTTCTTTTAACTTCTGTTTTCTTCTCTGCAGGACAGTAATGACAATCCTCATTCCGCAAGGTCACTGTGAGCACCATGTGAAATAATTTCAGCCAGAAGGAGACAAACATTAGCATTTTATTTATTTATTTTTGAGACAGGATCTCACTAGACAGTCAGGCTGGCCTCAGCCTCATTATGTAGCCCAGGCTAGCCTTGGACTTTTCCTGCCTCAGCTGGGATGATAGTCATAAGTTACTATAGCCAGCTCAGCTTTTGTAAGTCTAATTTATTTAGAAGCATGGATAAATGAAAACATCACTTTCTTTGTGTTCTTTGGCCAACCAATGAACTGCATGATTTTTCTGGGGAACACGTATTTTTTTTTTTTTAGGATTTATTTTATATATATGAGTGCTCTATTAACTTTAGGCCAGAAGAGGGCATCAGATCCCACTACAGATGGTTATGAGCCACCATGTGATTGCTGGGAATTGAACTCAGGACCTCTGGAGTTAAGCCAGTGCTCTTAACTGCTGAGCCATCTCCCCAGCCCCACATCTGTAGTTTTTACTAAGTTCAAACATGGCTCTCGTTTTCCCCAAGGCCTTCAAGGGAGCTCCTGTTTTCATCGTTTGTCTGAAGAGGGACAGCAAACATGATCACCTCTGTGGACATCCGGGGCACTGCACACTGATGCTCTGACAACCAGGAGGAACGACTGTTGCTGCGTGTGGAGGTGTGGTCACCACAGGAGGTGGGGCCTCCCTGTGACAGAATGTTGACAGCGCCCAATGTGTGCTGGTGTTAGGTGGGTAACAGCAGTTTACAACAGCTGTGAATTGGTAAGTGAGGACGGCAGCTAGGTCATATCTGGAAGAAAGCTTTTCCCTAACATCCTTAAGAGCTCCAGCTCTTAAGTTCTCTCTGCCTCCTCTCCCATGGTGCTCCCTGAGTCTCATTCAGAGCTGAGCATTTCCACAGCACCCTCTCCCCGCCGCCCCCCAGCTCTTATGTTCTCTCCGCCTCCTCTCCCATGATGCTCTCCGAGTTTCATTCAGGGCTGAGCCCTCAGCTGTTGGTTTTCTCGGCACTTTCACTGGTTATGCATCTGTGCAGTAACCACAGCAATATGAAGCTTCTCTGACCAAGGCTGACAGTAACACTATATCAATATAAACCTAAATATTGGGCTAATGGGATGGCTTAGCAGGTAAAGGGGCTTCCTGCCAAGTTCAATCCCCAGAGCCCACATGGTAGGAGAACTTATTTCCACAAGTTGTTTTTTGACTTTAATACCCATGCTGTAGCATGTGTGTGCCCCCTACACAGAAATAATTAAATGTAACAATGAGAAACCATACATTTTTAGAAAAAAAAATCCAAGGATTTAACATGTACGTTTACGCGACTTTCCTTCCAGTACTCTGTGGCCTCCTTAGCTATGGGCTTCTCACTAGATTAAATTCCCTCCTGTGGAACAGGTTCACATTCAGTCTAGAAGTGGTCAGTTACCCATTGGTCATGCCACGGTTATACCAGTGGGCACATCTTTCTTTCTTTCTTTTTTTTTATGACCACATTTTTTTCTTTATTAAGATACTGATGGACGTCTGGTTTAGTTCTATTACTTGGATGTTGTGGCTAGCCCAGCAGTGAACGTGGACAGGCAAGTTATCTCTGGAATGTGTTGTTGACCTAGAGTCCGTCTGGCATACACTCAAGGGTGGTATAATTGGCTCAAGTGTAGTTCTAGCCTCAGGGTTTTTTATTAAACATTATTTTCATGTGTACGGGTGTTACCTGCCTGTGTGCATGCACCACATGCGTGCCTGCTGACTATGGAGGTCAGAAGAGGGTGCTGGATCCCCTGGAATTGGAGTTATGGATGTTTGTGAGCATGTAGGTGCTGGGAACTGCCCACATCTTCTGCAAGAGCAGGGAGTGCTCCTGACTGCTGAGCCGTCTCTCCTGCCCTCAGTTCAGCGGCTCAGCTTCTGTAGGAACCTCCATACTAACATCCACAGTGGCAGGTTTGCTAGCAGTGGACATGGATTCCTATTTCTCTACATTTTTGCCAGGATTGTCATTTGTTTTTATGGTAATAGCCATTCTGGCGTGCATACCGCCATGGTAAGGGTGCTGAACACTTATTTGAGTATGTATTGGGTATTTGCATGCCTTCTTTGAGAACTGTCTGTTCAGTTCATTAGCTTGTTTTTGGGCTGGATTTTTTTCCCCCTGGCGTTTAATTTGTGCTGTTCTGTACATACTAGGGACCGCCAGATGTGTAGCTGGCAAAGACCTTATTACCATCCTCTAGGCTCTGGTGCTTCTTCCTTTGCCGAACAAAGGAAGCTTCTTAGTTCCCTGTAATTTAACTTGCCAATTGTTGGCACTATTTGCTCTGCTCAGGAAGTTTTTGCCTGGGCTTGTATATCTTGAAGTGCTTTTTCCTAGCACTTTCAAAGCTTCAGGACGGACTTCAAGTCTTTGATCCACTTGGGGTTGATCCTTGTGCAGGGTGAGAGACAGGTTTACTTATTCCTATGCGTGGAAACCATGTTCTCAGCACCCATTGTCACAGTGGGTGTGTGTTCCTCCAGTGTGTGTTTTTGACATCTTTGTCAAATGTTAGCTAACTACGGCTTTGTGGGCTTATTTCTGGGTCCTTTATTTGATCCCTTTGATCAACAGGCCTGTTTTTGAGTCAATACCTTGCTGTTTTTGTTCCCATGACTTTGTAATATGGTTTGAGACAGGTATTTCTGATACCGGCAGCATCTTTTTCTTTCTGACAAGGACCTGCTTGAGATACTCAGAGTCTTCTGTCTTTGCAGGAAGCTAATCTGCTGACCTGCCAAAGGAATAAGCAGAAAATTCTGAAAAAGAAAGGTTTCTTCCTTTCTTCCCCCCACTCCCCTTCTGTTCTTTGCTTGCCTTAATAAAATCCTCTTTCTCAGTTTGGGCTCCTGAGCCGCTTTTCTTTATTTTGGACACTCCCTGTTCCCTGGATCCATCTAGTTTATCATTTCTTCAGGCTAAAACAACTTGGAGCCCATTTTAAACAATCGCCTTAATCCTTGGTGCCTTGGTAAACCCATCGGGCTACTTGTCACAGTCCGGGGTGCGTGTTCATGCTCAGTGCCCGGCAGCTGACTGAGGAAGGTACGACGCACCCCAGGCTCTCTTCCCAAGTTGGTCAGTTCTGGATTTTGCAGTAGGTGGACGAAGGCTGGAGTCTGAGATGCTGCAGTTCTTCGCACGTGGCCTCTTCAGGTCCAGATTTTAGAGTTCATGAGAAGAGGTGACAAGATCGCTGTGGTCCCAAGCCAAGGAGAAATCCTATTCTGTTGAGAAGCCGCGTCGTTCAGCCCTTGAATATCCCATCCTCAAATAGCAGGAGGCAGTGAACAAACTGTTGAAGTCCTTTCAAAAGGTGCCATATTTTGCCTTTTGTTCCTTTTTGCTTCCTTGTGTGGAGGCTGATGTTAGTAAGTTCTACTACACAACGGTTTGAGCGAGAACTGGCCTCCAGGTGGCGCTTCAGCACAGAGAATGGCAGCTGATGGCGCTACCCAGGCCACCATTGCTCAGGGATGCCCTTACGTAAGGGGATTCACGGGAAATCCGGCTTCTCGAGTTGCACAATGGAGGAAAGGCCTGGTCTTTGTCGTAGCTCAGACTGTGACTCTAAATCTGTCTGGGGTGGTACGGGGCTCCGAAAGTTCTAGGCCGCTGCCAGGACGAAGCCCAGAGCAGCTCGGCCTGTTGGGAGGGAAGAGGCTATAGCTCGGGTTTTGTCCCCGGATGCTTTAGGCCATGCTCTTGGCTCCCAGCCCATGGCTGAGCTCTCAGCTCAGCCGGGCCAGCGAAGGCCTTCAGGCAAAGCGGACTGCTCCAAGGCGGCCTTCCTTTCCCTTGGCCTTCCGCCTCGTCTCCCTCTCTCTCCTCCCCTCCCCCTCCCTCCACACCCCATTCTCACCTTATGCTATTTACAAATCGATTTCCCGGTGTGATCTCATTTGCAGCTCTCACTCCCGGGGTAGAGGGACAGATTGGGGCCATCTCTCAGTCCCCGCACTCTGAAAGGCTTAAGAAGGTCTCCTTCTATGCCTCTTATCGCTAGCAGATACTGAGCAGCGCCGGCAAATACTGAATTCGACTTGGTGGTTTCAGAGCTTGGCACCGAGGAGGGCTCGAAACTATCTGCAGCACGAAGAAGCATTTACAGATGAAGAGTTGGATGGAGGAGCTGATCGGTGGACTGTTTGCTAGAAGTCAGGACTTCAGACACCTAGGACCGGTAGCAAGGCTCCACTAGGCACTAATTACTAATTACACGGCTTTTCAGGCAGTCCGTAGGAACATAAAGGACCGGTGCAGATTTGTCTCAGGGTCTGACAGACATCATGACTCTGGGTTGGGCACTGGGGCGCCTGTCTCTAAGGGAACACGTGACAATACAGATGACGCGGAATGAGTGGTATTTTTGAGGCCTTGTTTAAAGCATGAATAAGCACTCTGATCCTGTTTATCAAAAGCCTTCTGACGTCATTGAGGATGTCCTGGAGGGGGAAATGTACCTGTAGCTTTTATCCTACCCAGTTGGATCGGGGTCCAGCTTTTTGGTTTTTGTTTGAATGTGCAGGTTTCAGGCAGTTTGGGACTTGAGGGAGGCTGGGTTCCAGTCCCAGCCCCACCTCCTACTCGCTGACTGGTCGGCCTTGAGTGGCACAAATGTTTCAGGGGCTAATACCCAGAAAAATGAGTGTGTGTATGCTTAAGAGTGGATCCGTGGGGCGGCGGTGGCGCTCGCCTTTAATCCAAGCACTCAGGAGGCAGAGGCAGGCCGATCTCTGTGAGTTCGAGGCCAGCCTGGTCTACAAGAGCTAGTTCCAGGACAGGCTCCAAAGCCACAGAGAAACCCTGTCTCGAAAAACCAAGGAAAGAAAAGAGTGGAAGTACTTTACCACTGAGAGGTTCCCGCCCCGTGCCTCAGCTGTCCCTCTGTAGTTATTCTCTACTTGAGAACAGGTTTGGTGCACCCTGGAGTGGGGTGGGGGTCTCATCAAAATTGTGTAGGATTTCCTCGGACCAGCTGCCAGGCTCTCACCTTCTCTATTCAGTTACAGTGTTGTTGTTTGAGACAGGGTTTTCCTATCTGTGCTGGAATTTGTCCAAGACCAGGCTGGCCTCGAACACATGGAGATCTGCCTGCCCCTGCCTCTCAAGTGCTGGGATTAAAGGCGTGCGCCTCTACCTCCTGACTCAGTTATAACTTCCTTGTGCTCTAAGGAGCAGAGGAAACACCTTGAAATGCACTGGTTTTGTGTTATTCTTCTGCTGGAGGAACTGACATCTTCATCTTCAGACTCTCCAGGGGCTCCATTCAGAGTTCAGAGGCTCTCGTCTCTACCCAGAGCTCACCTTATAGCTGTCCAGTACATAGTCATGACGGGCAGGAAGAAGGGACCTTGCACAGATGACAACACTAATTAGCCCACAAGAGTTTATCTGGACAAGCTCCTATGGGATGCAAAGCTATCCCTTAAGTCTTCTGACTAAGTGCGGAAATGTGATCAGCTTGAAACAGAAAGGGGGTGGGTAGGAGAGAAGAAACCATAGCTTCCCGCTATCTGCCAGATGCATCGTTTTTTCCATTGCACGGGGCCCCATCTCTCAGGCCAGGTTGAAAACCTTGCCACTGCCCTGGGACACTGAAGGTGGCTCCAGTTGCTGTTTGCCCAGGAGTCATGTTCTGTGGGCGAGTTTGTTTTGTAGCCTCTTCGATACCTCTCTTTATGGCTCAAGACCAGCCAGCTTGTTGGGTGTATGTGTAGGCCAGAGGAGTAGAAAAGCAGAGCTGGGGTGACTAGTCTTCACAATGTTACCTCTCTTCCCCAGTGTCATATATATATATATCTCAGGCTCATGGGGGCCTTGCAATGGAGCTGAAGACAACCTTGAACTGTTCTTCCACTGTTACTCCCAGGGCTGGGATTCCAGATGTGAACCACCACACTTGGTTAATGTGGTGCTGAGGATCAAATGCAGGATTTTGTGCATGCTAGGCAAGCACTCTACCAACTGAGCCACGATTTTAGCACTCCAGGGTAGTCCTTCTTTTCTTTCCTTTTTTTATAACTTATTTTTATTTTATGTGTATTGGTGTTTTGCCTACAAGCATGCCTGGAAGGGGAATTATAGACAAGTGAGAGCTGCCATGTGGGTTCTGGGAATTGAACCCTGGTCCTCTGGAAGAGTAGTCAGTGCTCTTAACCACTGACCTATCACTCCAGCACCATCCAGGGTAGTTCTTAATAGAAGCTTTTCTCACTGTAACTGTCTTATTCCAATTCTCATGCCAAATAAGACTTCTGAAAGAGCCCATATTGTCCAGCCGGAAAGGCTCAGAGCAGACAGAATGTAACTGGATGCTACTCTAGTTTAGGGTACCATGGGGAGGTGAAATTAAAGCTGTTGGAGCTTGGCTAGCAAACACATTCGCAACTAAGCAGCTGGGCCACTGATGGTAAGTAGAAATGCATGTCTCAGGCACCTGTGCACTCTGACTGATGGACATAACCTTCCTGGGAAATCGTGTGGAGGAGGAGTCTGAGTGTGCGTGTCACCTGACACCCAGGGGCAGGTGCTCTGACAACCACTTCTGTCACAGGTGCAGCATGGGGATCCGCCCCAGGAGTGGTGGATGTGTCCCTGCTCCGGCTGCTGATGAGAACAGGAAGTTGTTTATTTGGAAGTTGGGAAAATAAAGATGGTTGACTGGTCAAGTATGCTCATTTCATTAGCTCACAAAGGGCACTGAGCAGCAACACAGGAAGGTAGGCTCTGGCTAGGTAGAGAAACATTCATGCTCCGGGTCCCTGCATACTTGTCCGTATTAAAAACACTCAGGTCGCGAAGACAAGCGAGATGCTTGCTCTGGACTGGGGGTTAAGACCTGGGTAGACCCTAAAAGAGAGAGAAGCCATTGGTAAGTAGATGCAAGGGCAGGTAGAGTTTTCCACCTGAGCTCTGTGTATCACTCAGCACCCCTGACGTCATAGCATCCCTGACGACATTTCCGTAAATATTTTGCCATGAAAATCAGGCAGTGATGGGGGTTCCGGCAACCGAGGGAATCCTGTGAAAAGAATTCAACACGGCTTACTGAGCCCAAAGTGGATTATTTATTATTCATTGGAAGCTATTAACGGTACAATAAAAATCACAGTTACATTTTCATACTATACAATAGCCCTTATTTACATCACCTCGAAGCGATGATTGGCCTGAAGGAGGTATAGAAGAGTCATGGGCTGAGGCTTAAGTTCTGAAAGGCCTTGAATGACAGGGGAGGAGTCTGGTCTTGATTGGGAGGTAGAGAACTTGTGGACAGAGGTAATAAATGAAGGCTGGCTTAGGAAAATCACTGTAGGGACTGTGAAGGAGAGGCTGAAAGCAGGAGAAACTGGACGTCAGAAGTGGAATGTCTTTGTGCTCTATTGCTGTGAAGAGACACCATGGCCATGGCAACTCTTATAAAAGAAAAACATTTAATTGGGGTGGCTTACATTTTCAGAGATTTAGTCCAGTCTCATCCTGGTGGGACATGGTGGCTTGCAGACAGACATGATGCTGGAGCAGTGACTGAGTGTCCTACATCTTGGCTTGCAGGCAACAGGAAGTGGTCTGAAACACTGGACACAGCTTGAGCATATACGAGATCTCAAAGTAGGCTTCCACAGTGACACACTTCCTCCAACAAGACTACACCTGCTCCAAGAAGGCCACATCTTCTAATAGAGCCACTTCTTTTGGGGGTCATTTTCTTTCAAACCACCACAAAGAGTAAGAAACTGTTGTGTGGTCCAAATACGAGGTATTAACAGGTCGGGGGATGTAGCACAGTGGGTAGAATGCTTCCTAGCATGTGTGAATTCCTGGGTTCATCCCCTAGTGATGCTTAAATCCATGCACGGTGGCACATGTAGTAGGTAATCCCAGCACTAGGGAGGTAGAGGCAGGAGGATCAGAAGTTTTGGGTCATCTTTAGCTATATAGGGAGCTCAAGGCCAGTCTAAGTTATTTGAAACACTTAAAATATATCAAAGAAAATAAATGAACATAAGAGATATTAACGGCATCATTGAGGGCAGTTACAATAGAAATAGAAAAGGGCTCAAAGTCAAGAGGTACTTGCCAGTGTCTTCAAGAGCTTTCAGGCCACTGAAATGGGGACTCTGGGGATAGGTACCAGCTTTCTCCACAGCATTTAGAACAAAAGCTGCAGAGAGGGAGGCAAATTGAACTGAGGTGTTTGAGGAGGTAGTGAGAGCAGCTTCTTCCCATGCTGGGAATGATTAAGCATAGAAGAGCAACCCAGGACATCAGCAGGCCCTTCACAGGCAAGTGGCCATTCATCCTTCCTGGACCACAAGGCAGACACTCAAAGCTGCTCTCTGCTAGATGAGGACATCACCACTTTTCTTAGAAATCTGAATATTGAAGGCGGCCTTGGAGCATTTCTAGTCAGTGGCTTTCAAACCTGACCTAACAGGATTTAGTGGATGAATGGCAGGTAAGCTTCCATGAGGTGTGGGGTTCAGTCCCCAGCACCCAACACATACAACATCTCTCATGCACATACAGCACCTGAACACCACACCACAAATCTCTGAGGAGCTTGACAAGATGCTGATGTTCCAGAGAATGGGATTTGAGCAGGGAACCCACATTTTGTGGTATCTGGAGGTGTTCAGAAGGCAGGACTAAGTCTAGGTATCCTTTTAACTCATGACTTTACTTCACAAGTGAACAAACTGAGGGCCAGAGAGGAACGTGGTCTGACTTCAGGTCAAACTGACAAAGGTCTCAGGAGCAGAGCTTGGGTCAGAACCTCATGCTTAAGGCTCCTCAGATACACCACAAGCCAGTGCCTGGTTCCATGCTTGGGTCTAGATTGAGGGGCACATGGTGGCAAAAAGGCTTGGAAACTGTCCCTCACCCAACTAGGAAGACCCAAGAGGAGCAGGGGAGTGGCTAGGGAAAGGTAATAGCAGCTAGTGAGTACTGAGCACCAAGACTTCTACCACACCAGGGTCTCCTATGTGGCTTTGCCCTGACGTCAGCTTTGTCCCACACACCCAGAAGGAACCCCTTCCTCTAGTTTCTCTAGCGGCCATCATATGGGGGCCAGGGAGTCTGGCACCAGGGGTTCCTCAGTGCCAAGCCCCACTTGGCTTCTTTCTGGAACTTGAAACTGGGTCCTCTGTGACAGCAGCAAATGTTCTAAACCACTGAAGCATCTCTCCAGCCCCAGGGACAGGCTTTCTAATCCCCTCCTTCATTCACAGTTTGGTAGATCAGTAGCTAGTATAGTGGTTACTATTCTCTATACTTATCACATATGAACTCGTTCCGTAATCCCAGGGGCTGGTAGCATTACACATAACATTTTACAGGTGAGCTGGTTAGTTTTGTCAAACTAGTCACAAACTAGAGTTACCTGGGAAGAGGGGCCCTCAATTGAGAAATTGCCTCCATCAGATTAGCATATAGGGAAGTCTGTAGGGCATTTTCTTGATTTACGATTGACTGGTACCACCCCGGGGCACGTGGTCCAGAGTTATATTAGAAAGCCATAGCCTGCAAGCCAGTAAGCAGCGCCTCTCCATGGTCCCAGCTTCAGTTCCTGCCTCCAGCTTCGGCCTTGGCTTCCCTCAAAGACGGATTGTGGAAACCAAGTGACCCTCCCGCGACCTCAGATTGCTTTTGGTCAGTGTTTTATGACAGCGGCAGGGAAGCGCGCCGGACAAGCTGTTTCTGGCTTTTCTGATTACCGTGAACAACGCTAACTTGGACGCTAGTGTCCTTGCTTCACATGGGCCTGTGGTGTAATTGCTCTTGGGATGGTACCTCGGAGTAGAGCAGCTGAGTCGCCTGGTAGGACTAGCGACAGGAATTGCCTCTCGATAAAGAGGACATTTACTGGCAGCATCATGGAGAGGCGAAGGGGCTGGGCCTGGAAAATGGACAAAAGCTACAAAAATCTCAATGGCCAGGCAACGGAGTGGATGGAAGTGAGCTCTTCACGGCCGCCATCAGCACCTGTAACAACTGACAGGTTAACAAGCGTTAACCTTGTTAATGAGTCTGGTCATCATTTGAGGGGCATGGGAGTCCTCAGGCTGAAGACCCAAAGACCCAGGGCAGGATCTAATGGCGATCGGTCATACCTGAGATCCTCGATGGGGCCTGCATGGCTAGGTTCTTTCTGGTCACTCTGTAAAGCCCTTTCTCTATGAATGGGAACCTTTTCGGGGGGTGGTGGTTTGGGACCTAGGACTTACAACCAAAGAAGGTAGGCCAGAGAGTTTTTGGCTTTTGAGTTTTAATTGGCATGTTGCATGACTCAGGAGATAAAACACGGCTATGCGTTTCCAGTATCTGCTGGGTTCTGATTGGATCATGATGACGGGCACCTTCATCACTCCAGACATTTCTCACTTCTCAGTGTGGGGACATTCGAAATCCTTCCCACTACGTGTCAACCGCAGTTACCCTGGGACGCCATAGGACATCCGCAGCGACGATTCCGCCACTCTAGCTGCCCCCTCGCATTAGCCACCCTCTTCGCCGTCTCTGCTCAGGCCGTGGGCCATTGCATCTCTACTTCGTTCAGCTACGGTATGTGAGGACACACACGTGTTTTTCTCTGCTTGGTTTATATCACTTAAACTTCCAATTCCACCCATGTTGGGCAAATGATTGGATTAATTTTATGGACAAATAACATCCTATCTTGTGTTTATCGGATGTTCTTCTCAAATGGATATGTCTGCCAGTGGACATCTAGGCTGACCATGTCAACTGTGATGCGTGTTGCTGTACACCCCGAGATGCAGGGTCTCTCTGCCAGGCTAATTTCAATCTATCCTGATTTATACTCAGTAGGAACTTTCTGGACTAGATTGCAGTTGTCTTTCGTGTTTTCTCAGGCACCTGCCTAGTGTCTCTATGGTGGCTGTGCTGGGCCATACTCCCAGCTGCTGTGCACAAGGCTCTTCTCTACAGTTTTACCAGCACTTGGTATCTTTGTCCTTTAATAATCGCCGTTCTACCAGGGCTGACTTGATGTCTCATTGTAGGTGTGTGGTTTAAAAAAATATTTTTAATTTATGTGTGTG